>CM036759.1:7736684-8086684 GCA_020796225.1 Arion vulgaris | reverse complement strand
AAAGCTAATTTCATTCAAATTTTTTATTTTCAGTGCCTTTACACGTCGGAGGGCAGGATTTTATCATCAGTCTCTTTGATACGGCTGGCCAGGTAAAAATATGATTTGTTTGTGTTGTTATTTTAGAACCGTTATTCAATTTGATTATCATAATTTAATATAAGAACTATTCTCATTTATGAGAATAAAAGAAAACTATGGCGCAGTTGGTTGTTTAACGTCCATAGTTCTCTTCCCCAAATGTGTCCGTGTTTTCTGATGTGTTTCATATTCGACGATCGTTTTGTATGACATGCAGAGAAATAGCACAGATATGGATAGAAAAGATATTACAAAGACAAGTAAATAGGTGAGTCAGAATGGTCTTGTTTTGGAATCACAAAAAAAAAAAAAAATTAGAAGACACCAATATTTATGTAGAAAAGAGCTGGTAACATATTACTGAGATAATTGGGAAATTATGAAAAGACGTGATAACAAAATGCTAGATCAACAAAAACATGAAGTAGTGTCATATTTGAAGGCATATGTTTCAGAGAGTTAAACGGTTTATTATTATTAATATTATTATTATTTCTTTGTTATTTCCTCTATTCCTGTTGTGTATTTCAACGTTCAGAGTTATACGAAAAGGGTTAAAGGCCGAAGGGTTAAAGGCCGAAGGGTTAAAGGCTAGATTCATTGAATGCGTTTCGTATATGACATTTTCTACCAGCTTTGATATTTATGATGTAAATCGTTTGCGTGAGCGACCTCTGGATTTGAGACAATTTTATCTGAATAATAATGCTCGTTGTGATTTACTTTGTATGCGTTGGTTACATGGCCGAACCATTTGTTGGTTGGCTATGTAATACGATTACCACCCATCAGAGGACCACAACGGGCATTACCATTTATTACATTTAAAATAAATATCCCGTTACTATTTCTAGAACTTAGGGTATGACATGCCTGCCACTTGATATTTCTAGAACTTAGAGTAGACATGCTGCCACTTGATATTTCTAGAACTTAGGGTATGACATCCATGCCTTGATATTTCTAGAACTTAGGTATGACATGCCTGCCCTTGATATTTCTAGAACTTAGGGTATGACATGCCTGCCACTTGATATTTCTAGAACTTAGGGTATGACATGCCTGCCACTTGATATTTCTAGAACTTAGGGTATGACATGCCTGCCACTTGATATTTCTAGAACTTAGGGTATGACATGCCTGCCACTTGATATTTCTAGAACTTAGGGTATGACGTGCCTGCCACTTGATATTTCTAGAACTTAGGGTATGACGTGCCTGCCACTTGATATTTCTAGAACTTAGGGTATGACGTGCCTGCCACTTGATATTTCTAGAACTTAGTCAGCGGCAGGTAGGAGGGCCAATTAATTTCCTCACGTGTGAAGCGTCGTGAGTGGGGGATTTAATCCACAACCCCTTTTGTATCTGAGTCTATAGACGAACGTTTATGTATTACGTGAAACCGTCTCACTTTATTACATGTACAATAATGATGATGATTGTTTGATTGATAGAACCATCATCATTGCACTTCGGTGAGTAGCTATGTGTGCTCCATCTCTTTCTTACACAGGAAGATCTCACATACACATTAATATTATTACTTATATAGAATATAAATCTGTTATTACTTATATAGAATATAATCTGTATATCATGACTTGTACTTATAAACAGTAGTAGCTCGATCACACCCCAAAGAGTACTTTATTCAAACTCCGCGGCGGGCTGGTTTGGAAGCAAATTAGTTCCTTCGGATTTTTACAAATGGTAAAAATAGACATAACCGTTCAGAAAGCAATGGCAAACTACTGACCGTATAGGTGATGCCTAGAAAATCAACGACTGTGGTTGATGGCTACGTCATGTAAAAGGATATGCCACGATTGTCGATATAGAATATAATAAAATATATTTCATTTGAACATTACTATAAGTAATCACAAAGCAGATATAATTATAGAGATTCAATCACATGTTTTCTTTGTTCACAGAGCGATTTCGAGGACTTGCGTGTTTACACGTACAAGGAAAGCGAAGTACTCGTTCTCTGTTTCTCCGTCATTGACCGTGATTCCTTCTCCAGTGTCTGCAACTCTTGGATTCCAGAAATAAAGCGTCATACTAAACGGAGGCGGCCTGTGATATTAGTGGGCACACAGATTGATATGAGAAACGGGAACGAAGGTGAGGTTTCTCCTGAAGAGGGCGAGGCGATGGCGAGGGCTATCAGGGCAGATTGTTACATCGAGTGCTCAGCTAAAAGAAAGGATGGTCTACAAGAAATATTTGAACACGTTGTCTTCTCAGCTTTGAAGTTTCGAAAGAAGAAAATCAACATTATCGGACGATTCTTCTCACGATGAACCTTGTTGCCTTACAAACAATTTCAAGTACTAGCAGTATTTGCTTCACTCACAGAAAAATATGCCACAAGCTTGAACATTTCATCCCTGAACATCAGTGTCTATGCTTTCCCCATTCGAGTCAGTTATGATCTTCTGTTTGGTGGATTTATATGCTTCAGCTTACAACGTTATTGTTTTGTATATGCTCTTTTGTGCTGATTTTTTGTAGCAGTTCACCACATTAATTTATTTAATGAACAGCATGCTAAGCTCGTGTTTACAGTATTTTATCCATATGCAATACTGCTATAAGATGCATTTTCTAGCTTTAATGTTAATGAATGAATGTAATAGTATTTGTACGGTAATTATTTGTATTTTTTTTCCGTTTATTATGTTCACCGGAGTAAACTTGAATACCAACCGTGCATAAATAAGATTTAATAATTCCAAGAAAGCTGTGTCGATATTAGAAACGTTATGGTAAAAACATAGCGGAGCGTCTGGCAGAATGGATTTGAGTGCGGGCTCTCATTCAGGAGACACGGGTTCAATCAACATTAAGGGAAAGTAGTTTTTTTTCTGTCGGGTGTATTAAAAAAATCTTAACCTGAACAGTTTCATGGTGACTGCACTAGTCAGACGGCCAATTACATTCCTGAGGCGCATGTCTCCCCGTCCTACACAGCCCTAAAAAGCGGTATTACAGAGAGTCAAAATTGTGTTTTGTTTTAATTTTTTTTTACCGTAAAACGTAATCCAACTTCAGAAGGGAAATTTGATTCTGAGACCAAACGCTTACAAGCAAGCGCACTAACTACTACACTATTGGGGAATTATTTTACTATATTATTCTACTGCAGTATCTGAATGAATCGTGAATGCATTTTTATTAAAATTAACCTTTGAAATTGAGTCCGATGTGATCGCATACCGTCCATAATGAGTTAATCACTGTGAGAGAGTGGAGCTTACTTTACATTGATATATCACTTGTGTTTTCCAACTTAGTCCGCCTTATTTTCTAATGTCATTTTTATGTCTTTGATGATAATTAACTATGTCGTTGTTATCACTAACAGCGATAACATTCATTTCTTACAATCACTCGTATCATATCAGTATCACCATAGTCACCATTTGTTATTGCTACCATCGTCAGAAAATCTACCATTATCATCATCATCCTCATCATCATCAAATAGCTTGTCCTGAGCAGAACTTTGCCACCCTAACAGTCCTTTGGAATTTCTCCTCTCATAGGTAGATGTCACACCTCTGTTGCTCTCGTAGGTCAGATGTCCCACCTCTGTTGCTCTCGTAGGCCAGATGTCCCACCTCTGTTGCTGTCATGCTCAAACCATTAGTTACATCCTGAATCCATTTTCTTCATGGTCTTCCTCTTTGCCTGGATACCTCCTTCCACGATGGTCTTCTCAACCCTCATGTCTCCTTATATGTCCAAAATTGCCAGTGGTTACCGGGGCCCAAATTTGGGGTGTAAAGAATAGAATCACTGTTACCTACCACGCATATCATAAAAGGCGACTAAGGAGGTTTGGATGAAATCGGATGCACATGTCCTAAACGGTAGAATTCTATACGTTTAGGCCTACAAACCAATGTTCAACGTATCACGTTCTTGGCAAGCTCAAACATTTCCAGAGTGATTCAATTGGTCTAAACACGACGCAAAGAGAAGATGTCAATACTCTTAATTTTCTCATTCTATTTGTAACATCACCATGTTTCTTTGATTTTGAGTTCTTTTGGATAGTCTATTTCTCTCTTTCTATCCATAATAGGAAGACTTTTCTGTAACATTTATATTCAAAAGTACGGTATATGTTTTTCCCTGCCTTGTTAAATGTCCATGCTTCCACCATTATATGCCTTTTGACCTCCATTATCTAAGTCATTATTGAGCTCATTATTCAACAATCATCATCATCATCATTATCTGCTTCATCGTGAAACATTTAGTATGTCATTTTGTTTACAATTACTGTTATCGCTAATGTCGTTAATGATGGAGATATTCATTATTATCACTAACAGTGTCTGTAACATTGTCTTATTCAACACTACCAGTAGTAGTAGTAGTAGTCGTAGTAGTAGTCGTAGTAGAAGTTGTTGTAGTGGTGGTAGGTGAGTAGTAGAATATGTTAGTAGGTAGTAGTAGAGTGTAGTAATTGTAGTGCTGTAGTAGTTGTAGTCTGTAGTAGAAGTAGTTGTGGTAGTAGTAGTAGTAGTAGTAGTAGTTGTAGTAGTAGTAGTAGTAGTAGTAGTATTGTAGTATGTAGTAGTAGTGCAGTAGGCAGTAGTTGTGTAGTAGTAGCATTAGTAGTAGTAGTAGTAGTAGAGAGTAGTAGTAGTAGAAGTAGTATTAGTAGCAATAGTAGCAGCAGTAGCAGCAGTAGTAGTAGTAGTAGTAGTAGTTGTTGTTGTAGTAGTAGTTGTAGTAGTAGTATGGTAGTAGTAGTAATAGTGTACTAGTATTGTAGTAGTAGTAGTAATGGTAGTATTATTAGAAGTGTATTTATTCTGTAAATCTTATCCCCATTTTTTACACTACCATTTTCTCCTGCACCATTTTCAACATTCTCAATACTTTGGTTCCAATATTATCGTTACTGCTGTCTTACTACTCACGGTTATCATTACTGCTGTCATTATCACCATTATCATTGCTGCTGTCTTACTCCCAATTATCATTGCTGCTGTCTTACTCACCATTATCATTGCTGCTGTCTTACTCACCATTATCATTGCTGCTGTCTTACTCACCATTATCATTACTGTGATATTTATTGCAAATATCAGCATTACTATTCCTACTATTGTCACATCTATCACAAACATTATCAGTTATCATTGCAAAAGTGATACATCATTGAATCATGTTAGGCCATAAATTGGACACATTTTAAAGTCTCATAAGACATACATAATACAATGTATTTGGAGACATTGGTGTGTCTCAACCAGGGAACCTATTTATATCTGTATGAAGCAGTTATTTATAAAACTGGTGTCTGTATTTATTATTTGTGACGTGCCTTGTAGGTGAGAAGTTGAGTTGTCTGTTGCAGGTGAGAAGTTAATGGTGAATTGCATGTTTTGAGAAGTTGATTGTCTGTTGCAGGTGGTAATGAGTGGAAGGCAACGAGAGTTGATTGTATGGAGTGTAGGAATATTGATTGTTAAATGAATGATGAGAGAAGGAGGTAGGATGGCGAGCCTATGTCATTTAGTGAGAGTGAGGGAAGGAGTGAGAGTTCACGTGTGAGTAGCCAGACAGAGAAGGATGTGAGAGTCCACGAGTGTGTAACCAGACAGAGAGGGTGTGAGGTACACGAGTGTGTAACCAGACAGAGAGGTGTGAGAGTACACGAGTGTGTAACCAGACAGAGAAGGATGTGAGAGTCCACGAGTGTGTAACCAGACAGAGAGGGGTGTGAGAGTTCACGTGTGAGTAGCCAGAGAGGGGTGTGAGAGTACACGAGTGTGTAACCAGACAGAGAAGGATGTGAGAGTCCACGAGTGTGTAACCAGACAGAGAGGGGTGTGAGAGTTCACGAGTGAGTAGCCAGACAGAGAGGGGTGTGAGAGTCCACGAGGGAGTATCCAGACAGAGAGGTGGAGTCGAGAGTATCCAGACAGAGAGGTGTGAGTCGAGAGATCCAGACAGAGAGAGGGTGTAGTGAATGAATAGGAGAAAGAAAGCGAGTTAAACTTTTAAAACTTATTCTAGACCCTGTGTCACATTGTGGGGCATTTGTAACTAAACAAACCATGGATAGCCACACAGTGTGGCTTTCATAAGAGCTGGGTAGTGTGGCTCTCAAAAGAGCAGCATAAGGTCGCTTTTAAAAGAGCTGCATAGTGTGGATTTCAAAGGAGTCCGATTGTTTGGTTTTAAAAAAACTTGGTTAGTGTGGTTTATTTGTAATGAAATAATAAAATATATCAAATTGTGGTTTTCAGTTGGAACTACAGAAGGTGAATAAAAGAGTGAGAAAGGGAGTCAGAGACGGAGTGGATGAATGGGAAACAGAGTGGGGGAATGAGAGACGGAGTGGATGAAGGAAGAGGAGAAGGAGATGGATGAAGGAGAAAAGGAAGTGGTGAAGGCGAGAAACAATCTCAGTAAAGAAAAGAGCGAGTGAGAAAATAATATATATATTTTTAAAAAGAGAGAGAGAGAGAGAGTGAATGTTACTACGACCAATTAGAGACAGTAGGATATCAAAAGAGAAAAAGAGAGAGAGAGAGAAAGTTACTACGACCAATTAGAGACAGTAGGATATCAAAAAAGAAAAGAGAGAGAGAGAGAAAGTTACTACGACCAATTAGAGACAGTAGGATATCAAAAGAGAAAGAGAGAGAGAGAGAGAGGAGAAGAGTGAAAAAGATATGAAAGAAATAGGATATAGTAAAAGTTGTGAGTTGGTTGTTCTGTTTAGCTCCAGGTTACTAAATAGAGTCCCAATTTTATGTTACATAAATCTATGTATGTGATATTGCAAGACATATTATTGCTTATTGTTGAGTTGTATGACTCGTAGAAGTCTTACTGTAAAATCTTCTTCTTCTTCTTTTCTCTATTCCTGTTTTTGCCTCGTGTGATTTATAAGAGTGTTTTTATCGCCTCTGTTATCTCTGAGGTCCACATTTTGCATGGACGGGCGGCCTTTTACTGTCTGTCCATTCTATTGGAATAACATTGTTCTTTGAGGCAAACTGTCTGTTGGTAATCTGCTTATGTGGTCGAAACATTTAATTTGTTGTTTCTTGATGAAATTCAGTACTGATGTTGTACCCACTTTTCCCCTGATGTCTTCATTTCTAAACCAGTCTCTTCTTGATACTCCCAGCATTCTGCATTGACACTTATCTCTGCGTGACTAGTTTTCTTCTTCGTTTGATGTCAGCGTCCATGTTTGCACTGATAGCATAATGTTGGGAGAAAGATTTTGTTAACAATACTCTCTTCTAGTTTCATGGTGACATGTTTGCATTTTAAAATTGGTACCATTTGTTCTATGATTTGATTTGCTTTATCGCAATATTTTATTTACAGTAAACTGTATGTGATAATTCTGAGAGTGTATGATTATATGCTGGTAATGTAAGATGTAACGTATGTGGGGGTTGGTGAAGTATTGTATGATTATATGCTGGTAATGTAAGATGTAATGTATGTGGGGGTTGGTGAAGTATTGTATGATTATATGCTGGTAATGTAAGATGTAATGTATGGTGGTTGGTGAAGTATTGTATGATTATATGCTGGTAATGTAAGATGTAATGTATGTGGGGGTTGGTGAAGTATTGTGTGATTATATGCTGGTAATGTAAGATGTAATGTATGTGGGGTTGTGAAGTATGTAGATTATATGCTGGTAATGTAAGTACGTGTGATGGTTGGTGAAGTATTGTGTGATTATATGCTGGGAATGTAAGATGTAATGTAGGGGGTTGGTGAAGTATTGTATGATTATATGCTGGTAATGTAAGAGTAAGTATGTGGATGGTTGGTGAAGTATTGTATGATTATATGCTGGTAATGTAAGATGTAATTTATGTGATGGTTGATGAAGTATTGTGTGATTACATGCTGGTAATGTAAGATGTAATTTATGTGATGGTTGATGAAGTATTGTATGATTACATGCTGGTAATGTAAGATGTAATTTATGTGATGGTTGATGAAGTATTGTATGATTACATGCTGTAATGTAGATGTAATTTATGTGAAGTTGATGAGTATTGTATGATTACATGCTGGTAATGTAGATGTAATTTATGTGATGGCTTGATAATAGTCAATGATTGCATGCTGTAATGTAAGATGTAATTTATGTGATGGTTGATGAAGTATTGTATGATTTTGCTGTAAGTAAATTGTATTTATGATGGGTTTATGAAGTTTATGATTATATGCTGGTAATGTAAGATGATTTAGTGGGTGGTAAGGTATGATTACATGCTGGTAATCAAGATAATTATGTGATGTTATGAGTATTGTGTGATTCATGCTGGGATCAGATGTAATTATGTGATGGTTGATGAGTATTGTTCATTACATGCTGCTATGTAAGATGTAATTTATGTGATGGTTGATAGTAGTTATAGTTAATGCTATCAAGCCATGGACAACAAGATGACTACTTTTTCGCTTTACTAGTCAATGTTTGCCTCTTGTTCCCTGTACCAGTTCATGTACCAGCAGTGATGTCTGTAGTATTGTTCCCTGTACCAGTTCTATGTACCAGGCAGTGATGTCTGTAGTATGTTCCCTGTACAAGACAAGGATGTCTGTATTTTGTTCCTGTACCAGGCAGTGATGTCTTAGTATTGTTCCCTGTACCAGTTCTATGTACCAGGCAGTGATGTCTGTAGTATGTTCCCTGTACCAGTTCTATGTACCAGGCAGTGATGTCTGTAGTATGTTCCATGTACAAGACAAGGATGTCTGTATTATTGTTCCCCGTACCAGACAGTGATGTCTGTAGTATTGTTCCCTGTACCAGTTCTATGTACCAGGCAGTGATGTCTGTGTATTGTTCCTGTACCAGTTCTATGTACCGGCAGTGATGTCTGTAGTATGTTCCATGTACAAGACAAGGATGTCTGTATTATTGTTCCCTGACCAGACAGTGATGTCTGTAGTATTGTTCCCTGTACCAGTTCTATGTACCAGGCAGTGATGTCTGTAGTATTGTTCCCTGTACCAGTTCTATGTACCAGGCAGTGATGTCTGTAGTATGTTCCATGTACAAGACAAGGATGTCTGTATTATTGTTCCCTGTACCAGGCAGTGATGTCTGTAGTATTGTTCCTGTCCAGTTCTATGTACCAGGCAGTGATGTCTGTAGTATGTTCCCTGTACCAGTTCTATGTACCAGGCAGTGATGTCTGTAGTATGTTCCGTGTACAAGACAAGGATGTCTGTATTATTGTTCCCCATGACCAGACAGTGATGTCTGTGTATTGTTCCCTGTACCAGTTCTATGTACCAGGCAGTGATGTCTGTAGTATTGTTCCCTGTACCAGTTCTATGTACCAGGCAGTGATGTCTGTAGTATGTTCCCTGTACAAGACAAGGATGTCTGTATTATTGTTCCCGTAGCCAGACAGTGATGTCTGTAGTATTTTTCCTGTACCAGTTCTATGTACCAGGCAGTGATGTCTGTAGTATTGTTCCCTGTACCAGTTCTATGTACCAGGCAGTGATGTCTGTAGTATGTTCCCTGTACAAGACAAGGATGTCTGTATTATTGTTCCCGTCCAGACAGTGATGTCTGTGTATTGTTCCTGTACCAGTTCTATGTACCAGGCAGTGATGTCTAGTAAGTATTGTTCCTGTACCAGTTCATGTACCAGGCAGTGATGTCTGTAGTATGTTCCCTGTACCCAGACAAGGATGTCTGTATTATTGTTCCCCATGTACCAGACAGTGATGTCTGTAGTATTGTTCCTGTACCAGTTCTATGTACCAGGCAGTGATGTCTGTAGTATTGTTCCCTGTACCAGTTCTATGTACGAGCAGTGATGTCTGTAGTATGTTCCCTTACCAGAGACAAGGATGTCTGTATATGTTTGTTCCAGTTCATGTACAGTGATGTCTGTAGTATTGTTCCGTACCAGTTCTATGTACCAGCAGTGATGTCTGTAGTATGTTCCTGTCAGACAAGGATGTCTGTATTATTGTTCCCGTACAGACAGTGATGTCTGTAGCTATTCTTCAGTTCTATGTACAGGCATGATGTCTGTGTATGTTCCTGTACTAAGACAAAGGATGTCTGTATTATTGTTCCTGTACCAGACATTGATGTCTGTATATTTCCTTACTAGACATTGATGTCTGTAGTATTGTTCCTGTACAGACATGTGATGTCTGTAGTATTGTTCCTGTACCAGACAGTTTGATGTCTGTTATTGTTCCTGTACCAGACATATATACAATTATCACACAATGTTTCCTATTCTGCATGTGATAGCTTGAGTGCCTGCGACATTTTATTGTTTCAGTGCTGGCTCACTCTCAGTACAAGTTCTTTCTTTATTTGTTCCATATTGAAACAGCAAATATAATATCAGAAGAGTATCAGTGTTTGCTGTTTCAAATGTCATGAGTATTATAATATGAAATAAAAATAACAGACAAATTCTTATATTTGTTGTTACTAAACATGTTCTTTCTATTGTTATATTTGATGTTTTATATTGTCTTGTGTGTTGTGTTTAATGTTCCGTGTTCTCTAGTATGTTATATTGTCTTGTTTTGTGTTTAATGTTGATGTTTTGTATGTTTGACTATTTGTCCTTGTATGTGTTGTGTTTATGTTCTGTTCCTGTATGTTTTACTTTGTCTTGTGTGTTTGTGTTTATGCATGTTCCTGTTGTTCTCTATGTATGTTATATGTGATGTTCTTATGATTTTATAGTGTGCTTTGTATGTTTTGATGTTTTGTATTGTATTACGAACTAATGTTTTGATACCATATTTTGTAATGTTGTTCCTGTACATCATTGTATGATTATTGTGTTGGTATTTAGGCTCCTGTATGTTTCTTACTGTAGCTGCTGTGTGCTCACCTGTATGTTTCTTACTGTTGTTGCTATGTGCCCACCTGCATTTTTACTGTTGTTGCTATGTGCTCACCTGTATGTTTCTTTCTGTTGTTGCTATGTGCTCACCTGTATGTTTCTTTCTGTTGTTGCTATGTGCTTACCTGTATGTTTCTTACTGTTGTTGCTATGTGCTCACCTGTATGTTTCTTACTGTTGTTGCTATGTGCTCACCTGTATGTTTCTTACTGTTGTTGCTATGTGCTCACCTGTATGTTTCTTTCTGTTGTTGCTATGTGCTCACCTGTATGTTTCTTACTGTTGTTGCTATGTGCTCACCTGTATGTTTCTTTCTGTTGTTGTTATGTGCTCACCTGTATGTTTCTTACTGTTGTTGCTATGTGCTCACCTGTATGTTTCTTACTGTTGTTGCTATGTGCTCACCTGTATGTTTCTTACTGTTGTTGCTATGTGCTCACCTGTATGTTTCTTTCTGTTGTTGTTATGTGCTCACCTGTATGTTTCTTACTGTTGTTGCTATGTGCTTACCTGTATGTTTCTTACTGTTGTTGCTATGTGCTCACCTATATGTTTCTTACTGTTGTTGCTATGTGCTTACCTGTATGTTTATTACTGTTGTTGTTATGTGCTTACCTGTATGTTTCTTACTGTTGTTGCTATGTGCTCACCTGTATGTTTCTTACTGTTGTTGCTATGTGCTCACCTGTATGTCACGTTGAAAGATGATACTACAATTCATGATGAATCTGTCCAACGGATTTACTAGTATGACTCACGTCTTGTTCAAGCGGAAAGAGAACACTGAGAAGAAGAATGAAAAGTGTGTTAAACTAGTGAGCCATGGGAAATATCAGCATGCGTAGCCTTTGACGTTTGCAGGGGCAAACTGTTCAGCTATAGCTCTGCACGTAGTACTATACGTCCGATCAGTAATCAGTGTAATCAATAATCTTCTTCTTCTTCCTCCAACGTTTTCAGACATCGATTTGTATACTTTAAAGTAGTTAGTGGTCAACCAGAGTCCATGTATATCTCCATATAGCTTGCCTTGGACTGACATCGATTTGTATACTTTAAAGTAGTTAGGGGTCAACCAGAGTCCATGTATATCTCCATATAGCTTGTCTTGGACTGATATGGGGATTGGCAATGTGTTTTCTCTCTGTTCGGTGTATGTTGGACATTCTTGCAGTATGTGTGTCTCTGTTAGCTTGCTGGTACCCCATGTACATATGTCAGAAGGGCATATTTTGTACTTGTTAAACTGATGGTACCTCAGTCTATTGTGCCCTGTTCGTAAACGGAAAATGCCAACTTGTTCTTCTCTACTTAGTTGGTGGTATGCATCATCTTTTTCACGATTTGGGTGATCTCTCACACATTTGTTCTTGTAGGCCATATTTATCTGTACTTTTGCTTCCTCATATGTCATACTGGTGTCTGTCTGTGGTAACCTGCTGCCTGCATTTGCCAATATATTCGCAGTCTCGTTGCCAGGTATTCAGCCAATATTCACTATTCTGTCAACGTCTCCTTAGATAGTTGATCACCCCTACGGAATGGAGATACTGTCCTGGACCTGCGGGTGTTCGAGGCAATGAGAGAGTGAACATGCTTGAATTAGTAGCATCGATCGTTGATGAGTTAAAGATGTCCTTCGGTTTCTTAGTGTCTGTCTCTCGGATGAAGACACTAAAATTGATACTGAATCTATCCAACGATTTACGAAGTTTGATACAACAGGTTGTACAGGCAGAATGGACTGCCTGAGCAGTGTGAAGTGGGTTTAACCAGGGAGCCACAGAAACCATCACTATGCATACCATTACGTCTGCTGGGGGAGAAGGATCACTTATGGGTCTCCCTGGAGTGCTATGATGTGAGATCAGTAACCAGTAACCAAAGCAATAATTGGATACAGAAAAGTGAGGCCACTAAGGATATTCTATGTAGTGCAATAACACCTGACCCACAGAACAATTGGGCGTCTCCTTCTTTGCTACAAGTACGTTTACTGTCGTGATTTGAACTCGCTAGACATGAATTCATTATTAAACTGAGAAGCACTTGCTAGTGACAAGTCAACTGCATTCATTCTCTAAGCACTGTTCCTAGAACTAACGTGTTCTCTGCACTGATGTGAGAACTACAGGGTGTTCAACTAAAAGCAGCCCCGTGATAAATAGAAATTTTCCAGGTAGCATTGCATCTCCGTCTATTTACTATTTAAACCGGTTATGACTAACTTGTCCTACGTCACATTTGTTCATCGCCCCTTCCGCACTACAATTACACACCATCACACAACCTTGACCTATACTACGTCATAACTGAACCTACTCATTTCATACATATATACCAGATGAGCTCCATTCATGGGCTGCTTTTAAGTTGAACACCCTGTATAATGTTATGACTGCAGATCTGATGTGAGAACTATAACGATATGAACACTGATATAGAACTATGATGCAATGACAACTGATCTGAAATGAGAACTATAATGCCCTTACAACTTATCTAACAAAAAACTATAATGCCCTTACAACTTATCTAACAAAAAACTATAATGCCCTTACAACTTATCTAACAAAAAACTATAATGCCCTTACAACTGATCTAACAAAGAACTATAATGCCCTTACAACTGATCTAACAAAGAACTATAATGCCCTTACAACTGATCTAACAAAGAACTATAATACTATGAGCACTGATGTGATAACTAAAAAAGTTCCAAAGTTGGAAGAGGTAAAGAAGAATTATGTGGTATTTCATTGGAAAATATCATCTTAGAGCAACTAACAGCCTCATAGTGATCACTGCTTTCTGTAAACATAGTGATCATGCTTTCTGTAAACATAGTGATACTGCTTTCAAAACATAGTGATCACTGCTTTCTTAAACATATTCAAAAGAACATATAAGAAATTAGAATAAGAGGAATTATCCTCATTCAAAACAACATATGCAAATGTACTCAGAATATGAACAATTGTCTAAATCCAATCCAAGAACGTGTTTCCACAAAAATTATCGACTGACCTATTCATGTTTCATACTGGATGGCGTAGGAAAGTGCTATCGATCGTTTTTATATATTGGAGCACGACTGACAACCGACTGTGGAGACGCGGGCGCCATGTGACATTGTAATAATATAATAATAATAATAATAATGAAATGAATGAAAATCGTGGCATATCCCAAAGGACGTAGCCATCAACACAGTATAATAATAATAACAAGAAAAATAAAAATAAAGTAATAATAGTAACATGAACAGCTATAGCAACACATGAACAGCTATAGCAACACATGAACAGCTATAGCAACACATGAACAGCTACAGCAACACATGAACAGCTATAGCAACACATGAACAGCTATAGCAACACATGAACAGCTATAGCAACACATGAACAGCTATAACAACACATGAACAGCTATAACAACACATGAACAGCTATAGAACATGAACAGCTATAGCAACACATGAACAGCTATAGCAACACATGAACAGCTATAGCAACACATGAACAGCTATAACAACACATGAACAGCTACAGCAACACATGAACAGCTATAGCAACACATGAACAGCTATAGCAACACATTAACAGACTCAAGTTAACATGCAATGAATATAATATGAGAATAAACATCCACAAAACTGAAATAATCACATTTGCCAGAGAGGAAAACGCTACCAATATCTCCATCGACAATCGCCATTAAAACAAAAGACTTTAAATACCTTAGGAGAATTTTTTCATCAAACGGAAGAATAACTAATGAAATCCAACATAGATGCAAGAAAACAAATGATAGGACAAATGACACCAATATTAAAATGCAAACATGTTACCATGAACAAAAAAAAAAGCTATGTTCAACACAATCTTTCTCCCAACATTATGCTACCAGTGCCAAACCTGGACACTGACAACAAATGATAGAAGAAAACTAGTCACGACAGAGATGAAGTATCTACGCAGATTGCTGGGAGAAACAAGAAAAGACCGGTTGAGAAATGAAGACATCAGGAAAAAGTGGGTACAACATCAGTACTGAACTTCATCAAGAAACAACAAATTAAATGGTTTGGCCAGAAAAGCAGATTACCCACAGACAGTGCGTCTCAAAGAGCAATGTTGCTCCGATACAATGGATACAAAGCAAAAATGCCAGCCACGCAAAAGGTGGACCTCAGAGATAACAGAAGCGACGAAAGACACTATTTATGAAACACACACAAGGACTCGTTCTAGCAATCTCTTCTTATCCTGACGCTGGGGGGCAAAACAGGATTGGAGAAAAAAAGTTGAATAAATAATAACAGATACAAAACTATATAGACATCGAAAAGGGATAGAGAAGACATGAAAAGATGTTAGATGGCGCAGAATCTGAAAACAAGATAACAATCACAAGCTCACTATGAACAGCGTCAAGACAAAACAAACTATGACTGGGCACAACGTAGATGTGCCGACAAAAGAAGAAGATAGAAGAAGAGAAGAAACTTAATATTGACAATGTGATATTTTGATTAAAATATTGTACCTCTCAAACAAATATATTTAAATATTGTGCCTCTCAAACAAATATATTTAAATATTGTGCCTCTCAAACAAATATATTTAAATATTGTGCCTCTCAAACAAATTTATTTAAATATTGTGCCTCTCAAACAAATATATTTAAATATTGTCCTCTAAGCAAATTTATTTAAATATTGTGCCTTTCAAACAAATTCATTTAATATGTGCTCCTGAAACAAATATATTTAAATATTGTGCCTCTCAAACAATTTATTTCAATATTGTTCTTCAAATAAATATATTTAAATATTATGCCTCTCAAACAAATATATTTAAATAATGTTCTCAAAAAATATATTTAAATATTATGCTCTCAAACAAATTTATTTAAATATTGACTCTCAAACAATATATTTCAATATTTGCCTCTCAACAAATTTATTTAACATTTGTGAATCTCAACAAATATATTTAAATATTGTCCTCTCAAACAAATTTATTTAAAATATTTGCCTCTCAAACAAATTTATTTAAATATATCCTCTCAAACAAATTTATTTAAATATTGTGCCTCTCAAACAAATATATTTAAATATTGTGCCTCTCAAAAACAAATTTATTTCAATATTGTGCCTCTCAAACAAATATATTTAACATTTGTGCCTCTCAAACAAATTTATTTAAATATTGTGCCTCTCAAACAAATATATTAAAATTGATGATCTCAACAAATATATTTAAATATTGTGCATCTCAAACAAATATATTAAATATTGTGACCTCTCAAACAAATATATTTAAATATTTGCCTCTCAAACAAATATATTTAAAATTGTTGCCTCTCAAACAAATTTATTTAAATATTGTGCCTCTCAAACAAATATATTTAAATATTGTGCCTCTCAAACAAATATATTTAAATATTGTGCCTCTCAAACAAATATATTTAAATACTGTGCCTCTCAAACAAATATATTTAAATATTGTGCCTCTCAAAAACAAATTTATTTCAATATTGTGCCTCTCAAACAAATATATTTAAATACTGTGCCTCTCAAACAAATATATTTAAATATTGTGCCTCTCAAACAAATATATTTAAATATTGTGCCTCTCAAACAAATATATTTAAATACTGTGCCTCTCAAACAAATATATTTAAATATTGTGCCTCTCAAACAAATATATTTAAATATTGTGCCTCTGAAACAAACTAAATTATTCTGTTATTTAGAAACTCCTGCTTTCCTCTTGAAATTCTGATTAACGCTAAAGCTGGAGTGTGCCAGTGATGTACGCCACGGAGTCCACAGATACTGCGTTGGACATCACTGGCGTAGGCTATCATGAAACTCCACAACCTCTTGCCTCTAATGTAGTCTACCATCTACGTTGCTATTCTTCTTCTACAAGGGATGTAATGGTGAGGAATTGCCTTCCTTGCCCTCATATGGGTGTCCCAATATGACTCCGTTATCTCGGCAGAAATGCTGAGAGCGTCGCTGAAAGTAGGAACTCCGTATCTCTATCAACAATTCTATGAATCTCAACAACAATTCTATGAATCTCATCAACAATTCTATGAATCTCAACAACAATTCTATGAATCTCAACAACAATTCTATGAATCTCAACAACAATTCTATGAATCTCAACAACAATTCTATGAATCTCAACAACAATTCTATGAATCTCAACAACAATTCTATGAATCTCAACAACAATTCTATGAATCTCAACAACAATTCTATGAATCTCAACAACAATTCTATGAATCTCAACAACAATTCTATGAATCTCAACAACAATTCTATGAATCTCAACAACAATTCTATGAATCTCAACAACAATTCTATGAATCTCAACAACAATTCTATTAATCTCAACAACAATTCTATGAATCTCAACAACATTCTATTAATCTCAACAACAATTCTATGAATCTCATCAACAATTCTATGAATCTCATCAACAATTCTATGAATCTCAACAACAATTCTATGAATCTCAACAACAATTCTATGAATCTCAACAACAATTCTATGAATCTCAACAACAATTCTATGAATCTCAACAACAATTCTATGAATCTCAACAACAATTCTATGAATCTCAACAACAATTCTATGAATCTCATCAACAATTCTATGAATCTCAACAACAATTCTATGAATCTCAACAACAATTCTATGAATCTCAACAACAATTCTATGAATCTCAACAACAATTCTATTAATCTCAACAACAATTCTATGAATCTCATCAACAATTCTATGAATCTCATCAACAATTCTATGAATCTCAACAACAATTCTATGAATCTCAACAACAATTCTATGAATCTCAACAACAATTCTATGAATCTCAACAACAATTCTATGAATCTCATCAACAATTCTATGAATCTCAACAACAATTCTATGAATCTCAACAACAATTCTATGAATCTCAACAACAATTCTATGAATCTCAACAACAATTCTATGAATCTCAACAACAATTCTATGAATCTCAACAACAATTCTATGAATCTCAACAACAATTCTATGAATCTCAACAACAATTCTATGAATCTCATGAAAAAATTGCATGTGTGACTCGGGCTAAATTCGAGCCCACAACCTTCCCAGTTACAGGCCACTTTGACCTATTCTTCTCCTTTTCAATGTTGCTAAATATATCCAACATCCCTTCTCTTTGTTGTTCTTTCTAGAAATAAAATATTAGAACAATTATTTAGAAGACAACAATTGATATTAATAGCAGAGAGACATGAACACACGCATACTTCTACTAACGTTGTCTGATGAGCTTATATTTGAGAAGGATTACATGCATGTATTGTGATGTATTTGTCCATTGCCAATAAGATACTTATCAATCGATTCATTATTTATAATTATCCAGCTCATGTCTATTTATAACAGTGCTCTTTCGAACAGTCACGACTAATCAATTTATTTATGGTAATATTCTTGCTAAAATGTCGGTATCAAGAAGGGCAATGCAAGCTTTATGTTTGTATTGAAGTATGTGGGAAGGGATCATGACATACACTGAGGTGTGGCTTTTATAAGTCGTAGAATGCGAGTCATAAATAGATTATTACAGACAACAGATCTGTGGTGAGTATAGATCACAGATCTGTTGTGATTAGAGATCGAATATTAGATTGATAGGTTTGCGTGATATGATAGTATTTCTCTTTGATATCATTTGTTGAGATTTTCTATTGATATTAATAAATTGTTCTTAGAAAAACTTGGTTTTGATTTGAGTTTGTGCGACTGTTTGATAATGGGTTAAATCTCGGTTAAGTCGATTTAAGTTTATTAACCATTTCGCTCGTTTGAACTGATATGCTAGCTTGCAGTATATTTTATCATGACGCAAAGCCAGTATACTTTGTCTTCTTTCTTCTTTTGTCCTTCTCTGCTTTTTTGCCGTTAGGCGTAGCAGGTTTAACTGATGATCGGTTTCGAGATAGTGCACACTCGGTCGCTTGATATGGTGTGGTATTGTGGAGTTTTAAGATGTCTGTAACTCCATCAACCCATCTTTCTTGGTCTGCCCTTTCCTCTTGATGATTCCATTTTCAGGTTATACGCTCTTGCAACTGGTGTATTCGGGTTCATTCTGACCAAGTAGCCAAACCATTTGAGTCTCTGTTACTTTGTGATAAAGTATAAGTAGCAAAATAAATACGTCCGGAGGTTAAAATAATTGCAGAGTGATAAAGTTAAATTACTCTCAAAGTTCTCTGACTCTGGGACATTTAGCGAGCTATGATTTCTCATCAAGTAGCAACTCCCTTCCAGAACGGCGCTTTCATCACAGCCCGCCTGAAAAACTCTCTGACTCTAGCAAGTTCTCGGTCTCTTTCAGCGACATGTTCAAGGTTTCATTAATGTTCTGCTGCCACCTTCGTCTTGGTCGTCCCCTGCCTCGTACTCCAGAAACCATGCCTTCTATTACCGTTCTCTCTAAACCATTGTGACGCTTAATGTGGCCAAAATATTTCATCTTCCGGGACATGATGTTACTTATGAGCCAATGCTCATCAATATGCAGGTCTTGTAGGATGTCTTTGTTTTTGTCATTTCTCTGTCCAGAATGTTCTAAGAACTTTTTTGTAACACCTTGTTTCAAAAGCTTCAATTTTGTTCTTTAATGTTTGTGTTATGGTCCACGATTCACATTCATATGTTGCCACAGGGAATATGCATGTTCTCAGAAGTTTTACATTTGCTTGTGTCGTGCCATAGTTTCTTGATGCTGACTACCCTTGTGGAAAGCCATAGATAAGCTTCTTTTAACTTCTTTCGTTTTATGACTTCTGTGATTCTGATTTCTATGAAGTAAATTTTATCAGATTTATAGGTCTTTGTAAGTTAAAAGTAAAGTTAAAAGTAAAGGAACCCTTTCGTACCTTGTGGTATATAGGGCAATACAGTGTTAGGCCTGTATTATTCATTGATCGTCGGCACACGATGGGTGATGTGGTCATCATCACCCCGGCCGCCTTTACTTCCCAGAACATGTCTGGTACCCAGTTGAGGCTGGGTCAGCCTGAGAGCTGTCGCGGTCGGGAAAAATTCCACGCACACTGCGGAGTTGAACCGCTACCGCGGCTCTCAAGTTAAAACTAAAATATAAATTTTTAATTCCAATGTTCTGTTCCAACATATCCCAGCGAGAGTTGTAAAATAACTAAAGGTAAAGGAAATCAGTTGGATGCATTTGAAAACAATTGTCTGATAAATAATGAACATCAAATGTGAAGAATTCAAGAAAGGTTATGATATTAGAGAAATGTCTGGTCAACTATTAGTAGCAACTGTTAAAGAGAAGATGGCGACATGTTGGACATACTATGAGAAGTAATTATTAATATGAACACATGACCTGCGTTCTATCTCCTGTCTTCGTGTAGTAAAACTACGCAGACTTCTGTGTGGTTATACAGATTTAGAATAATGACATAGATTTCTTTTGACGTTTTATTGTTTTATTGCTCAGACATAAGTTATAGCGCATTGGGACAATGGTAAAAATTAGAGGGAAAAAAGTTAGAGGAAGACAGAGTAGACAGCGAACACCATGAGTCTATGAAATGTTCACATATTGATATCTTTAAAATTGTAATCTATATGTTAAGTGTGTGCTTAATGTAATAATAATACCTATACCTAGCAAGGGAGGATGACAACAGTCTTAGACGCGTACTGTTGCATCTCTCGGCGTGTGCGGAGGTGACTGTAGAGTCCAATCCTGAAAAGCAATACTCTATCACAGGTTCTTCCCTCTTTGTCTGCATTGTTGCCGAAGTAATATTTGGGCTACATTTTGGCAATATTTGACATTTATAACAGTTGTTACTAGTGGTTGACTAGACATTTCTCTGATTTCACCACTTCTCCTTCTTATAACAGTTGTTACTAGTGGTTGACCAGACATTTCTCTGATTTCACCACTTCTCCTTCTTATAACAGTTGTTACTAGTGGTTGACCAGACATTTCTCTGATTTCACCACTTCTCCTTCTTATAACAGTTGTTACTAGTGGTTGACTAGACATTTCTCTGATTTCACCACTTCTCCTTCTTATAACAGTTGTTACTAGTGGTTGACCAGACATTTCTCTGATTTCACCACTTCTCCTTCTTATAACAGTTGTTACTAGTGGTTGACTAGACATTTCTCTGATTTCACCACTTCTCCTTCTTATAACAGTTGTTACTAGTGGTTGACTAGACATTTCTCTGATTTCACCACTTCTCCTTCTTATAACAGTTGTTACTAGTGGTTGACCAGACATTTCTCTGATTTCATCACTTCTCCTTCTTATAACAGTTGTTACTAGTGGTTGACCAGACATTTCTCTGATTTCATCACTTCTCCTTCTTATAACAGTTGTTACTAGTGGTTGACTAGACATTTCTCTGATTTCACCACTTCTCCTTCTTATAACAGTTGTTACTAGTGGTTGACCAGACATTTCTCTGATTTCACCACTTCTCCTTCTTATAACAGTTGTTACTAGTGGTTGACTAGACATTTCTCTGATTTCACCACTTCTCCTTCTTATAACAGTTGTTACTAGTGGTTGACTAGACATTTATCTGATTTCACCACTTCTCCTTCTTATAACAGTTGTTACTAGTGGTTGACCAGACATTTCTCTGATTTCACCACTTCTCCTTCTTATAACAGTTGTTACTAGTGGTTGACTAGACATTTCTCTGATTTCACCACTTCTCCTTCTTATAACAGTTGTTACTAGTGGTTGATCAGACATTTCTCTGATTTCACCACTTCTCCTGAATTCTGCAATTTTTTGTTCATTATTTTTCGCAAACATTTATTTTCAAATCTTCTTCACCTTTCACCTCCCAACAGAGCACAGGTCTTCAACAAACTTCTCCAGCTCTTCCTCTCTCTTGCCATCCCTTCCTTATCTTTCCACGTCTTACCTATCCTTTTCATTTCAGTCTTCATCTTTCTTTTGCAGGTACTTCTAGACCTTTCTTTACTATTCGTTCCTGCGGTTCCAAACATGCATGTTTTGCAATGCTTCCGGTCGGTCTTCTCAATTTGTCGCGAGCGTCTCTTCCCTCATCTATTCTCAAATGCATTCAACTTTCTATATCTTCAGTCATTTTCAATTGTCGCTGGCATATGTTAGGATTGATATAACATTGGAATTGGAAATTCGTAATTTAGTTCTAAAAATATATAATTTTGAGTTCCATGTTTTATTTAGATTTTGAAAAGCTGAAGTTGTTTTGATAATTCGTTTTTGGTATCTCCCACGCAATCACAATTTCTACCCAAATAGATGAACTGATCTGTAGTCAAATATGGACACATAAATGTCACATGCGTCAAATAATACATTTAAAGACAAATGTAAATCCATATTTATGTGAATCTCGTTCAAGCAGTTAACATTTCTAATTGTAAAAATGAATGGTACAGCGGGGGATAAACCAGAAAGGTCAAAGGTTTTAGTCTCAGATCGACCAATCAAAAGTTGCTGTTGTGTGTAAGTATGACGTCAGTTAGTACGTCACTAGAAACTTGAGACATTGTCAACTGAGAAGTTTTCCCAAGAAAACATTTGAGACAGCATTGCCAGACATTTAAGAGGTTTGAACTTTGGTGTTCTTAATAATTGAAATCTCTGATTGTCTTCACTGTCTTGCTAAGATTAGCGTGGTCCGATTTTAGCGTCTTGTTTATCACTGCTTTAACGGTAATCACGGGAATATGATTGGGAAAAGTTAGGACTAGAGAACTGGGTAAGTTATGACTAGAGAACTAGAGTAAGTTAAGTGACTAGAGAACTGGAGTAAGTTAAGTGACTAGAGAACTGGAGTAAGTTAATTGACTAGAGAACTGGAGTAAGTTAATTGACTAGAGAACTGGAGTAAGACTAGAGAACAGGAGTAAGTTAAGTGACTAGAGAACTGGAGTAAGACTAGATAACTGGAGTAAGTTAAGAGACTAGAGAACAGGAGTAAGTTAAGTGACTAGAGAACTGGAGTAAGTTAAGAGACTAGAGAACAGGAGTAAGTTAAGTGACTAGAGAACTGGAGTAAGACTAGAGAACTGGAGTAAGACTAGAGAACTGGAGTAAATTAAATGACTAGAGAACTGGAGCAAGTTAAGTGACTGGGAAACTGGAGTAAGTTTAGTGATTGGAGAACAGGAGTAAGTTAAGTGACTAGAGAACTAGAGTAAGTTAAGTGACTAGAGAACTAGAGTAAGTTAAGTGACTAGAGAACTGGAGTAAGACTAGAGAACTAGAGTAGTTAATGACTAGAGAACTGGAGTAAGTTAAGTGACTAGAGAACTGGATTAAGACTAGAGAACTGGATTAAGACTAGAGAACTGGAGGTTAAGGACTAGAGAACTGGATTAAGACTAGAGAACTGGAGCAAGTTAAATGACTAGAGAACTGGAGTAAGTTAAGTGACTAGAGAACTGGAGTAAGTTAAGAGACTAGAGAACTGGAGTAAGACTAGAGAACTGGAGTAAGTTAAGTGACTAGAGAACTGGATTAAGTTACGTAACCAGAGAACTGGAAAAGTTAAGCGACTACAGAACTGTAAACTGTTAAGTGAGTAGAAAACTGGAAAAAGAGAAGTAGTGTCTTGGTCAGTGTTCGACATTGTCTAGACACATACATTTCTTGGTCAATGTTCTTTCTTTTCTAGACTCATAAATATCTTAGACAAATTTCTTCCTTGTCAAGACACATAAAATTTTAGGGCAGCATTCTTCCTTGTCTAGACACATAAATATCTTAGACAGTGTTATTCCTTGTCTAGACACATAAATATCTTGGTCAATGTTCTTCCTTGTTTAGACACATAAATATCTTGGTCAATGTTCTTTCTTGTCTAGACACATAAATATCTAGGGCAACATTCTTCCTTGTCTAGACACATTAATATCTATGTCAATGTTCTTTCTTGTCTAGACACATAAATATTTAGGGCAGCATTCTTCCTTGTCTAGACACATTAATATCTATTTCAATGTTCTTCCTTGTCTAGACACATTAATATCTATGTCAATGTTGTTCCTTGTCTAGACACATACATATCTTGGTCAATGTTCTTCCTTGTCTAGACACATACATATCTTGGTCAATGTTCTTTCTTGTCTAGACACATAAATATTTAGGGCAGCATTCTTCCTTGTCTAGACACATAAATATCTTGGTCAATGTTCTTTCTTGTCTAGACACATAAATATCTAGGGCAGCATTCTTCCTTGCCCAGGTATATAAATATAAAGAAAGCCTTGATTAAATGAAACAAGAAAGAATCTTCATCTTATTCATCTTTATCATTTTTCAGTGTGACGACAAAAGAAAAGAATATTTTTTCTGTCCTTCTTTCAAGCCAACTCTTTCAAGCTCTTTCAACTCTTTCAACTCTTTCAGCTCTTTCAACTCTTTCAACTCTTTCCAACTCTTTAGCTCTTTCAACTCTTTCAACTCTTCAACTTTTCAACTCTTTCAACTCTTTCAGCTCTTTCAACTCTTTCAGCTCTTTCAGCTCTTTCAACTCTTTCAACTTCTTTCAACTCTTTCAACTTTTCAACTCTTTCAACTCTTTCAGCTCTTTCAACTCTTTCAACTCTTTCAACTCTTTCAACTCTTTCAGCTCTTTCAGCTCTTTCAACTCTTTCAGCTCTTTCAACTCTTTCAACTCTTTCAACTCTTTCAACTCTTTCAGCTCTTTCAACTCTTTCAGCTCTTTCAACTCTTTCAACTCTTTCAACTCTTTCAACTCTTTCAACTCTTTCAACTCTTTCAACTCTTTCAACTTTTTCAGCTCTTTCAACTCTTTCCAAATTCAAAATTGCCTGTGTGTTGCTGGGGCCCTGAATGGCAACAGAAATAGTAACAGTGAGACCTACAAGGCATGCCGTAAGAGGCGACTTAGGTAGGGGCCTAGGGAAGGTACCCTAGTAAATAAAAAGCGCTGCAGAAATCGGATGTGCTGGTCTACTTGTAGGCGCACAGCTGGCACAACTTACACTCGCTCTTAGGCTCAGATCACTTACAAATCACAAAAAGTGGTTAACAAGTGATCGATACGGAGCGTTCAAAGAAGAAATCATTCAAAACTAATTTTAAGAAAAAGTAAAGTTTGCATGTATAGAAGGTGAGTGCCGTTTAATTCACATGTCTACGCCCAAATATCCAGGATGTAGGCGGGTTTGATTCCAAAATCTTGCTTGATTCCAAACGTATAGATTTTGTCTTTCCTTTGGATAAGACAGTAGTGCAAAATGGGCAAGACACATTCCCCATTTCATCTACTCAGGCTAAACATAAACGGAGAGGGCACTTCATCTTTCCTTTATGGCTCGAACACAACACGGAAAGCGAAAGTCATGAGAGACTGAGGGATGAGTTGAAAGATAAGCACAATCTCAAAAGTTGTCACAGTAAAACACTTGCCAATTGACTGTCTGTAAAGACACGAGAGATAACACAAACAGTTGTCAAAAACACTTGCAATTGATGTCTGAAAGACACGAGTTTAGCACAACCAAAGTTGTCACAGTAAAACATTGATTGATCGTCTGTTTGTAAAACACAAGCTGTCGTTACTGCATGCAATACTATTTTAGGTCGGTGTAGGTCGGGAGGGGGTTGGGGCATGTTCCTGTGGAATTTAATAGTCGCATGGCTAGTGCATTCGTTGCGAAACGGTTCAGGTTAGAATTTTTCTTTATGCCCCGACAGAAAAAATATATCTTTGGCCTTACCGCGGATTGAACCCCGGTCTCCAGTAAGGGAGCCTGCATTCTAATCGCTTTGGCCCAACAAAGTCCATATAGGCCAACAAACATGAACAATAATTATCTTTATACTGAGAATCTGAATTTTTCATTTTCCAAATTACGACTTAAAATAACATCGCGCGATCTAGTTCAGTCCTTGACATTTCTTGACATTTCTAAAATACCCCCCTTCCTACGTCACTGAAAGGAAAGCAATTTCCATGTAGAAATCTGCAGTCTAGCAACATTTGTAAGAAGGATTTACATATTAACTTGAAATGGCACGAAAACGGCGCACATTCTATCTCCCAGGTTTAGGAGACAGAAACATTATTGACTTAATCACGGATTTAGAATTGGAACTCGTGTACATTGTCAATAGAATGTCACATGTCCAGATGACTTTAAACGTCAGGCTTAACGAGTGACATTAAACAGCTCATTTGACCTGGTTCTGCTTCTGCAAATGACAGACTTAAGAAGGTAAATCAGAGATTCGATGTGGTTAACTATCAATTTATCTGCTACTGTTTAAGTCATTATTCTACTGTTGGTTCCATTTTCTTAATCCTTATAAGAAACTTGTTTCCGCCCTCAAGAAACTGGTAAACATTAGCGGATATATCCAGTTCTCAAATTGTAATAATTTCCCACTACGACTTAGCCTATTTACTGTAGAATCACATGTTACTAGTATTTTACAATACTAGGATTGATCCCATGCACCAGTGCTGTTCCCTTTTTGTATATTGGGCGCATTTGGCTGATGAATGGGAATGCAAGAATGGAGACACAAGTGCAATGATGCTGGTCCTATCAATCAATAAATAAAGCAATAAATGTCAGACAATGCAGAAATCTGTGATGAGAGCAATGTTCTGCAAGGGACATGCTTCTAGGCAGGGGACTGTGATGAGCAATGTTCTGCAAGGGACATGCTTCTAGGGCGAGGACATGTGGATGAGAGCAATGTTCTGCAAGGGACATGCTTCTAGGCAGGCTGTGATTAGAGCAATGTTCTGCAAGAGGACATGCTTCTGGCAGGCTGTGATTAGAGCAATGTTCTGCAAGGCATGCTTCTTTGCAGGCTGATGAGCATGTTCTCAAGGCATGCTTGCAGGCTGAAAGCAATGTTCTGCAAGGGACATGCTTCTAGGCAGGCTGTGATGAGAGCAATGTTCTGCAAGGGACATGCTTCTAGGCAGGCTGTGATGAAAGCAATATCCTGCCACGAAAATGATATTTCAGAAGAATATAAAATAGCAAGCAGAAAAAGATAAGAAACACGATACACAATCAAATGAACAAACTGTAAACTCAGCTAAGAAAACATTAGGACATAATTTGCAAAAGAAAAAACTCAAAGATATAACAAAGCAACGAAAATAAAATCAAATCCAGAAAATAATGAAACTATAACGAAATGCATACATGCTTTCGAAATATGTCAAAAAAACTATTCAGAAACATAAATTTATTTAGAAAACAGATCAGGTTATATGACGTCTCTAAAGACTATAATAGCTCTCCAACATTTCTCTCGTGTTATGGTTTTGTTATTTATCAAATCGTTATTTATCTATATCTAAATATGTCTTAGTCACTTTTATGATGAAGTTCTTCTAGTATTATTGTATCACATTTATTTTGAGAATTATTTTCATCTGAATGTCATGTTTCTGTATGTGTTAAAATTTAGTTTTTGATTTCCTATATTTGAGTTATTTAAAAAATCATCCCTTTATTTCTTATTTATGGAGTCGTCGATAACGAAATTAATAACACGCTACACACAGCGCCGAGGAAATTCTGGATTCAAGTCCAGTTTGGGCAAAATATTCTCTGTATGCACAAGGTACCCACAGATAACCCTGGTCCTTTACTTGGGGATCTAAATTGCAAGTACCTTTGAAGTCGGAGTAATTCTCACCTGAATGGTGAGGAGCACTGGCGAAAAGGAAATAAATTTTTCACACAAACATCAGTCATACATCCCATATTATGCATCATAACTACACCTGAAGTCAGAGCGGGTGTGGGAAAACAAATTGGGCGATGAATTTTGCCCGGACAGTAGTTTCCAGCCTACTCGTATAGAGAGTCTACTGCCAAGAGTTCTTTCCCATGCTCAGGTCCAACGTGTAACTTTTATATTATCGTGCGTCTCAGATAGGAATACGAACACGATCTCACGTACATTGATACTATGGGTAACTGGGCACATTTTCGAGATCGAAAAGAAACGAACCCAGAACATCTCGAGCTAAAGGCGAGCACCGTTCCTCCATGCCGTGGAGTCTGCCAGGATCTGAAAATATTGTAGTTGTAACGTTAATGTTTGTGGGCCTATATGGCGTAGAGGTTAATTGAAAATATTGTAGCTGTAACGTTAATGTTTGGGTCCTTATGGCGTAGAGGTTAATGTTTGTGGGCCTATATGGCGTAGAGGTTAATTCCCGCGACTCGTTCCAAAGGTATTCGGTTCGATTCTTCGGGTAGCCATCAGGATGTTTTGTCAGTGATCGATGATCTTAGTGTAAGTGAGATCGATGATCTTAGTGTAAGTGAGATCGATGATCTTAGTGTAAGTGAGATCGATGATTCTTAGTGTAGTGAGATCGATGATCTTAGTGTAGTGAGATCGATGATCTTAGTGTAAGTGAGATCGATGATCTTAGTGTAAGTGAGATCGATGATCTAATATTGTGTCAGTGAGATCGATGATCTTAGTGTAAGTGAGATCGATGATCTTAGTGTAAGTGAGATCGATGATCTTAGTGTAAGTGTGATCGATGATCTTAGTGTAAGTGTGATCGATGATCTTAGTGTAAGTGAGATCGATGATCTTAGTGTAAGTGTGATCGATGATCTTAGTGTAAGTGAGATCGATGATCTTAGTGTAAGTGTGATCGATGATCTTAGTGTAAGTGAGATCGATGATCTTAGTGTAAGTGAGATCGATGATCTTAGTGTAAGTGAGATCGATGATCTTAGTGTAAGTGAGATCGATGATCTTAGTGTAAGTGAGATCGATGATCTTAGTGTAAGTGAGATCGATGATCTTAGTGTAAGTGAGATCGATGATCTTAGTGTAAGTGTGATCGATGATCTTAGTGTAAGTGAGATCGATGATCTTAGTGTAAGTGAGATCGATGATCTTAGTGTAAGTGAGATCGATGATCTTAGTGTAAGTGTGATCGATGATCTTAGTGTAAGTGAGATCAAATTCCTAGTCGTATCGGAGACAGACAATAAAACGTAGGTTAGGTAGGCAGTTTAAAATTGAGAACATCAAACTGTAAAGTCGCTGCACGGGCAAAATTCATAAGAAAGATTTTAAAAATAAAATGTATACAGGATATTTTGAACACCTTTTAAATTACATCTGTGCCGTCACCAGTGCTACGGAGATCGTGCACTGCCGCTGAGATTTTCCTGTGTACAAAAGAGATAAGAGCACACATAGTTACTCACCGAATTGTAATGATGATAGTTCAATAAATAAATAAATAAATAAATAAATAAATAAATCAATCAATCAATCGTAAGATTTGCTACTCCTATCTGGTGAATACTTCGTAGAGGCTTGAAAACGTGAAACTGACTGCCATCTATGTTAAAGAAAGTGAACAATTTATATGAACACAAATGAATAAACATTAAAATGTGTTTGTTAAGGCCTCCAAACATCTCACTGACAGCTAAAAAAACTTATAAGCAACAGGATTTTCATGCCTACTCTTTGTTACCAGAGCGAAACATAGACAATAAGCAATACAAGTCGCAAAAAATATTTACATATGAAATGCAATGCCTACGAAAAGTTAGCAACAACATCAGAAAAGAGAGTCAACAACATCAGCCTAAGAAAGAAAGCTGCTAGAGAACCTTGCTTGAATTACGTTGAGAAACAAAGAAATGGTTTGACCACTTAATAAGAATGCATCCAAACTCCACAGTATACATAGTCTTCTACAACAGAGCAGGGAAGAATGCATCCAAACTCCACAGTATACATAGTCTTCTACAACAGAGCAGGGAAGAATGCATCCAAACTCCACAGTATACATAGTCTTCTACAACAGAGCAGGGAAGAATGCATCCAAACTCCACAGTATACAGAGTCTTCTACAACAGAACATCAAGAAAGAAGGCGAGAGGAAGACCACGAAAATGATGAATACATGGCATAGAGAAAACTGTCAAAAAGCAAAAATAACTATAGCAGAATCCTGTTTGAAAACAAAAATAACTATAGCAGAATCCTGTCTGAAAAGCAAAAATAACTATAGTGGAATCCTGTCTGAAAATCAAAAATAACTATAGTGGAATCCTGTTTGAAAACAAAAATAACTATAGCAGAATCCTGTTTGAAAACAAAAATAACTATAGCAGAATCCTGTCTGAAAACAAAAATAACTATAGCAGAATCCTGTCTGAAAAGCAAAAATAACTATAGTGGAATCCTGTCTGAAAATCAAAAATAACTATAGTGGAATCCTGTCTGAAAATCAAAATAACTATAGTGAATCCTGTCTGAAAGTCAAAAATAACTATAGTGGAATCCTGTCTGAAAGTCAAAAATAACTATAGTGGAATCCTGTCTGAAAGTCAAAAATAACTATAGTGGAATCCTGTCTAAAGAGCCAAAATCTATAGCAGAATCCTGTCAAAAGCAAAATTAACTATAGCAAAATCCTGTCTAAAGACAAAAATAACTATAGCAAAATCCTGTCTGAAAAGCAAAAACAACTATAGAAGAATCCTATCTGAAAAGCATAAATAGCTATAGCGGAATCCTTTCTAAAAAGCAAAAATAACTATTTTGAAACCACTAGAGCAGCGCAATACAAAAAAATAAAAAAATACAACCAATATCACAACACTCGGCAACAACACGGTAACAGTGTGACAACAAAAGAAATAAGAATAATGAAGAAACATTAAACATCGACAGACTGTCCAGTTAGATAGATTAATGCATCGACAGACTGTCCAGTTAGATAGATTAATGGCGTTGCACGAAAACAAACCATGAAAAAGAAGAAGTAGAACCAGCTTCAGTGATTGGGTATTTTAATACGCAAAGCGTGCGCTATTCGATTAGTGATGACATATTTACGAGAACAAATTACGTATTGCGAAATAAAGATTATTTATGTTCGTAATACGGAACATTAAGGTCAATGAAGAATGTTTAGGTTGAGCTGGTATCGATACAGTTACGCAATCATTTACAGAAAATAAAAAGTAATTTTGTTAAACAATTTCAGATGAAAAAGTAAAGATAAAGTAATAGAGTAAACAAGAAGTAAATAAAAAAGTAAATATTATTATTAACAATATAAGCTTGATTAATTATATTAGGAAAACAATGAAATTCAATGATAGAGGCAAAAAAAAAAGCAAACCGAATAATAGGACAAATGTCGCCAATGTTTTAAACTGCAAATATGCCACCATGAACAGAAAAAGAGTATTGTTCAACACTATCTTTCTTCCTAACATTATACTACCAGTGCCAAACCTGGACTCTGATGACATCCAACGATAGAAGAAAATTAGCTACGACAAACATGAAGTGTCTACGAAGAATGCTGGGAGTAACAAGAAGATACCATTTTAGAAATGAAGACATCAGGAAATAAATGAAGACATCAATACTGAACTTCATCAAGAAACAACAAATTAAATGGTTCAACAATATAAACACATTACCAACAGACAGTGCGCTTCAAAGAGAAATGTTACTTCCATACAGTGGATACAAAGTAAAAGAGAAATGTTACTTCCATACAGTGGATACAAAGTAAAAGAGAAATGTTACTTCCATACAGTGGATACAAAGTAAAAGAGAAATGTTACTTCCATACAGTGGATACAAAGTAAAAGAGAAATGTTACTCCCATACAGTGGATACAAAGTGGATACAAAGTAAAAGAGAAATGTTACTCCCATACAGTGGATACAAAGTGGATACAAAGTAAAAGAGAAATGTTACTCCCATACAGTGGATACAAAGTGGATACAAAGTAAAAGAGAAATGTTACTTCCATACAGTGGATACAAAGTAAAAGAACAATGTTACTTCCATACAGTGGATACAAAGTAAAAGAGAAATGTTACTTCCATACAGTGGATACAAGTAAAGAGAAATGTTACTTCCATACAGTGGATACAAAGTGGATACAAGTAAAGAAATGTTACTTCCATACAGTGGATACAAAGTAAAAGAACAATGTTACTTCCATACAGTGGATACAAAGTAAAGAAAATGTTACTTCCATACAGTGGATACAAAGAAAAGAAAATGTTACTTCCATACAGTGGATACAAAGTAAAGAAATGTTACTTCCATACAGTGGATACAAGTAAAGAGAAATGTTACTTCCATACAGTGGATACAAAGTAAAAGAGAAATGTTACTTCTATACAGTGGATACAATAGAAAATATTCTTCCATACAGTGGATACAAAGCAAAGAGAAATGTTACTTCATACAGTGGATACAAAGTGGATACAAGTAAAAAGAAATGTTACTTCCATACAGTGGATACAAGTGGATACAAGTAAAGAGAAATGTTACTTCCATACAGTGGATACAAAGTGGATACAAAGTAAAGAAATTGTTACTTCATACAGTGATACAAAGTAAAAGAATGTTACTCATACAGTGATACAAAGTGATACAAAGTAAAGAAATGTTACTCCATACAGTGGATACAAGTGGATACAAGTAAAAGAAATGTTATTCTCATGGATACAAAGTAAGAAATGTTTCATGCAGTGGATAAAGTGGATCAAAGTACAAGAAATGTTACTCCTACGTGGATAAAAGTAAAGAGAATGTTACTCCCATACAGTGGATACAAAGTAAAGAAATGTTATCATACAGTGGATACAAAGTAAAAGATGTTACTTCCATACAGTGGATACAAAGTGGATACAAAGTAAAAGAGAAATGTTACTTCCATACAGTGGATACAAAGTGGATACAAAGTAAAAGAGAAATGTTACTCCCATACAGTGGATACAAAATAAGAAGATGTTACTTCCATACAGTGGATACAAAGAAAGAGAAATGTTACTCATACAGTGGATACAAAGTAAAGAGAAATGTACTCATACAGTGGATACAAAGTAAAGAGAAATGTTACTCCAACAGTGGATACAAAGTAAAGAGAATGTTACTCCCATACAGTGGATACAAAGTAAAGAGAATTGTTACTTCCATACAGTGGATAAAAGTAAAGAGAAATGTTACTCCCATACAGTGGATACAAAGTAAAAGAGAAATGTTACTTCCATACAGTGGATATAAAGTAACAGAGAAATGTTACTTCCATACAGTGGATACAAAGTAAAAGAGAAATGTTACTTCCATACAGTGGATACAAAGTAAAAGAGAAATGTTACTTCCATACAGTGGATACAAAGTAAAAGAGAAATGTTACTTCCATACAGTGGATACAAAGTAAAAGAGAAATGTTACTTCCATACAGTGGATACAAAGTAAAAGAGAAATGTTACTCCCATACAGTGGATACAAAGTAAAAGAGAAATGTTACTCCCATACAGTGGATACAAAGTAAAAGAGAAATGTTACTTCCATACAGTGGATACAAAGTAAAAGAGAAATGTTACTTCCATACAGTGGATACAAAGTAAAAGAACAATGTTACTTCCATACAGTGGATACAAAGTAAAAGAGAAATGTTACTTCCATACAGTGGATACAAAGTAAAAGAGAAATGTTACTCCCATACAGTGGATACAAAGTAAAAGAGAAATGTTACTTCCATACAGTGGATACAAAGTAAAAGAGAAATGTTACTTCCATACAGTGGATACAAAGCAAAAGGCCGTCAACGCAAAAGATGGACCTCAGAGATAAGAGTAGTGACGAAAAAAGCGCTCTAAGAAACGCAACCAAAAATCCGTTCTAGAAATCTCTTCTTATCTTGATGATGTGAGGCAAAACAAGATTGGAGAAAAGACAGTAAGAAAAAGAAAGAAAAACAAAATATTATTATAAGAAGAAATGATGGAATGGCCGGATTACCAGTTTCTCGATAGCAACGGGGCCCCTTACGAAGTGGGTTCGTTTGGTATTATACAATTTGTTAAAAATTAAAGAAATTAAAACATAATGTAAGTTTTAATATTATTATTGTCTGCAACTAAAATTTACGTTGTACTTATATTACAATAACATTTAATAAATAATTTTTTATTTTTCTATACAATTTTGGTAATCATCAGGTCATGAGATGACAGAAGTCAGCGAGCCAGAGCTGACCACAATATGACTCCACCAACAAGTAATGTATTTTGGGTAATAGGCTGCATAACTGTAGTATGACTATAAGAAGATAGGGATCGATGGGAACTGATTTCATAGTAAACATTTATGTATTTGAGTGAAAACAACAAACACATAGACACATGTTTGAAAATAAAACAAACGCAAGAAATACAATGGAAAATAAAGGATGGTGATATAAGTGGAAAGAGAGAGAGAGAGAGAGAGAGAGAGAGAGAAAGAAGAGAGAGAGACAGACGGAGAGACAGACGGAGAGAGAGAGACAGACGGAGAGAGAGAAAGAGACAGACGGAGAGAGAGAAACAGACGGAGAGAGAGAAAGAAAGAGACAGAGAGACAGAAGAAGAGAGAGAAGAAGAGAAGACGAGAGAGAGAGAAAGAAAAAGAGAGAGACAGACGGAGAGAGAGAAAAGAGAGAGCAGACGGAGAGAAAGAAGAGAGGAAAGACAGACGGAGAGAGAGAAAGAGAGAGAGACAGACGAGAGAGAAGAAAGAGAAGAGAGAGAGAAGAGGAGACGAGAAGAGAAAGAGAGAGAGACAGACGGAGAGAGAGAAGAAGAGAGAGAGAGAGACAGACGGAGAGAGAGAAGAGAAAGAGAGAGAGAGACGAGAGAGAGAGAGAAAGAAGAGAGAGAGACAGACGGAGAGAGAAAGAAAGAGAGAGAGACAGACGGAGAGAAGAAAGAAGAGAGAGACGAGAGAGAAAAAGAGAGAGAACAGACGAGAGAGAGAAAGAGAGAGACAGACGAGAGAGAGAAGAAGAGAGACGACGAGAGAAGAAAGAGAGAGAGCAGACAGACTGAGAAGAGAAGAAAGAAGAGAGAGACAACTAGGCTTATGCGTTGAGTGAACCAAACCATGTATTTTCTGTATGCATTAACGTACTGGTGTCCCATACCTGGTTAGTGTTGACTGAAACCAACACTTGCATCTTTGTATACCTTGAGTTGGCAACATAGTCCCATAACGTTTCCGTGGAGTAGAAGAGTACAAAGCTTGTGACATTTGCCCCTTCCTCAAGTAGCCTTCTGAGATTTGACAGTAGGCTTCTAAAACTGACTTTATCAGAAAACTGGGCCAAGGGAATCATCAATATATGGAGACAGTGGCGGCTCGTGGTCATTTTTGGTGGTGGGGCCAGACAAAAATTTCGGAAAAATCATGGTTTTTAGGCTAGGTTTATATTTTAGTATTTACTATTATTTGTCTTTCCGAAGTTATTCCCCTTTACTATAATGATTTGGCGCCACATGCGCAAATAACAAACGGGACAACGTTGTGCCAGGGTAAGTGAGCTGGCACTGATCAAGACCCTACTCCACCTCCTCGTGGTGACCCTGGAAATAGACAAAAGATCATGTCTGGCTAAGTGGGTAAGGATCGAGAGAGAGTTACTCTGGTATAGGTAATAAAGCAAACGCACACACGCCTCTTGGGTCCTAAATACTAGTGAATGCACTCATCTTCTGCCGATGTCTAATGAAAAAGTTGCATAAATGCAAAGCAAATGTAAGAAGTAACAACGTACGAGTCGCTGTAAGCGTATACTCTCCTCCTGCATCAATTGTCAACCATAATTGCCAGCTCTCATTGCAGGAAAGCCGGGAACTCTCCCCAGCTATAGGCAAAATGGTGAAAACTCATAATTCCTGGGGTTCAACAACAACTGAAATATATACCATATAACTAAGGTGCAAAAGAGATCCCTACAACCTACCGTTGACCACAGTCCTTCACCATGAAATAGCAAACAATAAAAACCAAAAAAACTTTGCTTTTCTTCACTGACAGTTAACCACGATTTTTACTAAACCACTTATTATTGAAAATCCTCTTTTTCTTACCATCTTGTTGCACATATATACAAAGCTATTTGGCTGATGTGCACCTAGCCGTTTAATTTCAAGCTTTTCTTCTATCTTTAACGAAGGAAACGGATTTCGTAATAAATAATCAACTTGATTCATTTTGAATTTCGAGTAAGCCACAACTTCAAAATTAGGTCACAGCGTGTCAATCGCAAACGAGTGTGCGTTGTAGAAGACATATGTGTATTGAATACGAAACGGACGATTACCGTTAACGATTATAATAATAGTTAGTTACATATTTCTATTAATGCATATTTTTTTCTACTATTTTATATATAATTTCTGATTCAATCGATAATTATACAAAGTACTATTTAATCAAGAGTCGTCGTTTAACTGTTAATTGGTTGAACTTAGCTTCCGGTGAATAAAATGACATAAATTGTTTTGGCAATTATTATTAAAGGTAACGGTCAAAGGTCATAGGCCGCAATATGACACCGTCAGTAGAGAATTTTAAAACGACCCAATAAAACTTAGTGCGCTGATACATATGTCAAGCGTTATAGAGAGAAGCTGAATTGGAGACCGTATATAATAGTTTTTAAATAATAATATTTATATATTATTAAGATTGTTATATTATTATGATTATAACATTTATATTTTAGTGTTAAATATTCAACTTTCAAAGCTAATCAGTGGCAAGTTAACTATAATAATTACGAACAAAATTAAAAAAAAATAATAATAAATACACGTAAATTATTTTTGGTTTGGTAGGCATGTTCTTACTGGCCCCTAATGACCATGGGTGTATACTAATTGTAGGAAAAATATGTTGAATTTTAGATTTCAGAATGTGTGTGATATTTTATCGCTATATATCAACTTTCAAAGCTAATCAGTATCCTGTAGAAAGTAATAATTATAAACAAATAATGTCTGAAATAATAAGTACACGTTACTCAATATTTTTGGTGGGCCTGGCCCCACTGGCCCTTAATGATGAGCCGCCACTGTATGGAGATGTAAGTAAAATTTTCACTGTCTGTCACTGAAAACAAAAGTACAAACTCGTCGCTTGTGAATCTAACGCTGTAAGAACAGTTTTGTCCTACGCAACTCATTAGAATACCACCCCCACAACTTATTAAAGCCCACACACCTCATTAGAGCACCCACAGCTAATTAGAGCACCCACACATCATCAGAGCACCTACACTTCATTTGAACACCTACACCTATTTTGACAATCCAAATGCCAAATAATAGGAGTTAAATCTGCTATTTAAACAAAAATCACATCGACCTGAGATAATACATCATACCTGGGTCTGGCTAAAATAGAATCTAGGTCAGTTACAAATGTAGACAATAACATCTACATATGCTGTTATAATAGTCACACAGTATTATCGACGAGATATGCTTTCTCCACATGGATGAGATTAGTGCTAGCTAACTTGCTCCAACATGTATGAGATTAGTGCTGGCTAACTTGCGTAACAAAATAGGCAATAATATGATTTGGAGAGGAAAACAAAGTGTCACACGTTGACAATGCGCATTAATTTCAAGTACTGCGCCTGCTAGCGGTGTTGATGCTTCTCACCCCGATGCACCACAGATCCATTGGTATAAAGAAAACACCATCATCGTCACTTGTATTATCTACTATCAGCTGCTTAATTGCGACTTCAGTCTTCATGTTGCCCGAACCTCTACATTCTCTTCCAAGAGTAATGATAACGTTGTGGTAGTTGACCATGCTAATATCTATTGGGCTCCATTCTTCACCTGTTGGAATGGTCGCAACTGTGGTCACTTGGCTAATTGTTCTCTCAGCCGGAGCCTTCCACGACATGCAACGCTTGATTCTCGTCATTAGCATTCTTGTGAAGTGGACGTCTATCCATAGTAACCCGCATATATGCTTTGGTTTGTGCGATCGCATGACGGGAGCGTAGTGACAGAATACCAAACATATACCTTATCTTTACAATGGGAGTATCTCTAGTGTAGCCAATGACTATAAGAATGCCATCATTCTGAATACGTTCAAGTCGTTCACATTGTGATCTTGATATCGTGAGGATGTCAACTCTGTAATATACAACGGACATTACCAGTCGATCGAACAAAAGGGCAAGTAGTCTCTGCTCAAGGTGTGCGGCTACCATAACTTTGAGAGCCGCAAGACCACGCTTACAACGTTGTATCATTTGTTTAACGTGATTTTTGAAAGATAGACTACAATCAAATATTATTCCAAGATAAGGCAGCCTGTCACGACGGGGCATGTAAGAAAAATGGACAATATCTGCATACCACAGCGGGTGTTGTTCTGTAAACGATAGGAAGGGAAGAGCTTCCAAGATAGATCACTGTTCAGATATAAGGATACATGTGAGGCCTCAATGAAGAGGTTTTCTATTGGTTCCAACAAATGGGAAAGACTAGTTGATGACCGAATTATGTAGAAAATAACATTGCGCAAAGGTGTAGCATCTTTGGAAAAGAGACTTATTGATGAACTGAGAGACAAGCGAAAACTCAGATGTTGTCACAGTCAAACATCATTTGTCAGTTTGTCATGACGAAAAACACCATATATTAGTAGTAGTAGTAGTAGTAGTAGTAGTAGATAGTAGTAGTAGTAGTAGTAGTAGTAGTAGTAGCAGTAGTAGTAGTAGTAGTAATAGTAGTAGTAGCAGTAGTAATAGTAGTAGCAGTAGTAATAGTAGTAGTAAGTAGAGCTAGAGAGTAGAGATAGTAGTAGTAGTAGAGTAGAGTAGCAGTATGTTAGTAGTAAAGAGCAGATGCAAGTAGTAGAGTAGTAGTAATAGAAGTAGTATTAGTAGTAGTAGATAGTAGTAGTAGTAGTAGAGTTTGTAGTAGTAGTAGTATAGTAGTAAGTGTGGTAGTGGTAATGTGTTATAATTGCATACACAACATTTCTCAGGTCCTTACCCGGCAGCGCCACAGCGGGTGGACCCAGCTACGTTTGAAACGCGTACAAACTCCGAGCGTCGTCATTCTTTCGAATGAGAGTTTCTAGAGAATTAAAAAATATGTTTAGTTGGTTATTGCTCTATCAAGCCTTCCACCTTTTAGCCGCGACCAAGTGGATACTAGAATTTGATCTTAGAGTAAAATAACGAGACAATAGTAATGGGAGAAATAAATATTAAATAACTAATCATTGAACGAGAAATTCATTCAGGAAGAATATAAGTCTTCAATAATAATTCAATTTCGAAACTTTAAAAAAATTCCTTTTGAGCGAAATCACTATCCAAATAGTAGTACACAGAATCTTCTCAAATTTCACATTATTGTTATTCCCACTCTTGTGTTGTAATGTTCACATTTAGCAAACTTACAAAAAAAAACCCCAAACAAAATGTAATCTATTTGTAATTACAATTTATTGTATTTGATTACATTTGATCGCAAGGGAGATAACCATGTTAAATCTGTAATGAGATAACTGTTAATTCTGCAGCTCGATAACATTGTCTTTTCTGTACCGTAAAATTCAAGGACATTTAGTAACTTTTACAACCTGATAGGATTACGTTTGACTGTTGTTGTGCTGTTGTCTGGTTCATGCTGTAAGACGGGAATCATGAGCAGTCAAAAACTCGTCAAGGATAGATTACATCGTGCTTGAAACACGAAAACAAATTTTAGAGAGAATGTTCCAGATACTTGGTTTTCTTGTAGGTGATAGTTTACTGCTAACAACATATATAAATGGGATAATGAAAATTAAAGGAAGAACAAACATGGCTTTACAAAAACAATTAATGAACTAAAAACAGTATGGAACGATAATTTTTTTATTCAAGGAGTGACAATGACAACAAACAGAACAGCAACAATAAATATATGTGACCTGGGGACAATACATCTGATCTAATAAATATATGTGACCTGGGGAACAATACATCTGGATACAATACATCTGATCTAATAAATATATGTGACCTGGGAAACAATACATCTGATCTAATAAATATATGTGACCTGGGGACAATACATCTGATCTAATAAATATATGTGACCTGGGGACAATACATCTGATCTAATAAATATATGTGACCTGGGGAACAATACATCTGATCTAATAAATATATGTGACCTGGGAAACAATACATCTGATCTAATAAATATATGTGGCCTGGGGAACAATACATCTGATCTAATAAATTTCATGGAAAAATACATACACATTTTAGGTTATTGCAGACACTAGAAAAAAAGGAAACAACATGAAAGAAATATTTTACACATGGAATACAACCAACCACCAATAACAGCATGCAATAAAAAGAGAGCATGTGCTTGAGCCAAGGGAAAACCAAGAAAAAGATGGAAAGATAATATCAAGACAACACTACATAAACACGGATATAACACAACAAGGGTGACTCATCTGACACTGGAACGCAAATTAAATCTCCCACCCCTACGCTTAACAGCAAGAAGGGGCAACCAATTCTATCATTCACCTGGAGAAAGAGAATAGACAATATATAGATAATGATCTAAGAAACCAAATTCTAAGTTAGAGTGTAAGTAATAAAATTAACATGGAGATTAATTTCATCGTTGTTTGTAATTATCTCCCTCTCTTCCTTTCCCATCCCTACCCAATGTTTGATCTCTGCTATCTGTTAATCCGGTCCTGCCCTTTCTCTGCCAGAAATCTATATGCCCTGATATCCACAAATCACAAGATTAAAATGTAACTATTGATTATAAGATTAATGTTTCATTTCTCGTCTTGATTAAAACTTCATATATTACATCTATGCTGTCTGTATGCTGAATCTTGGGTCATTAATTTCTTCATGTCAGTGTTGAAGTCAGCTGTTTTCTAGTCTGTGCAACATTGTCTTATCTAAGATATTTACGTCGTCATAACAGGAAGAAATTAATAATTTAAACTTTTATTTTACAGGATGGTTGACGTTCATTATCATCATCATCATCATCATCATCATCATCATCATCATCATCATCATCATCATCATCATCATCATCATCATCATCATCATCATCATCATCATCATCATCATCATCATCATCATCATCATTGTCATCATCATCATTGTCATCCTCATCATCATCATCATCATCATCATCATCATCATCATCATCATCATCATCATCATTATCATCATCATCATCATCATCATCATCATCATCATCATCATCATCATCATCATCATCATCATCATTGTCATCATCATCATTGTCATCCTCATCATCATCATCATCATCATCATCATCATCATCATCATCATCATCATCATCATCATCATCATCATCATCATCATCATCATTGTCATCATCATCATTGTCATCCTCATCATCATTGTCATCATTGTCATCATCATCGTCATCATCATCATCATCATCGTCTTCATCCTCATCATCATCATCACCAACATCGTCATCATAATCATCATCGTCATTCTAATCATCGTCATCATCATCATCCTAGTCATCATCACCATTATCATCATCATCAGTCGTTGTCGAGTCCAAGGACACACAATGCAAAGACTGAAACAGTTCTGACGGAGACAGTGAAGACAAAATATGATACATGTATATCCTCAGAAACAGTTCTGACAGAGACAGTGAAGACAAAATATGATACATGTATATCCTCAGAAACAGTTCTGACAGAGACAGTGAAGACAAAATATGATACATGTATATCCTCAGAAACAGTTCTGACGGAGACAGTGAAGACAAAATATGATACATGTATATCCTCAGAAACAGTTCTGACAGAGACAGTGAAGACAAAATATGATACATGTATATCCTCAGAAACAGTTCTGACAGAGACAGTGAAGACAAAATATGATACATGTATATCCTCAGAAACAGTTCTGACAGAGACAGTGAAGACAAAATATGATACATGTATATCCTCAGAAACAGTTCTGACAGAGACAGTGAAGACAAAATATGATACATGTATATTCTCAGAAACAGTTCTGACAGAGACAGTGAAGACAAAATATGATACATGTATATCCTCAGAAACAGTTCTGACAGAGACAGTGAAGACAAAATATGATACATGTATATCCTCAGAAACAGTTCTGACAGAGACAGTGAAGACAAAATATGATACATGTATATCCTCAGAAACAGTTCTGACAGAGACAGTGAAGACAAAATATGATACATGTATATCCTCAGAAACAGTTCTGACAGAGACAGTGAAGACAAAATATGATACATGTATATCCTCAGAAACAGTTCTGACAGAGACAGTGAAGACAAAATATGATACATGTATATTCTCACAAACAGTTCTGACAGAGACAGTGAAGACAAAATATGATACATGTATATCCTCAGAAACAGTTCTGACAGAGACAGTGAAGACAAAATATGATACATGTATATCCTCAGAAACAGTTCTGACAGAGACAGTGAAGACAAAATATGATACATGTATATCCTCAGAAACATTGTTTACCAACCGCACGTGTGTTGACTGGGCTCGAAAGGGGAGCAAAGAATAGTAACACTGCAACCTACAAGGCGTGTCGTAAGAGGAAAGTGAGGTAGGGACCTAGGGAATCTATATTAATAAATAAAAAGCTTCGCAGAAATCGGATGTGCTGGCCTACTTGTAGGCGCATAACTTGCATACCATACAATCGCTCCTAGGCTCCGATCACATACAAATCACAAAGAGTGGTTAACAAGTGGTCAATATTAAGCGTTGGAAGAAGAAACAGTTTGACAGCGATAAATTCAATAACTAAAAACTAGTGCACGAAAACATCAACAAAATCTATTTTTAACTAATGGAAATTTCAGATTACAGAACGCAGTAAAGCTAGAATAAACAAGATCCAAGACTTATCAACATGTTAATTCTTAATGTGAAGAAATTCATAACAAAAAACATCGTTGACAAACAAGGAAATGTGTTAGGGAAACACAAACAAAAACATTGAGAAATAGAAGCAGAAAAAGAAAAAATTCCGCCGGTTCTGGGTACAGGAAATTGCTAATTCTCCACATCAGAGAATTCCAAGTGAAGACGGAGATTTCCACTTTGTCATTGTCGTCTGATTAATGTGTGATTTCTTTAGCACATATTCAGATTGGCTCTCTGGCACCTAACGTCTGAATTTGTAAACAATACAGTAAGAAAATGAAAAGATAATGGAAATAAAATAGTGAATAATAATTATGATCTAACTGCACTTTTAGGGAAAATTCAATGTAAATCTAGAATAAAATAGGAGCTGCACTTTATGGAAAAATACAATATAAATATAAAAAAATATAAACAAAATGTTTGAAGTTGAAGGCTTGATTTTATTTGCCAAATGATTCTGTTCTTCTAAGCAGAAATAGCATACCATCTGCCAAAAGTACTCGTAAAGCACGAGATTCCTAGCACCGGGCAAAAGTCCTAGGGCTCTCTGGACAACATGCGTCCGTAATCGTCCAGATTCGAACTCACGACCTTCAGAAAGCAAAACAAACGGCTTAACTATGACGTCACAAAGACCACATACAGAATAGAATGATATTGGTCAGAAAGCAAGACAAACGGCTTAACTATTACGTCACAAAGACCACATACAGAATAGAATGATATTGGTCAGAAAGCAAGACAAACGGCTTAACTATTACGTCACAAAGACCACATACAGAATAGAATGATATTGGTCAGAAAGCAAGACAAACGGCTTAACCATTACGTCACAAAGACCACATACAGAATAGAATGATATTGGTCAGAAAGCAAGACAAACAGCTTAACTATTACATCACAAAGACCACATACAGAATAGAATGATATTGGTCAGAAAGCAAGACAAACGGCTTAACTATTACGTCACAAAGACCACATACAGAATAGAATGATATTGGTCAGAAAGCAAGACAAACGGCTTAACTATTACATCACAAAGACCACATACAGAATAGAATGATATTGGTCAGAAAGCAAGACAAACGGCTTAACCATTACGTCACAAAGACCACATACAGAATAGAATGATATTGATCAGAAAGCAAGACAAACGGCTTAACCATTACGTCACAAAGACCACATACAGAATAGAATGATATTGGTCAGAAAGCAAAACAAACGGCTTAACTATTACATCACAAAGACCACATACAGAATAGAATGGTATTTGTTTCCAAAAAGTCCCAAAGATGAAGGATTGACTTTACTGCACAGTTTTCCCATATGGCTCCGTCCTTGTAGGCAGATATGGCATACCATCTGCCGAGAGCATTGCACAAAGCACGAACTCCGTAGCTCCGGCAGCAATGCTAGGGATCTCATGAAAACGTTGCACATGTGTCTGTCTCGGTCCGGATTCGAACCCGCAACCTTCAGTACTACAGGAAAACGATTTAAGCACTTCCCCTGAATACTGGGAGAAGAGTTACACGAATGTAGTACTAGACACACTCACACGAATCAATCACAACAGAGACAGAGACAGAGAGAGAGAGAGAGAGAGAGAGAGAGAGAGAGAGAGTAGTAACGATAACAGCGATGTCTGTAGGATGATACTGGGTAACAAGTTACACGAATCTAGTCCCTAGACACACTTAAATCCAGTGTTGCCAAATGTAAATCGGCTTTTAGTGCTAGATTTTAGTTTAAAAAGTGCTAGAAAGTGCTAGAAATATTTTTTAATGCTAGAAAAAGTGCCAAAAATATTTTAAGTACCAATTGTGCTGTATTAATTACAGATCAATAGTATATCATTGTAATTTGAAAAAAGTCAGACTGCACATCTTCTGGCGCCGTTTGAGCAATCGGAATGCACATCATCTGAAGTTTTTTTTGGGGTCATATGACTCGCAGGGTTGCCAAATGTAAATCGGTTTTTAATGCTAGATTTTATGGGGTGGGAAAGTGCTAGAAAGTGCTAGAAATATTTTTTAATGCTAGAAAAATGTCAAAAACAGTTTACTTACCAATTGTGTTGTATTAATTACAGCTCGAATAGTATTTCATCGTAATTTGAGAAGTCAGACTGCACATCTTCTGAAGTTTTGTTGGGTCATATGAGTCCATTGTTCCAATTTTGTCGGTGACATCTTTAGGTAATTTAAAGTTTTTGCAGCATTTATTATGCCTCTTTAATCCATATTTTACTGCAAGAATTGCTGAAAGCATGGGCAGCTGCATTTTGTTTTTCATTTTATTTTTCACAACATTCATGCTGCTGAATAACCGTTCCACTTCAGCATTAGAATTTGGTAAAATTAATAAATTTAGGACAAAAGTTGCAACGTCTTTGAAGGGGTTACCTACCGAAGAATCTGTATAATTGAAAACTTCAGACCAAAATGTCTCAGTGGTTGCAATATCAGTCCATGTAACCAAATGTATGATGTTGTACTGAATCTCAATTGATGATTTCATTTCTTCATTTAAGTGAAATAATTCCAGAAGGGAAATAATATTTTTCTTAAAATGTGTCAATGTATTTTGCACTGAGAATAAGCTTATATTCTTCAAAATATCAATGTTTTCTGGTAGACGATTATGCAGCTCTTTGTACAGGCTAATCAAAAAGTTTTGTGCCCTTTTGCGGATGTGTGTTACTTGAGAAGATTGAATTTGTTGGCTAATTATCAATTCCCCAAGTCTTTTCTCAAATCTAGAACCCAGCTGTGGATTTGGATCCAGAATTTCTTCAATGTTAGTGTTAGGATCAAGAGGATCAATGTTGCTTGTTGACAGTACTAACATGTTAGCAATAGATGTAATAAGAAGAGATAGATCAGAAAACAATTTTGTTTTATCAGCAGTATTTGATTCAAAAGTTTGTTCACTTCTTGAACATGTTTTAGAATTGGATGCAAAAATAATATAAATAACTCATTCTGAGGGTCACAATACATTTCATACAGTAAAGTGGCGATGTAACATTTTCATTAGAACTTGCTAATTGAAAATGAGTCTGCAATTTATTCCATTGACTTAAAATTCTGCTGATTGCTGGTTCAATTGCTAACCACCTGGTTGCACAAGAATTTAAGATCTTCAGTGGTTCCTTATCATTAATGCTCTGGTAAAGTTGACTGTAAGAAATTTGTCTCAGTGAACTCTTAGAAAACCATTTATAAGTCTCACTTACTAAAAACTCTAAGTTTATTGGCAATGATGCAGCACAAGCATGGGACACTGATAATTGTATGGAGTGGCATACACATTTAAATAAGATTAATCCAGGAATTCCTTCCTTCAACTTCTTGAAAACACCGTTATTTGTCCCTACCATGACACTGGCGTTGTCAGTGCCAATAGCCAGAAGATTTTTCATGTTTAATTTCTTTTCATCTAATTCATTCTTGACTGCATTTACAATGGCATCTGCATTACATTTGTCTAGTAACACAATATTAAGATATGTATGAATTACTTTCTTGTGAGTTTCACTGTAATAAATTACAACAATACCCAATAACTTGTTTACAGTGATGTCAGTTGATTCATCCAGTAATAAACAGAATTTTCATTGCCCAAGATCAGTAGTCAAATCTTTCTTGAAGTAAGGAGCAATGATATTCTTTACAATATTTGCACACTTTGTACGATGCATCCTAACTTTATTTACCATTTCACTGTCCGATATGGTATTTTTGCACAAGTCTACCAAGTGATCACAAGAATTGAATGATGAATGACAGCAAATAAACATTGCTAAATTGGCCTCAAGTGTAGATATCTTATCATCTTTCTTCGCAACGAAACTTGTAAGAGAAGCACTTTGACATGGACTAGCAAGTTTATGTTTCTTTGTTTCACAATGTCTTGCTAAAAGAAAATACTTAGCTAAAATGTCATGTCTACAATACTTGCAATGAGCTTTAGATGAATCAGTTGGTACTTCAAGTAGCCACTTTGCAAAAACAGGATCTTTTAACCATTCCTTTCGAAATTTTTGCGAATACGTTGGTTTTGCTTTACTCATTGCTGAATGAGGAATTCTCTTTATGATTTGAACAGTCCTCCGTTGGTTTGGAAATGATTACAGCACTTAAGAACAGTCACTGATGAACTGAGAGCAAATACAGAAGTTGCTTGGTTTGTGTGTTTGTTTGTTTGTTTAGTAGGGATTAAAGCCTCTTTAAGCCGAGGCACGCCCTTTCAACCTAAGGCGAACCTTTTATTGGTTATATCAGAGCGTGTAGGCCAACAAACATGAAAAATAAGAATTAACTCCTTTCGGAGAATCCAAGATTTTTGCACATGTTATCTATACTCTAAGTCAAACGCGTGCGGACCTCTCAGAGAGTTGTTCTCACACTGAGAAATTCATTACCCGGATCTCGTTGTAATAAATTGTTTGTGCTTGTTCGTCTTTTTTTGGTCGAGATTTTCTGATTCATATACCAAACTAAAAGAAGTGCTAAAAGTGCTAACTAATTTTTTTCAGTGCTAGATTTGGTGCTAGGTGCTAGATCTAAATTTGTAGTGCTAGATCACAAAAATAGTGCTAGATCTAGCACTAAAAGTGCTAAATTGGCAACACTGTTGGCTGCAATGAATCTCCAGCATCCTCTGTCTTTCGCCTTGGTGTTGCACTCTGCTGCCAGACTGTAACCTGTCCATTTCTTAAAGTTTCCTCCCACTTATCTCTCGGTCTTCCTCTTGCTCTTCCCCTCAACTTTTCCCTCTAGTAAATGTTTTATCATGGTGTCATGTCTTTTATGTGCCCAAAATACTTTACTTGTCTTAATTTTATTTCTCTTAATAATTGTTTCTTCATGCCTAGTTTTCCTAAAACTTGTTTATTTGTCTGTTTTTCTGTCCATGAAACTCTGCCTATTCTTCTATATATCCACATTTCAAATGTATCAACTGTGTCTTCTAACTGCTTGTTCATTGTCCATGTTTCGAGCCATACATTAATATAGGATATATATAGCATTTGATCATTCTCATTTTTAGCCTGTTTGTGATTTGTTTGGATGTCAGTAACTTTCTCATACTATTGAAATTATCCTTGGCCATTCCTATTCTCTTTTAATTTCTGTTATACATCTGCCATCATCTGTTATCATCTGACCAAGATAAAAGAAATATTTTTACTTGATGTAGTAATTCTCCATGTATTTTTATATTTATTGTTCGTTGTTGATTACCATAGTATTAGCTTTCTGTAAACTAATGTCTAATCCATATTCCTTGCTAGTTTTGTCCAATTGGTTCACTAGTTCTTGTAATTCTTGTTCACTTTCTGCTACCAATACTGTGTCATCTGCATATCTTAAGTTGTTTATTATTTTTCCATTGATCTTGAGTCCTGGCATTCCTTCTAGTTGTTTTATTTTATATAGGTTATTTTTTTCACGTTCTATAGGTTATTGGTTATTGGTTACTGAACTGACATCGCAGCACTTTGGGCAGACACATAGGTGCTCAGTCACCCCCAACAGATGTCAAATGGTATGCATTCTGACGGTTCATGGGGCTCGCTGGTTAATCACATCCTCACTCTGTCTCTCAGACAGTTCTACTTGTACAGAAGGTAACTTCAAACTTTTTGAATCTCAGCATCGCTTCAACACATTTACGTTTATCTTCCTCCAACAGACAGTAGTGAAGAGACCGAAAAACATCCCCCTTACCCATCTTCAACTCCCCGACAATCGATGCTGCTGATGCTTGTCTGTCTGCTCTATTATTGCCGCAAAATCTCGCATACCCAGACCGCTCTACAGAATAAAATAGTGCAACATATATCCAACAGACATCACTGTTATCGTTACCGCTGTCTCTCTTTCCTTCTGTGTTTTGTTTGAGTGATTTAAGCAGTGTTGCCAATTTAGCACTTTTAGTGCTAGATCTAGCACTATTTTTGTGATCTAGCACTACAAATTTAGATCTAGCACCTAGCACCAAATCTAGCACTGAAAAAAATTAGTTAGCACTTTTAGCACTTCTTTTAGTTTGGTATATGAATCAGAAAATCTCGACAAAAAAAAGACGAACAAGCACAGAAAATGTATTACAACGAGATCCGGGTAATGAATTTCTCAGTGTGAGAACAACTCTCTGAGAGGTCCGATCCCCTACTAAATAAACAAACAAACCAAGCAACTTCTGTATTTTCTCTCAGTTCATCAGTGACTGTTCTTAAGTGCTATAATCATTTCCAAACCAACGGAGGACTGTTCAAATCATAAAGAGAATTTCTCATTCAGCAATGAGTAAAGCAAAACCAACGTATTCGCAAAAATTTCGAAAGGAATGGTTAAAAGATCCTGTTTTTGCAAAGTGGCTACTTGAAGTACCAACTGATTCATCTAAAGCTCATTGCAAGTATTGTAGACATGACATTTTAGCTAAGTATTTTCTTTTAGCAAGACATTGTGAAACAAAGAAACATAAACTTGCTAGTCCATGTCAAAGTGCTTCTCTTACATGTTTCGTTGCGAAGAAAGATGATAAGATATCTACACTTGAGGCCAATTTAGCAATGTTTATTTGCTGTCATTCATCATTCAATTCTTGTGATCACTTGGTAGACTTGTGCAAAAATACCATATCGGACAGTGAAATGGTAAATAAAGTTAGGATGCATCGTACAAAGTGTGCAAATATTGTAAAGAATATCATTGCTCCTTACTTCAAGAAAGATTTGACTACTGATCTTGGGCAAGGAAAATTCTGTTTATTACTGGATGAATCAACTGACATCACTGTAAACAAGTTATTGGGTATTGTTGTAATTTATTACAGTGAAACTCACAAGAAAGTAATTCATACATATCTTAATATGGTGTTACTAGACAAATGTAATGCAGATGCCATTGTAAATGCAGTCAAGAATGAATTAGATGAAAAGAAATTAAACATGAAAAATCTTCTGGCTATTGGCACTGACAACGCCAGTGTCATGGTAGGGATAAATAACGGTGTTTTCAAGAAGTTGAAGGAAGGAATTCCTGGATTAATCTTATTTAAATGTGTATGCCACTCCATACAATTATCAGTGTCCCATGCTTGTGCTGCATCATTGCCAATAAACTTAGAGTTTTTAGTAAGTGAGACTTATAAATGGTTTTCTAAGAGTTCACTGAGACAAATTTCTTAGTCAACTTTACCAGAGCATTAATGATAAGGAACCACTGAAGATCTTAAATTCTTGTGCAACCAGGTGGTTAGCAATTGAACCAGCAATCAGCAGAATTTTAAGTCAATGGAATAAATTGCAGACTCATTTTCAATTAGCAAGTTCTAATGAAAAATGTTACATCGCCACTTTACTGTATGAAATGTATTGTGACCCTCAGAATGAGTTATTTATATTATTTTTGCATCCAATTCTAAAACATGTTCAAGAAGTGAACAAACTTTTGGAATCAAATACTGCTGATAAAACAAAATTGTTTTCTGATCTATCTCTTCTTATTACATCTATTGCTAACATGTTAGTACTGCCAACAAGCAACATTGATCCTCTTGATCCTAACACTAACATTGAAGAATTTCTGAATCCAAATCCACAGCTGGGTTCTAGATTTGAGAAAAGACTTGGGAATTGATAATTAGCCAACAAATTCAATCTTCTCAAGTAACACACATCCGCAAAAGGGCACAAAACTTTTTGATTAGCCTGTACAAAGAGCTGCATAATCGTCTACCAGAAAACATTGATATTTTGAAGAATATAAGCTTATTCTCAGTGCAAAATACATTGACACATTTTAAGAAAAATATTATTCCCTTTCTGGAATTATTTCACTTAAATGAAGAAATGAAATCATCAATTGAGATTCAGTACAACATCATACATTTAGTTACATGGACTGATATTGCAACCACTGAGACATTTTGGTCTGAAGTTTTCAATTATACAGATTCTTCGGTAGGTAACCCCTTCAAAGACGTTGCAACTTTTGCCCTAAATTTATTAATTTTACCAAATTCTAATGCTGAAGTGGAACGGTTATTCAGCAGCATAAATGTTGTGAAAAATAAAATGAAAAACAAAATGCAGCTGCCCATGCTTTCAGCAATTCTTGCAGTAAAATATGGATTAAAGAGGCATAATAAATGCTGCAAAAACTTTAAATTACCTAAAGATGTCACCGACAAAATTGGAACAATGGACTCATATGACCCAACAAAACTTCAGAAGATGTGCAGTCTGACTTCTCAAATTACGATGAAATACTATTCGAGCTGTAATTAATACAATACAATTGGTAAGTAAACTGTTTTTGGCATTTTTCTAGCATTAAACAATATTTCTAGCACTTTCCCACCCCATAAAATCTAGCATTAAAAACCGATTTACATTTGGCAACCCTGCAAGTCATATGACCCCAAAAAACTTCAGATGATGTGCATTCCGATTGCTCAAACGGCGCCAGAAGATGTGCAGTCTGACTTTTTCAAATTACAATGATATACTATTGATCTGTAATTAATACAGCACAATTGGTACTTAAAATATTTTTGGCACTTTTTCTAGCATTAAAAAATATTTCTAGCACTTTCTAGCACTTTTAAACTAAAATCTAGCACTAAAAGCCGATTTACATTTGGCAACACTGGCAGCCAACCTTCGATGTGGAGACGGCACTTGATGATGATAGTTAGTTTATTCCTTTCGAGCCAAAGGCGGCACATAGGCAGAGGTTTTAGATCTCCATGTGATATGGTTCTTTGCTAGCAGTTGGAGATCTTGTATGGTTTTACATCCCAATAGTTTACTTTCTTGTTGGATGGTTCTTCGAAGAGTGGTCTTTGGTCTACTTGATGATGATGATGGTTAAAAAAATAAAAAATATTAGATATTGCGCATCAAATGTACACACAAATAAACGAACTCAATCATGTTCTATTTTTTTTTCCACAGCACCAAAAGTCATCACAACGACGCCGTACATTGTTATGCAAAAGTTCTCGCTTAATACGATTTTCGTAATTACGATTCAAAAATAACTTCATCTTTGATTTCAAATATATATGAATTATATATATAAGTTTTTATTATTGTCAGTAGTTGTGAACACTTTGTTTTCGTGGAATTTAACAACGGACATTTGATGTCTTTGCTGTATGAGAGTTCTATTTGTTTTTGAATTTTAAACTAAAATTTCTATCATCTGTTGAAAGTATATTGACTTTTGGGCTTCTAACGTGTGTCTAATATTCAGTATATATTATGGAATGCAGTAAAGCTATTTGATTGGCTCTCAAATAGTGTGTCGTGAGAGATTCATATTGTTAAACAATATATAATCTACCATTTGCGGATAAATAGACGCTTTAAATACTTTTTCATTTTAAAATTATTTTACACTTTCTTTACAGAATATGATCTTTGAGAAAAAGAAAGCTAAATGATGTAAAATAAGCAACATACACGTTATAAGAAAGAGAAGATGGAGATATGTTGGGCACACCTTGAGGAGAAATGATCAACGAATATCAAAGCAGGCATTGAAGTGGGATGCAAAGGGTTAAGAAAGAGAGGTCGACCTTAGGAGACCCTGAAACGAACTTTGCTGAGAGAGGCAGGAAATATCGGTCTTAGTTCCATGGAGGAGATTGAGCGAGTTGCCCAGGATAGAGCGGTATGGATAAATTACTTGCAGGCCCTATGTAACGTATAACGGTACGAGAGGAATTATTATTATTATTATTAACATACAAGTGGCAAAATAATTTAATTGTGTGTAGAAAGCTGAAGATCAAAGATAGTGGGTGTGTACATTTTATAATATGGATAATTTGTAGAGAAATGGTATGACAATGTCAGTTGGTTGGTTGAGCGACTTAGAAATGTTTGATTAATTTTAATGTGCAAAAGGGATCGAAGACATTGGATCGTCAAATTGAAACCGAGTTATTCGCGGATAAGCTCGACAGTGCTAGTGCTGCCGTTGGGATAGATAGATAGACAGATAGAGAGAGAGAGAGAGAGGGGGGCGGGAAAGACGACATGCGAACAGACATCACTTGTGTAATGAGCGGAGAACATTTAGATGTATGTTGTAGTAGAGGAGGCACACGTACAATTTGTGAAGATGTCGATCATGAGATCTGAACTGATTAATTTTAGTTTTGTACTTGTTGCACTTATTTTCTGCTACAGACCATGCAGATAGTTGGATCACGCCGTCTTTTTCTCTCTAGGTAGCAATTTTTATATCAGTTATAAATCATTCAAGTAAATAATAACTGGATGAACTTAATTTAGTCATTTTTGTTCCCAGCTCAGCCTATGGACATTTGCTGAAATCTATGTCAATTTCTGTTTTGGGCCGTCGTTCAGAGACCGGCAAACTTGGTTCTGATTTTTATTTGATTATTCTTTGTCTTGTATTTTGCGCCCTACCTGCTGTAACGAGACAAAATACAATAATAGAAGAACATCGAAAAACAAGTGACACAAAATAATGGTTGGATTTGTTTCGTTTTTTATGCTCTGTGGTGCATGTTTTCAACTCCTCTGTCAGGGCGCCATGAAATAACAGGGTTACAGAAGAAGCTAGAACAGGTCCAGGTTTACTTTGTGTAAACGGGACACAATATGGCGTTCTTCTGCTGCGGAAGATCAAAAGGGGGCAAGGTATTGTCGTAATGTAGAATTTGTTATTAAGCTGCTATGTCTGTTTATTCACAATGTCAGATGTTATTAATACCATCAATTTCTTGTAACAATGTTTAGCTTTCTATTTCCGATATCCTCCAATTCTAAAAACACTGTAAATGATTATTGTTTGGTTATTCAATTATTGGTTACTGAACAACATTGTCGAACTCCGGGCAGACACATAGGTAAGTATCCAATCTACCCCAACATATGTACAAGAGTATATATATTGATGGTTCGTGTAACTGATGGTTCGCGTTGGTTAAACACACTCCTCAATCTACTCCATTAGGCATGCATTTGTGATTTATACTTGCACAAAGTGTAATTTCAAGCATCTTTAATCGCTGGATAGATTCCACATTATTTTAGTGTTCTCATCCAATAATCGGTGGACAAGAGACTGAAAAACATATTCTTTATCGATCCCTGTGGATCAATAGCGTTGATTTAAGCATGTCCGCTCTCTCATTTGCCGCGAACACTAGCACGCCTAGGACAGCAGATACAAGTAAGCTTCTGGAGGTTGGAAAAATGAATACATCCACTCGTACTGAAGTTTGCCATTATGGACCTTCCGAAGCATCGACTGAGAGTCAGATACAACAATGAACCCAGTAAACTGGGAACCAGAGAGCCAATGGCCCCAACCTCCATCCTTGTACTGGAAGTAGTTGTCCTTATGGTCCACTTCGCTCTGAAACGACCATACTATGAGCGCTAGCAAGAAAGCCTCAGTCTGACCTCTCACCGCGATGCACACTACCATAAATATAAACAACATCATTATCATCACTTGCATTATCTTCTATCAGCTGCTTAATTGCGAGTTCTCAGCCTTCATGTTGACCTAATCTCTACATTCTCTTCCAAGAGTAATGATAACGTTGCGAAAGTTGACCATGCTACCATCTATCGGGATTCATTCTTTCCCTTTCGGTAGATCCCCAACTGTGGTCACCTGGCCAATTGTTCTCTCAGCTTGGGCCATCCTCGACGTCCCAAGCCTGACTTTCGGAAACATGTACATATAAACACATACTAGACTGGCGAAGCTCTCAGGAAACATACATATATTAGACAAGTGAATCTCTGTGGAAACATATATAAACAAATACTGGACAAGTAAGTGAAGCTCTCTGGAAACATAAACACTCCGTAGAGAAGTAAGCAAAGCTGGAAAAGTATACATCGAATAGTTTCTAAGAAATTTCAGAAAGTGGAAGATTTGAACTTCTTTTGAAATAAGAAGGCTGCAATATGTATCATCATCAAGTAGCTTGTCCCTTCCGGAACTTGGCTCCTATGACAGCAGTCTTGAAAAACTCTCTATTCTGTGCAAGTTGACCGGTGTACGCAGCAGTCATTCTCAGATCGTCAATGACATCTTGCACCCATCGTCTTCTAAAATTACTTGCAGACCCTATGTAACGTATACCATTACGAGCGAAATATATATATATATATATATATATGAGGACATAATGTGAAGAAATTACGCAGCAGCGTCACATGACATATGAAAGTCTTGAATCTAAGACAGCAGTCAATATAAAACGATAAAACAATACACATGTGTCTAGGGGCAGAATACATGTAAAATTGTTATATAAAAGAATTATCTGTAATGTTAGATGAGAACATCACATACGATACCTGAACATATCTTCATTATCATCATCAAATAGCTTGTCATGAGCAGTACTTTGCCACCCCAACAGTCCTCCGGAATTTCTCTCTCTCTCATAGGCCAGATGTCCTGCCTCTGCAGCCGTCATTTTCAAACTATCAGTTACATCCTGAATCCATCTTCTCCATGGTCTTCCTCTTCTTCTCTTTGCCGGTATGCCTCCTTCCATGATGGTCTTCTCCAGCCTTCATTTCTTTTTATATGTCCAAAATATCTCAATTGTCTTTTTCGTAGTTTTAGCATCAGCCTGTTTTCTTTGATTTTGAGTTCTGTCTGGATAGATCTATTTGTTCTCTTTCTCTGTCTAAGATATACGGAGGACTCTTCTGTAACACTTATATTACAAAAGTACATATATGTTTTTCCACAGCCTTACTAAATGTCCATGCTTCACACCCATACGTTGTCACTGGGAATATGCATCCTCTTAGTATTCTGATCTTTGTTTTCTTATCAGTTCCGTTCCATACTGATTTTAGTTGTTTAATTATTTGTAAAACCAGGTTTGTTCTTCTTTTAATTTCCTTCATCCCATTTCCATCTGTTGTTAGCAGTGAACCAAGACATTCAAAACTGTTCACATTTTCTACTTTCTCTCCGTTGATAAAAATATAATTTGTCATATTTGTTTTATCTGCACACATGCTATGAACATATCTTACATGTTGTATTATATGTGTTTTGTTTAGAATATATTCATCACATGCTTGTTTTGATTGTAATACTTATGTAAGGTATACAATCCCATTCTTGTCTTTTATTAAGCACACAATCTTTCAATTGTATTTATTTTTGACATTCTTCTTCTTCTTTAGTCTTAAAAGTCCTTGACTCTATGAGAAACAGTAAATATACATCCTTATTCTTTGTTCATAGCTTCCTCTGTATTGTGTTTCATCTAGGGCTCATTTCTTCAGTTCCTTTCCCATTGATCTTCAATTCGTCTGGAAGCTTCCACGTTTTTGTTTATCCTTCGTGGTACATCTCAGTGCAGTTTCTGTGACAGTTAACCTCCATGCGTATCACATATCTGATCCATCTCCAGCTTCTCTTGTGGATAATGATATTTTTATTTTCATGATGACACTATAGAAGTAGTTCTTGGTTAGAGATATTTCATGACTAGATTAAGGCTTAGAATTTTCCCAGACAAAGGATTTAAAGAGTAGTAATGCCGATGAATTGACTTCATTGCACTGGATTTTTATCCCATATGGCTCGGCCTCTCTCCGCAGAAATGCCGCGCAACCTGCTGAGAGTATTACCCAAAGCACGAACTCCGTAGCTCCGGTAATAATCCTAGGGTCTCTGGGGAAAAAATGCACTCGTGAACAGAACGGCGCGGTCCGGATTCAAACTCTCGACTTTCGACTCGCAAGGCAAGGATTTCACCACGTAGCCACAGAGAACTCCCGAGACAAGTTGTCGTAGACAAGTTGTGTGGAAGATGGCAAGTTTGGACATACCTTATTCTGTCAGCCTTCAACTTTAGATCCGTAAAGTTGACAGCACTGATTTTTCATGTATCATTTTTGTTCTTTTCAGAATGCCAAAGGAAATAATATTGGAGATGAAGAGGTAAGAAGTAATAACTACTTTTTCAATTATTTTTCAAGTATTCGATTTTCAACGACTTTCTGAAAAAATGTCGTTGCAGCTACTTTCTGTTGAAATATGATTTATTTACCATAAACAGTGTTGCCACCGTTTTGTATAATTTTAATTAGATCTGTGTATTCTACTTACATCCGGGTATTTGTCACTATCAACATGTGCCGTGTCGGCTGGAGTAGGTGATCATGGAACTCCCAAAATCTCTGTCTCTGGTGTTTGCTATCATCTCAGATGTTGACTCTCTTCCAAGTTTTAAAGCCAGGCTGTCCAAAATTTTCTCTCTCTGTCTTTCTCTGTCTTGCCTAAAGAAGAGACATTCCTTTTGAAGAGACATACTCTGATATTAGAAGATGAGTATAACTAGAAATGTTACCGAACTAGACAGAGAACTGCATGTAAACTGGAGGTATAACTAGAGATATAACTAGAGAGAGAACTGCATGTAAACTGGAGGTATAACTAGAGAGAGAACTACATGTAAACTGAAGGTATAACTAGAGAGAGAACTACATGTAAACTGAAGGTATAACTAGAGAGAGAACTACATGTAAACTGAAGGTATAACTAGAGAGAGAACTGCATGTAAACTGGAGGTATAACTAGAGATATAACTAGAGAAACACATGTAAACTGGAGGTATAACTAGAGAGAGAACTGCATGTAAACTGGAGGTATAACTTGAGAGAGAACTACATGTAAACTGGAGGTATAACTTGAGAGAGAACTGCATGTAAACTGGAGGTATAACTAGAGAGAGAACTACATGTAAACTGGAGGTATAACTAGAGAGAGAACTGCATGTAAACTGGAGGTATAACTAGAGATAGAACTGCATGTAAACTGGAGGTATAACTAGAGAGAGAACTACATGTAAACTGGAGGTATAACTAGAGAGAGAACTGCATGTAAACTGGAGGTATAACTAGAGAGAGAACTACATGTAAACTGGAGGTATAACTAGAGATAGAACTGCATGTAAACTGGAGGTATAACTAGAGAGAGAACTGCATGTAAACTGGAGGTATAACTTGAGATCGAAAGAGACTAGATACCTAGAGATCAGAACATATTAGATTGAGAGCAGAGACAACCATAGACGGAAGAATAGCCCGGTTCGCCTTTTTCCATCTGTCTACCTTCTTCCAGAGAGATTATCTGATCTGACATTGTCTTTTTTCCGTTTTCGCTTGTCCTAGCTTTATACCCTGGTAACCACGTGTAAAAAATGGGTTTCCAACTACTCAACTTTTACAACTGCATACAAATTTGAGACTCTAACAGAAAAATACATTTAGTCTAGTCGTATAATGCACAAATTCGTTTGTGGCCTTTAAAATCGTAATGTTTAATAGTGGTACTTCGCTGCTTGTTCTACGACAATTACGGTTCTATCCTGGTCACGTGGCCACATTGTAACCTGACCTCTTTCTACCTCCCTGTTAATTCCTCGTGCAGGATCGATTCCTTGGTAACTTGCTCAATCTCTTATTTGGAATTTAGTCCCACATGTCTCTCTCATTAAAGTTTGTTTCAAGGTGTCTCTACGTTGTTCTTTCTTTCTGAAACTCTTTGCCTTCCACTTCAATGTATGCTTTGTTCTTCCTTTTCATTTCATCTTAGATTGTGTCCAACATATCTCCATCTTATTCTTATAACAGTTGTTACTAGTAGTTGACCAGACATGTCTCTGATTTTATCACTTCTCATGAACTCGTCCCATTTAACTCTTAGTGAACCAAGACATTTGTGTGTACTATAAAAACACCAATTAGTGTGGCGTTTTGTCCACAAGCTGTATATGTTCATTTGTTCCCGCAGACATTTATTTACAAATGCATTCAATTTACTTTCTATATCTTTAGCCATTTTCCAACTCTCGCTGGCATATGTTAGAATTGATACAACATTGGAATTGACAATTCATAATTTATTTATAATACTATATAATTTGGAGTTGCATAATTTATTTCGACTTGTAAAAGCTGATGTTGCTTTGACAATTCATAGCATAATTTCGTTTTTAAATATTTCCAGTGCAAACAAAATTGATACTGGAATAGATGAGCGGCTCCGTTATTTTTATAATTTTAGATTCCAGTGAGATATCTGCATTACTGACCATAGATGTCTTCATTATATTTGTCTTGTTTGTTATTGTCAGAATATGTTTTTTTTTCAGACAATTTTACTGTATAAAATTACTTGCACCTCTTGTTAGAAATGACCGAGATATTCACAATTTTTCAATTTTTATTTTTTAAAAATGTTAATATCCTTTGAAAGTTTATGTTCAATTTATGTGTGCAGAGTTTAACAATTTATGTGTGCAGAGTTGTAACAATTTATGTGTGCAGAGTTGTAACAATTTATGTGTGCAGAGTTGTAACAATTTATGTGTGCAGAATTTTAACAATTTATGTGCAATATTTATCAAGTTGTATACGCAATTCTCACACTTCGTCTATACATATTTCTTATACCATTTATTGATGTGTCTCACAATTTATATGCTTATCTGTAATTTATATGTTTCACAATTTATATGCATATCTATAATTTATTAGTGAAACTTAATAACATAAAAATATATTTGGTGTTTTTATGTTAGAGGTCTCTGTTAGAGGGTAGGTGTTCGTACGAAAAGTACCAGGTTCGCTCCCTCGTGGAGCCATCTTGAAACTTTCCCAGAGATCCTTGACCTCAGTGTAGGTGAGATTGAGGTCCTAGTCCTATCGGAGACGGATGATAAATCGTAGGTCCCGTGTTCAATTTGTGCACATAAAAGAAACAATTGGCGATTAAAAAATAGAGAGCAGGCTGGAAAACCGCTGCCTGAGCAAAATTAATTAGAAAAGATTAAAAATAAAAAAATTCCTACAAAAATATCTTCACCATCTTCAAAATCACACCGGGGACTCTCGTCGGTGCTACGGAGCTCGTGCACTGCAGCTGGGATCGTCATGTGTAAGAAATAGATTGGATCATACATGGCTACTCACCGAAGTGCAATGATGATGGTCATATCAATCAATCAACCAATTAATCAATAAATGTCACAATTTTTTTTTAATCTTTTCAGCTCCACCATTCAATGATATCAGGTTAACAAAGTTCACCTATTTGTTTTAGTTTGTCTGTTACTGGCTGAAGCTGTTTTGTTACTAGATAAAGCTGTTGTGTTACTGACTGCAGCTGTTTTGTTAAAGGTTGCTGCTGCTTTGTTACTGGCTGAAGCTGTTTTGTTACTGGCTGAAGCTATTTTGTTACTGGCTGAAGCTGTTTTGTTACTGGCTGAAGCTGCTTTGTTACTGGCTGAAGCTATTTTGTTACTGGCTGAAGCTGTTTTGTTACTGGCTGTAGCTGTTTTGTTACTGGCTGAAGCTGTTATGCTACTAGCTAAATCTGTTTTATTACTGGCTGAAGCTGTTTTGTTACTGGCTAAAGCTGCGTTGTTACTAACTGAAGCTGTGTTTTTACTGGCTGAAACTGTACGATTCCGTAAGGAAAATTAAAGTATTTGATTCTATAATGTACCATACTACCTTCACATTTTTAATTAACCTTTCACAGTGCACTTTTTTGTGTTCTAAATCTAGTATATCCGTGACCGTCGGCATCATAAGGCCGTTCATCTTAGTTGGGAAATAGGAAATTTCAGATCATGTGGGCTGACTTGTATATATGTTTGATAGAACACTGTAAGCTTGATGGCAATTTTATACAATTCTATTAGTCCATATCTATTTATTAATCATCATCAAATCGCTGGTACTGAGCAGAACATGCCATCTTAACATTCCATTGGAATTTCTTTCTCTCATAGGCCATACGTTCCGCCTCTGCAGCCGTCATGCTCAGACCATCAGTTACATCCTTAACCCACCTTCTCCATGGTGTTCCTCTTCTACTCTTTGTCACGATGTCTCCTTTCATGATGGTCTTCTCCAGTGTCCTTCTTCTCTTTTGTCACGATGCCTCCTTTCATGATGGTCTTCTCCATGGTGTTCTCTTCTATCTTTTGTCCTCTCTCCATTTCATGATGGTCTTCTCCATGTTCCTCTTCTACTCTTTGTCACGATGCCTCCTTTCATGATGGTCTTCTCCAGCCCTTCGTGTCTCTTAATATGTCAAAAACACTCAAATTTTCATCTTTCTTATTTGTAGCATCAGCAATTTTTCTCTTGATTTTGAATTCTTTCTGGATAGATCTTTTTGTTCTCTTCTCTGTCCATGATATACATAGAACTCTTCCGTAACACTTATATTCAAAAGCGGATATTTGTTTTTCTACTGCCTTGTTAAATGTCCATGCTTCACAGCCCTATTTTTAAACATTATAAAAACAATACTGATATCCCTTAGAGTTAAATTTAATTTGTGGCATAATAAAATATTAACTATTTTATATGAACACATTAATTCGACTTTATCTAACAATACTGGGAAGAAAATGTCACGTGACGCGTGTGGTCTGATTTCCGATAATTTTTACTTGTGCTGAACGATCTTCTGATTAAAGGAGGCTGTGGTTTACTTAAACTTTTGATTTCTTTCTTTTGCAGAAATTAAGGATATGTTTCAAATAATTGACGAGGACAAAAATGGATTGATCAGTAAAGAGGAAATCATGGCTACATTCAGAAATTTACGTCTACCAGTGAAGGAAGCGGAGATTGTCAAAATGATGTCGAAGTATGACTCCAACGGTCTGTTGACACGTGTTTCATTGTTGTATGCACGAGATTGAGTACTCAGTGACTGATCACGCACAGACATACACACACGCACAACGCGCCGGCACGCACACATACTTATGTAAACACTGATGCTAGATCATTTTACTCAATTGATTGATCGATTGATTGATAGGACCATCATCATTGCACTTCGAGAGTAACCATGTGTGCTCCAATCTCTTTCTTACACAGTATCATCCCAACGACAGTGCACGAACGCCGTATCGCCGGCGAGGGTCCCCAATGTCATTTTGAAGATAGTGAAGATATTTGACAGAGTTGTATTTTTAATCAGTTCTAATGAGCTTTTCCTGGGCGGCGGCTTTCCAGCCTGCTCTTTTCGATTTGGAACTGCCAAGGGTTCTTTTACGTGCTCAGTTTTATCGTTCGTCTCCGATAGGACTAAGAACTCGATCTCATCTACACTGAGATCATCGGCCTCTAGAAACATATCCCCATGTCTCCACGAAGGAGCGAACCTAGTACCTATGAATGTGAGGCGAGCACCGAACACACACACGAACACACACATACACACACACAATGGCTGTTCCACATATTTACATCTTTACTACTCTCAAACTTATCTATCAACGCATTCACGTCTTTCATCAGTTACTCTCTGTGTCTTTCATCAGTTACTCTCTGTGTCTTTCATCAGTTACTCTCTGTGTCTTTCATTAGTTAAATTACTCTCTGTGTCTTTCATCAGTTACTCTCTGTGTCTTTCATCAGTTACTCTCTGTGTCTTTCATCAGTTACTCTCTGTGTCTTTCATCAGTTACTCTCTGTGTCTTTCATCAGTTACTCTCTGTGTCTTTCATCAGTTACTCTCTGTGTCTTTCATTAGTTACACTCCTACTCTCTGTGTCTTTCATCAGTTACTCTCTGTGTCTTTCATCAGTTACTCTCTGTGTCTTTCATCAGTTACTCTCTGTGTCTTTCATCAGTTACTCTCTGTGTCTTCATCAGTTACTCTCTGTGTCTTTCATCAGTTACTCTCCTACTCTCTGTGTCTTTCATCAGTTACTCTCTATGTCTTTCATCAGTTACTCTCTGTGTCTTTCATCAGTTACTCTCTGTGTCTTCATAGTTACTCTCTTGTCTTTCATGTTACTCTCTGTGTCTTTCATCAGTTACTCTCTGTGTCTTTCATCAGTTACTCTCTACTTCTATGTCTTTCATCAGTTACTCTACCTATTCTCTGTGTCTTTCATCGTTACTCTCTGTGTCTTTCATCGTTACTCTCTGTGTCTTTCATCAGTTACTCTCCTACTCTCTGTGTCTTTCATCAGTTACTCTCTGTGTCTTTCATCAGTTACTCTCTTTGTCTTTCATCAGTTACTCTCTGTGTCTTTCATCAGTTACTCTCCTACTCTCTGTGTCTTTCATCAGTTACTCTCTGTGTCTTTCATCAGTTACTCTCTGTGTCTTTCATCAGTTACTCTCTGTGTCTTTCATCAGTTACTCTCTGTGTCTTTCATCAGTTACTCTCTGTGTCTTTCATCAGTTACTCTCTGTGTCTTTCATCAGTTACTCTCTGTGTCTTTCATCAGTTACTCTCTGTGTCTTTCATCAGTTACTCTCTGTGTCTTTCATCAGTTACTCTCTGTGTCTTTCATCAGTTACTCTCTGTGTCTTTCATCAGTTACTCTCTGTGTCTTTCATCGTTACGTCTCCTACTCTCTGTGTCTTTCATCAGTTACTCTCTCTGTCTTTCATCAGTTACTCTCTGTGTCTTTCATCAGTTACTCTCCTGTACTTCTGTGTCTTTCATCAGTTCTCCTACTCTCTGTGTCTTTCATCAGTTACTCTCTGTGTCTTTCATCAGTTACCCTCTGTGTCTTTCATCAGTTACTCTCTGTGTCTTTCATCAGTTACTCTCTGTGTCTTTCATCAGTTACTCTCTGTGTCTTTCATCAGTTACTCTGTGTCTTTCATCAGTTACTCTCTGTGTCTTTCATCAGTTACTCTCTGTGTCTTTCATCAGTTACTCTCTGTGTCTTTCATCAGTTACTCTCTGTGTCTTTCATCAGTTACTCTCTGTGTCTTTCATCAGTTACTCTCTGTGTCTTTCATCAGTTACTCTCTGTGTCTTTCATCAGTTACTCTCTGTGTCTTTCATCAGTTACTCTCTGTGTCTTTCATCAGTTACTTCTGTGTCTTTCATAGTTACTCTCTGTGTCTTTCATCAGTTACTCTCTGTGTCTTTCATAAGTTACTCTCTGTGTCTTTCATCAGTTACTCTCTGTGTCTTTCATCAGTTACTCTCTGTGTCTTTCATCAGTTACTCTCTGTGTCTTTCATCAGTTACTCTCTGTGTCTTTCATCAGTTACTCTCTGTGTCTTTCATCAGTTACTCTCTGTGTCTTTCATCAGTTACTCTCTGTGTCTTTCATCAGTTACTCTCTGTGTCTTTCATCAGTTACTCTCTGTGTCTTTCACAGTTACTCTCTTGTCTTTCATCAGTTACTCTCTGTGTCTTTCATCAGTTACTCTCTGTGTCTTTCATCAGTTACTCTCTGTGTCTTTCATCAGTTACTCTCTGTGTCTTTCATCTGTTACTCTCTGTGTCTTTCATCAGTTACTCTCTATCTCTGTGCTTTCATCAGTTACTCTGTGTCTTTCATCAGTTACTCTCTGTGTCTTTCATCAGTTACTCTGTGTCTTTCATCAGTTACTCTCTGTGTCTTTCATCAGTTACTCTCTGTGTCTTTCATCAGTTACTCTCTACTCTCTGTGTCTTTCATCAGTTACTCTCTGTGTCTTTCATCAGTTACTCTCTGTGTCTTTCATCAGTTACTCTCTGTGTCTTTCATCAGTTACTCTCTGTGTCTTTCATCAGTTACTCTCCTACTCTCTGTGTCTTTCATCAGTTACTCTCTGTGTCTTTCATCAGTTACTCTCTGTGTCTTTCATCAGTTACTCTCTGTGTCTTCATAGTTACTCTTGTGTCTTTCATCAGTTACTCTCTGTGTCTTTCACAGTTACTCTCTGTGTCTTCATCAGTTTCTGTTCTTCATCGTTACTCTCTGTGTCTTTCATCAGTTACTCTCTGTGTCTTTCATCAGTTACTCTGTGTCTTTCATCAGTTACTCTCTGTGTCTTTCATCAGTTACTCTCTGTGTCTTTCATCAGTTACTCTCTGTGTCTTTCATCAGTTACTCTCTGTGTCTTTCATCAGTTACTCTCTGTGTCTTTCATCAGTTACTCTCTGTGTCTTTCATCAGTTACTCTCTGTGTCTTTCATCAGTTACTCTCTGTGTCTTTCATCAGTTACTCTCTGTGTCTTTCATCAGTTACTCTCTGTGTCTTTCATAAGTTACTCTCTGTGTCTTTCATCAGTTACTCTCTGTGTCTTTCATAAGTTACTCTCTGTGTCTTTCATCAGTTACTCTCTGTGTCTTTCATCAGTTCTCTTGTGTCTTTCATCAGTTACTTCTCTCTGTGTCTTTCATCAGTTACTCTCTGTGTCTTTCATCAGTTACCTCTGTGTCTTCATCAGTTACTCTCTGTGTCTTTCACAGTTATTCCTGTTCTTTCATCTTACCTCTGTGTCTTTCATCAGTTACTCTCTCTGTGTCTTTCATCATTACTCTCTGTGTCTTTCATCAGTTACTCTCTGTGTCTTTCATCAGTTACTCCTGTGTCTTTCATCAGTTACTTCTACTTCTGTGTCTTTCATCAGTTACTCTCTGTGTCTTTCATCAGTTACTCTCTACTTCTGTGTCTTTCATAGTTACTCTCTCTGTGTCTTCTTACTCATACTCTCTGTGTCTTTCATCAGTTACTCTCTGTGTCTTTCATCAGTTACTCTCTGTGTCTTTCATCAGTTACTCTCTGTGTCTTTCATCAGTTACTCTCTGTGTCTTTCATCAGTTACTCCTCTGTGTCTTTCATCAGTTACTCTCTACTCTCTGTGTCTTTCATCAGTACTCTCTGTGTCTTTCATCAGTTACTCTCCTACTCTCTGTGTCTTTCATAAGTTACTCTCTGTGTCTTTCATCAGTTACTCTCTGTGTCTTTCATCAGTTACTCTCTGTGTCTTTCATCAGTTACTTTCCTCTGTGTCTTTCATCAGTTACTCTCTGTGTCTTTCATCAGTTACTCTCTGTGTCTTTCATCAGTTACTCTCTTGTGTCTTTCATCGTTACTCTCTGTGTCTTTCATCTGTTACTCTCCTACTCTCTGTGTCTTTCATCAGTTACTCTCCTCCTCTCTGTGTCTTTCATCAGTTACTCTCCTACTCTCTGTGTCTTTCATCAGTTACTCTCTCTACTCTCTGTGTCTTTCATCTAGTTACTCTCCTACTCTCTGTGTCTTTCATCAGTTACTCTCCTACTCTCTGTGTCTTTCATCAGTTACTCTCTGTGTCTTTCATCAGTTACCCTCTGTGTCTTTCATCAGTTACTCTCTGTGTCTTTCATCAGTTACTCTCCTACTCTCTGTGTCTTTCATCAGTTACTCTCCTACTCTCTGTGTCTTTCATCAGTTACTCTCCTACTCTCTGTGTCTTTCATCAGTTACTCTCTACTTCTCTGTGTCTTTCATCAGTTACTTCTACTCTCTGTGTCTTTCATCAGTTACCTCTACTCTCTGTGTCTTTCATCAGTTACTCTCTGTGTCTTCATATTCTCTCTGTGTCTTTCATCAGTATTTACTCTCTGTGTCTTTCATCAGTTCCTCCTACTCTCTGTGTCTTTCATCAGTTACTCTCCTACTCTCTGTGTCTTTCATCAGTTACTCTCCTACTCTCTGTGTCTTTCATCAGTTACTCTCTGTGTCTTTCATCAGTTACTTCTCTTGTCTTCATCAGTTCTACTCTCTGTGTCTTTCATAGTTACTCCTACTTCTGTGTCTTTCATCAGTTACTCTCTGTGTCTTCATTAGTTACTCTCTGTGTCTTTCGTTCCTCTGTGTCTTTCATAGTTACTCTCTGTGTCTTTCATCAGTTACTCTGTGTCTTTCATCAGTTACTCTCTGTGTCTTTCATCAGTTACTCTCCTACTCTCTGTGTCTTTCATCAGTTACTCTCCTACTCTGTGTCTTTCATCAGTTACTCTCCTACTCTTGTGTCTTTCATTAGTTATCTGTCTTTCTCAGTTCTCCCTACTTCTGTGTCTTTCATAGTTACTCTCTTGTGTCTTTCATCGTTACTCTCTGTGTCTTTCATCAGTTACTCTCTGTGTCTTTCATCAGTTACTCTCTGTGTCTTTCATCAGTTACCTCCTACTCTCTGTGTCTTCATCAGTTACTCTCTTGTCTTATCGTACTTCTACTCTCTGTTCTTTCATCAGTTACTTCTGTGTCTTTCATCAGTTACTCTCTGTGCTTTCATAGTTACTCTCTGTGTCTTTCATCAGTTACTCTCCTACTCTCTGTGTCTTTCATCAGTTACTCTCCTACTCTCTGTGTCTTTCATCAGTTACCCTCTGTGTCTTTCATCAGTTACTCTCTGTGTCTTTCTATTATTGGTTTCTCTTTCCTACTCTCTGTGTCTTTCATCAGTTACTCTCTGTGTCTTTCATCAGTTACTCTCTGTGTCTTTCATCAGTTACTTCTGTGTCTTTCATCAGTTACTCTCCTACTCTCTGTGTCTTTCATCAGTTACTCTCCTACTCTCTGTGTCTTTCATAAGTTACTCTCCTACTCTCTGTGTCTTTCATTAGTTACTCTCCTACTCTCTGTGTCTTTCATTAGTTACTCTCCTACTCTCTGTGTCTTTCATAGTGCTTATCTTCTCTCTGTGTCTTTCATCAGTTACTTCTGTGTCTTTCATCAGTTACTCTCTGTGTCTTTCATCAGTTATCTGTTCTTCTCATTACTCTCTGTGTCTTTCAGTTATGTTACTTCCACGTTTCTCTACTCTGTGTCTTTCATCAGTTACTCTCTACTCTCTGTGTCTTTCTAGTACTGTTACTTCTCTACTTCTGTGTCTTTCATAGTTATTCTCTCTCTGTGTCTTTCATCAGTTACTCTCTGTGTCTTTCATCAGTTACTCTCTGTGTCTTTCATTAGTTACTCTCTCTCTCTCTCTGTGTCTTTCATCAGTTACTCTCTGTGTCTTTCATAGTTCTTACTCTCTGTGTCTCTTTCATCAGTTACTCTCTGTGTCTTTCACAGTTACTTCTACTCTCTGTGTCTTTCATCAGTTACTCCCTCTCTCTGTTCTCTTCTTCATCAGTTATTCTCCATTCTCTGGTCCACTCCTTTACTTCTCACTCTCATTCATTCCTTTCCAGGATTGTTCTCTCACTCACGAACTCACTCTACGCTCCACGAACTCACTGACTTGTTGCTTATTTGTGACTTTATCATCTACTCTCAAACACCAGCTTCAGACGTGTGTTGTTGCACCTCTCTAGTGTATGCGGCTGTGACTTATAGAACTAAGTACTGGAACACAATCCCTTACTACAGGAGGAGCATACGTGCACAGAACTGGATACATGGTTGTTGTGTGGTCTGTCTTTTTGCACAGCTCGCTTTCTCTGCGCCTCAACAGTACCACGATTCTCTGTTATACGAGTTCCTCTTATGTTGTTACATCGTCAAATTTGGCGAAATGTGCAAGGGATTCCCATTACGTTGTGTATATATTGAAGAATTTTGTTTCTTTAAAGCGTTTTTTTTGTCCACCAAGCCGATCGTCTGCCTCCTTCAAGCTCGCTATACATCAACTGTGTTGGAATGCGTTTATCAGGCATCCGAGCAACGTAACCGGCCCATCTTACTTTGGCCTTTTGCAACAGGGAGTTGATGCTTGCAATCTTGGCTTTTATGAGGACTTCGGTATCTATAATATTGTTTTCTATAATTTGGTTTGAGTAGTTCTTCGAAGATAGCTTGTGTCTTCGTAGATAGCTTGTGTACTTCGTAGATAGTTTGTGTACTTCGTAGATAGCTTGTGTTCTTCGTAGATAGCTTGTGTTCTTCGTAGATAGTTTGTGTACTTCGTAGATAGCTTGTGTTCTTCGTAGATAGTTTGTGTACTTCGTAGATAGCTTGTGTTCTTCGTAGATAGCTTGTGTTCTTCGTAGATAGCTTGTGTACTTCGTAGATAGCTTGTGTTCTTCGTAGATAGCTTGTGTACTTCGTAGATAGCTTGTGTGGAATTGGTTTAGTTTTCTTGCGTGTCTGCTATACGGTGTTCATGTCTGGCCTCGTTCAGCAGCGTGGCTAGCACTATGGTCTAGTAAACTTTCAGCTATGTGGCTACGTTTTCCCCTTCCGTTCCGAAATAGTTCCATGCAGCCTTCTAAATGCATTACTGCCTTTGGATACCAAATTGTTGACCTCAGAGTCTATGTCTGCCGATCTGGATAGTATGCTGCCAAGATAGGCAAAGTTGTCGGCTGTCAGGAAATGCTGGTGTTTAATATGGATGACTATATCACGGTACTGCTCTTTAGGGTTGAGCTGAAACATGACCTAAGTTTTCTTGGAGTTACTGGCAAGGCTAAAACTATCACAGGCCATGGAAAATTTGTCCATGTAGGTCTGCATATCTTCCATAGAACTGGTAGTGAGGGCGCAGTCATTAGTAAACACAGGTTTGAGAAGGTTAAATCTTTCACCACTCAAAATCAAAGAAAATTGGCTGATGCTACAAATACGAAAGAGAAAATTGAGATATTTTGAACATATAAAAAGACAGGAAGGGCCGGAGAAGACCATCATGGAAGGAGGCATACCGGCAAAGAGAAGAAGAGGAAGACCACGGAGAAGATGGATTCAGGATGTAACTGATGGTTTGAGCATGACGGCTGCAGAGGAAGGACATCTGGCCTATGAGAGAGATAAATTCCGGAGGAATTTTGTTGTGGTGACAAAGTGCTGCTCAGGACAAGCTATTTGATGATGATGATGAATCTTTTACCTATTGGAGAACTTTAACCTCCTAAGATTGAATAGATTACTGTTTGACCTGTATATAATTTTTTTTATCTCATGTTCATTTCAATCCCAAAAGACGTCCATGAGCATGGCAGCAAATATCATGCTGAAGAGTGTTGAGGCCAGTAAACATCCCTGTTTGACGTCGTTGGTGACATGGAAGGCCCCTGACAGCTTTCCATCATCAAGTACACTCGCATCAAGTCCTCGCGAAACTGGTGGACGCTCTTGGACCAAATTTTTCCATGATTTTCCACAGACCTTCTCTGTTGACCGTATCGAATACAGTCGTCAGTTCGACAAAGATCATATAAAGATTGCATTGCTGCTCTTGATGGTTGAGGACCATGAACAGTTCGCTTGGCATCTTTAAAGCGTGTAGAATTATTGCTGTCTGCATAATCTGGATTTCATCAGATTTGTTGCTTTAGTCAAGCGTCTTGCATTCTTCACAACCTGTTTTGAATAGTTCTCCGTATACTTGTGAAGTCTGCTTGTTTGAATAGTTCTCCGTATACTTGTGAAGTCTGATTGTTTTAATAGTTCTCCGTATACTTGTGAAGTCTGATTGTTTGAATAGTTCTCCGTATACTTGTGAAGTCTGATTGTTTTAATAGTTCTTCGTATACTTGTGAAGTCTGATTGTTTTAATAGTTCTCCGTATACTTGTGAAGTCTGCTTGTTTGAATAGTTCTCCGTATACTTGTGAAGTCTGATTGTTTGAATAGTTCTCCGTATACTTGTGAAGTCTGATTGTTTTAATAGTTCTCCGTATACTTGTGAAGTCTGATTGTTTTAATAGTTCTCCGTATACTTGTGAAGTCTGCTTGTTTGAATAGTTCTCGATACTTGTGAAGTCTGATTGTTTTAATAGTTCTCGTATACTTGTGAAGTCTGCTTGTTTGAATAGTTCCATAATTGTGAGTCTGATTGTTTGAATAGTTCTCCGTATAATTGTGAAGCCTGCTTGTTTGAATAGTTCTCGTATACTTGTGAGTCGCTTTTGGATACTGATTTGAATCATGTTGGTGGGCTTGGTATGCCTCATGAATACCCTTGTTGGTGGGCTTGGTATGCCTCATGAGTACCCTCGAGGCACTCGTATGTATTGTTTCAAATCGCCTCTGATACTTATGATGTCCATCGTTTGCGTTGACGAGCTTTAGCTTTGAAACCGTTGTATCCGAATAGTAATGCTCGTTGGGGTGTACTGTTTGACCGTAATCGTTTTACATGGCCGAAACATTTGGTTTATTGTTTCTTAACCAAGTGTAACACCTCATCTCTGTCGTTATGATTTTTCAATAACAGCAGCTAGTGAGCGGACAATCATAACGACAGAGATGAGGTGTCTTAGAAGAGCTGCAGGTGTGACAATAAGAGACAAAATTAGAAATGAAAAATCAGGAGACTGGATGTGAAACCAGTCATGCAATTCATAAAACAGCAATAGATTAAATGGTTTGGACACCTGACCAGAATGCCCTGGTATCGCCTACCACAGAGAGCCACACAGAAAAAGTATAATGAGTACAAAGCAAGAGGAAGACCACGCAAAGATGGAGCGACGGCATCAAGAACAGCCTACGACATGATATCAGCTTACAAGGCCTAAAACAAGACACAAGATCACTAGTTTTACCCCAACACTTCTATAAAAATAATGGTGGAAGAAGAACAAGCACACAAGATCATATGTTTCACCAACACTTTACAAGTCAATGGTGAAGAGAAGGACAGCACAACAAGATCACTAGTTTCACCCAACACTTCTATAAGAAGTAAATGGTGGAAGAAGAACAAGCACACAAGATCACTACGTTTCACCCAACACTTCTATAAAAGTAAATGGTGAAGAGAAGAACAAGCACACAAGATCACTACGTTCCCAACACTTCTATAAAGAAGTAAATGGTGGAAGAGAAGAACAAACGACAAATCACTACGTTTCACCCAACACTTCTATAACAGTAAATGGTGAAGAAGAACAAGACACACAAGTTCACTACGTTTCACCCCCAACACTTCTATAAAGAAGTAAATGGTGAGAGAAGAACAGCCACACAAGATCACTATGTTTCACCCAACACTTATAAAGATGTAAATGGTGAAGAGAAGAAGAAGAACCAAGTGTTACTCATCATCATAAAATAGTTTGTCCTGATCAGAACTTTGTCACCCCAACAGCACTTCAGAATGTCTCTCTCTCATAGGCTAGATGTCCTGCCCCTGCAGCCATCACGTTCAAATCATCATTTACATCCTGAATTTATTGTCTCCATGGTCTTCCTCTTCTTCTCTTTACCGGTATGCCTTCTTCAAAGATGGTCCTCTCCAGCCCATCGTGTCTTTTTATATGTCCAAAACACATACATTTTCTATTTCTTATTTATAGCATCATTTCTATTACAATCATTTGATTATATGTGTTTTTCCCTTGGCATCGTATGTTTATCAAACATAGAACATTGACAAAGCAGCAGAGAAGATCTTTATGCCTTTGAATGTAAATTTACAGAAGAGTGCTTAGAATATCATTGACAAGGAAAAGAGCAAACGCTTCTGTTCTGCAACAGCTTGATATTAAAGAGAGTTATCGATTAAAGAACATCAAAACAAGAGAAATTAAATATTTGGGACAAATTAAAAGACACGAGTGCCTATATAAGATAATTCTAGAAGCATTGGTGCCTGGAAGAAGAGCGAGAGGCAGACCTATACACCGATGGGTGCAGGATGTCATTCACCAGCCGAGAATAAGTGTTGCTGACGCCGGCAAGGATGCGGATTATCACCAGACCTGTTCTCACTGTATTGTGAAAGCATTTTTAGGCCTATAAAAGATTTTCCTGGAATAGCTGTGGGAGGACATATCATAAATAACCTGAGATACGCTGATGATACTGTCTTAATAGCAAGAAATGAAATGGAGCTCCAGAAATTAGTTGATAAGGTTGTGACAGAAAGTAACAACAAAGGACTCATTTTGAATATTAAGAAGACAGAAGTTATGATAATATCAAAAAGCAGATTTTACCAAAATGCACCATCACAGTAAATGGGAATGATCTAAGACAAGTGCAGCAATTTAAATACCTCGGAGTCCTGGTAACATCAGATGGCAGATGCCGATCAGAAATAACGAGCAGACGAAAACATCGTTCATGAAAATGAGAAGCATTATCTGCAACAAGTCCTTGTCAATCCCGAACAGAATGCGAGTTATTCAGTGCTACATAGAACCAATACTGACATACGGATGCGAGTCATGGACAATGAACACACAGATCGAAAAATCTCTGAGGGCCACAGAAATGTGGTTTTATAGAAGAATGATGAGAATCCCATGGACTGCTAAATGACTAATGTTGAGGTGCTGAATGAGATCAAGACACACAGAGAAAGCTTATCATCAATATAAGAAAGAGGCAGTCATCATTTTTCGAGCATGTGATGAGGAGGGAAGGTTTAGAACACATTGTGACAACCGGTAAAATCGAGGGTAGACGAGACAGGGGAAGACAGAGAGAGAAAATGTTGGATGGCCTGACTTCATGACACGGTAGAGCGTCAACATCTGAGTTGATAGCAAACACCAACGACCGAGATTTGTGGAGATCCATGATCGCCTACGCCAGCCGGCACGGCACCTGATGATGATGATGACGCCGGCATCTTGCACAGAATAGAGAGTTTTTCAGCACTGCTGTCATGGGAGCCAAGTTCCAGAAGGGACAAGCTACTTGATGATGATGATGAACATTTCTGTTGCTACTTATTCCATCATTCACCAGAAGTAAGTCGTGGATGCTAACTCTTCTCTATCTACTTATTCCACATTCACCAAGTAAGTCGATGCTCTTCTCTATTGTACTTATTCCACCATTCACCAGAAGTAAGTCGTGAATGCTAACTCTTCATTTGAATTTGATTGACTATGATATTTATTTTGTTTTCCAGGAGATGAACATCTTGATTACGGGGAATTTTGTAAGTTAATGAAAGAATACATTAACACTAAAGAATATCCTGTAACCGACATGTTTAAATATTTCGACATGGATGGTGACGGTTTGATAACCATAGAAGAGTTTGTGAAATCAATGAGATGTTTAGGTGATCAATATTTTCATATTACTATTGTTTCATTCATTGTCATCTGCAGTTATGATTGGCTATTTTATTATACATACACTAGTTCTAATTGGTTAATTCTTCTTCACATTCCAATTGTGATTGGTTAATTCTACTTCAACTTTGTCTCTTACTATATGCATGCTCATTTACTTGTCATTCAGTGTTTCTATTAATGTGATGGTGTGATTCAGTGTTTCTATTAATGTGATGGTGTGATTCAGTGTTTCTATTAATGTGATGGTGTGATTCAGTGTTTCTATTAATGTGATGGTGTGATTCAGTGTTTCTATTAATGTGATGGTGTGATTCAGTGTTTCTATTAATGTGATGGTGTGATTCAGTATTTCTATTAATGTGATGGTGTGATTCAGTGTTTCTATTAATGTGATGGTGTGATTCAGTGTTTCTATTAATGTGATGGTGTGATTCAGTGTTTCTATTAATGTGATGGTGTGATTCAGTATTTCTATTAATGTGATGGTGTGATTCAGTATTTCTATTAATGTGATGGTGTGATTCAGTGTTTCTATTAATGTGATGGTGTGATTCAGTATTTCTATTAATGTGATGGTGTGATTCAGTGTTTCTATTAATGTGATGGTGTGATTCAGTGTTTCTATTAATGTGATGGTGTGATTCAGTATTTCTATTAATGTGATGGTGTGATTCAGTGTTTCTATTAATGTGATGGTGTGATTCCGTGTTTCTATTAATGTGATGGTGTGATTCAGTGTTTCTATTAATGTGATGGTGTGATTCAGTGTTTCTATTAATGTGATGGTGTGATTCAGTGTTTCTATTAATGTGATGGTGTGATTCAGTGTTTCTATTAATGTGATGGTGTGATTCCGTGTTTCTATTAATGTGATGGTGTGATTCAGTGTTTATATTAATGTGATGGTGTGATTCAGTGTTTCTATTAATGTGATGGTGGATTCGTGTTTCTATTAATGTGATGGTGGATTCGTGTTTCTATTAATGTGATGGTGTGATTCAGTGTTTCTATTAATGTGATGGTGGGATTCAGTGTTTCTATTAATGTGATGGTGTGATTCAGTGTTTCTATTAATGTGATGGTGGAATTCAGTGTTTCTATTAATGTGATGGTGGATTCAGTGTTTCTATTAATGTGATGGTGTGATTCAGTGTTTCTATTAATGTGATGGTGGAATTCAGTGTTTCTATTAATGTGATGGTGTGATTCAGTGTTTCTATTAATGTGATGGTGTGAGTCCGTGTTTCTATTAATGTGATGGTGTGATTCAGTGTTTCTATTAATGTGATGGTGTGATTCAGTGTTTCTATTAATGTGATGGTGTGATTCAGTGTTTCTATTAATGTGATGGTGTGATTCAGTGTTTCTATTAATGTGATGGTGGGATTCAGTGTTTCTATTAATGTGATGGTGTGATTCAGTGTTTCTATTAATGTGATGGTGTGATTCAGTGTTTCTATTAATGTGATGGTGTGATTCAGTGTTTCTATTAATGTGATGGTGTGATTCAGTGTTTCTATTAATGTGATGGTGTGATTCAGTGTTTCTATTAATGTGATGGTGTGATTCAGTGTTTCTATTAATGTGATGGTGGAATTCAGTGTTTCTATTAATGTGATGGTGTGATTCAGTGTTTCTATTAATGTGATGGTGTGATTCAGTGTTTCTATTAATGTGATGGTGTGATTCAGTGTTTCTATTAATGTGATGGTGTGATTCAGTGTTTCTATTAATGTGATGGTGGATTCGTGTTTCTATTAATGTGATGGTGTGATTCAGTGTTTCTATTAATGTGATGGTGTGATTCAGTGTTTCTATTAATGTGATGGTGTGATTCAGTGTTTCTATTAATGTGATGGTGGATTCGTGTTTCTATTAATGTGATGGTGTGATTCAGTGTTTCTATTAATGTGATGGTGGAATTCCGTGTTTCTATTAATGTGATGGTGTGATTCAGTGTTTCTATTAATGTGATTCCGTGTTTCTATTAATGTGATGGTGTGATTCAGTGTTTCTATTAATGTGATGGGTGATTCGTGTTTATTAATGCTGTTTCTATTAATGTGATGGTGTGATTCAGTGTTTCTATTAATGTGATGGTGTGATTCAGTGTTTCTATTAATGTGATGTGATTCTGTTTCATAATGTGATGGGTGATTCAGTGTTTCTATTAATGTGATGGTGTGATTCAGTGTTTCTATTAATGTGATGGTGTGATTCAGTGTTTCTATTAATGTGATGGTGTGATTCAGTGTTTCTATTAATGTGATGGTGTGATTCAGTGTTTCTATTAATGTGATGGTGTGATTCCGTGTTTCTATTAATGTGATGGTGTGATTCAGTGTTTCTATTAATGTGATGGTGTGATTCCGTGTTTCTATTAATGTGATGGTGTGATTCAGTGTTTCTATTAATGTGATGGTGTGATTCAGTGTTTCTATTAATGTGATGGTGTGATTCAGTGTTTCTATTAATGTGATGGTGTGATTCAGTGTTTCTATTAATGTGATGGTGTGATTCAGTGTTTCTATTAATGTGATGGTGTGATTCAGTGTTTCTATTAATGTGATGGTGTGATTCAGTGTTTCTATTAATGTGATGGTGTGATTCAGTGTTTCTATTAATGTGATGGTGTGATTCAGTGTTTCTATTAATGTGATGGTGTGATTCGTGTTTCATTAATGATGGTGATTCGTGTTTCATTAATGTGATGGTGTGATTCAGTGTTTCTATTAATGTGATGGTGTGATTCAGTGTTTCTATTAATGTGATGGTGTGATTCAGTGTTTCTATTAATGTGATGGTGTGATTCAGTGTTTCTATTAATGTGATGGTGGAATTCAGTGTTTCTATTAATGTGATGGTGTGATTCAGTGTTTCTATTAATGTGATGGTGGAATTCAGTGTTTCTATTAATGTGATGGTGTGATTCAGTGTTTCTATTAATGTGATGGTGTGATTCAGTGTTTCTATTAATGTGATGGTGTGATTCAGTGTTTCTATTAATGTGATGGTGTGATTCAGTGTTTCTATTAATGTGATGGTGTGATTCAGTGTTTCTATTAATGTGATGGTGTGATTCAGTGTTTCTATTAATGTGATGGTGTGATTCAGTGTTTCTATTAATGTGATGGTGTGATTCAGTGTTTCTATTAATGTGATGGTGTGATTCAGTGTTTCTATTAATGTGATGGTGTGATTCAGTGTTTCTATTAATGTGATGGTGTGATTCAGTTTTTCTATTAATGTGATGTGTATTCGTGTTTCATTAATGTGATGGTGTGATTCAGTGTTTCTATTAATGTGATGGTTGGATTCAGTGTTTCTATTAATGGATGGTGGATTCAGTGTTTCTATATGTGATGGTGTGATTCATCTTTATTATGGTTGTCAGTGTTCTAGCTGTACATGTGATGGTGTATTTCTGTTTCTATAATGTGATGGCTGTGATTCAGCATGTTCTTATATGGTTGTTGCTATTATTCCGCTGTCTTAATGATTTATATTTTACTTGCTGACTTAGTATGTAGAGTGGTTAATCTTTCTTAGTTACTGTGGTCCACTTTTGTGATTGGTACATACTTGTCTTTTCATTGTTGCTCTATGTAACGGTCATATTTTCTGCAATCTGTGTCTGATTAGTATTTTTTATTGAACCGTAGAAAATTAATTTCACTGTCTACTGCTACGTTACATGTAAGACGCGTTTATCATTCGTACAGGACATGTTGTCACTGTGCATTTAATGAACTCTGGCTATGCATGCCGCACTGTCGTCTATGGATTTTCTAGCGACAGAAAAAACAATACATAGAACTTACATGGACTTAATAGGTCTACCTCGATTAGAAGTCGCTCTAATCCATTCAGCAGACACTTGAAGGTTGACTTCATTCACTTTTAATGAACTCTGTTAAGAAAATGACAACTTACAAAGATTGTCATAGAAAACAAGAACAAACACAAAATAACTATTGAAATATTAAATAGATAAATAAATAAGGCACACACTTGTCTTTTGAATTGTTAAGGTACAAGTACATCAATATTTCAATGCAAAAATGGGATCTAAATTTGAAGGATTGACTTCATTGTAACAGCTTTATTGATATGAATCGGTTCGCAGAAATTGTTATTTCACTTTCCGAGAGTATTGCACAAAGCACGAACGCCATAGCTTCAGCAACGTTACTATGGAATTTCTGAACAAAATGACTTGTGAAAACGAACGATGCGATCTGAATTTGATCTCACAACCTTCAGGTCTAAGGAAGTGATTCAGAAACAATCAATTAATACATGAGACAATCCATGAATAATTCATGTTTGTGGCTATAGACAATAGTATTAGTAACACAGCTGAACAAATCAAAATTCAAGTTTCGTATGAAATTAGAAACTGAAAGAAATGAATCTCAGAGGGAATACAAGACATAAGGATGTCAAGAGAAGAGAAGAATGACGTGTTTCTTACTTACCTAAGGACCAGAAACTACATAGGCTAGAGAGAGAGAGAGAGAGAGGGAGAGATAGTGAGAGAGAAAGATATTTTGACATAAGTAAAACTGACTTATTCTCATATTCTCTGTGTTTGCTTTGCTACTACAAACTGTAACTAATACTAATCAACTGTACAATCAATTATGTATCTTCTTAGGGGTTGACATGACAGATGAGAAAGCTGAAACAATACTGCCAGAGTTCTACGCCACTGGCACAAACAAGGTGGACATACATGGCTTCATTATGATAATGAAAAACTACATGTGATCAAATCAAGATAGCTGAACCAATCAGAAGAACAAATTCTGGTAGTAAAGAAAATCAAAGCGTCAGAAGTTATCAAATAAAATCGGTTCTGTAGATAGCACAATTTATGTTATTGCTCTATTTCTTAATTGTTTCGTAATTATTGTCAAGTTACTTGCGGTCAATATTTTAATCTAACCGCATTTAAATCGTTATTATCATCATGTGTTGTGCAATCTAGGGTAGACGATCGTGGACATCCACAAATTGCTATCTTGAGTATTGCCTACCAGCTCGTATGTTGACCTAGGATATCCACAATTTTCTCTATCCTCCTTGTGTCATCCTCCATTGGTTTTTTTCGGTTGTCACTGTTTTTCAAACCTTGTTTTCTCAATACAAGCCGGTAAAATGATGATTCCTTTTTCATTATGTTGATAGTAAGTATTCTCTGTGTCTTGACTTCTTTTAACATATACAGAAGATGATAGACGCATCCTACTTGGGTGCACTAAAGATACTATCTGCAGAGCGATGCGATACAAGCATGGATGACAGAAAAGATACTATCTGCAGAGCGTGTCATACAACCATGATGACAGAAAGAGACTATCTGCAGACGATGCGATACAACCATAGATGACTAAAAGATACTATCTGCAGAGCGATGCGATACAACCATGAATGACAGAAAAGAGACTATCTGCAGAGCGATGCGATACAACCATGGATGACAGAAAAGATACTATCTGCAGAGCGATGCGATACAAGCATGAATGACAGAAAAGATACTATCTGCAGAGCGATGCGATACAACCATGAATGACAGAAAAGAGACTATCTGCAGAGCGATGCGATACAACCATAGATGACAGAAAAGATACTATCTGCAGAGCGATGCGATACAACCATGAATGACAGAAAAGATACTATCTGCAGAGCGATGCGATACAACCATGAATGACAGAAAAGATACTATCTGCAGAGCGATGCGATACAACCATGGATGACAGAAAAGATACTATCTGCAGAGCGATGCGATACAACCATGGATAACAGAAAAGATACTATCTGCAGAGCGATGCGATACAACCATAGATGACAGAAAAGATACTATCTGCAGAGCGATGCGATACAACCATGAATGACAGAAAAGATACTATCTGCAGAGCGATGCGATACAACCATGAATGACAGAAAAGATACTATCTGCAGAGCGATGCGATACAACCATGGATAACAGAAAAGAGATTTTACGAAAATAGGTCTACCACCGAATCATCGCTGACGCACAACATCCACTGAGCAGGAAAATCAGGAGAGAAAAGGGCAGGGCAGCAGGCTAATTTGAGGAAAATTTTAGATGCATCAGTCAAAGAACTTTATTCAACATGTGTGTTCACTTGAGGACATTGAACCTGGGAAAGAATGGATACAGGTCCCTGCAGGTAACAATACATCCTTTTCAATATGTATTAGACTGCAGACAAGAAAATCCAACTGACGTCGAGGCAGAAGTTTAGGCATTGATTTCTGAGTACTCGTCTAGGGAGATATGGTTATTTATAAAGATGGTATCGGTAGTTCGGTACATGCGAAGGTCACGGAATTTCACTGCTTATTTAGTATGGGATATTGTGAAGGAAGTTAGTAGTGGTTTTGTCGTGACTACAAGTACAGGGTGTTCAAGATAAAAGCAGCCTGTGAATGGAGCTAATCTGGAATATGTAGGAAATGAGAAGGTTCAGTTATGACGTAATATAGGTCAAGGTTGTGTGACGGTGTGTAATTGTAGTGCGGGAAGCGGCGATGAACAAATGTGACGTAGGACAAGCTAGTCAGAACCGGTTTAAATAGTAAATAGACGAGATGAAATGCGTACCTGGCAAATTTATATTTATCACTGGGGCTGCTTTTAAGTTGAACACCCTGTAGTTTCTCTATGAAGATCATGGCAGCAACTAAAGCAATGACCGACTGGCATGACAGACGTTTACCTATGTTTGCTTTTTTCAGTTTAATATTTCTTCTAACGTTTTCAGAAATCGACTTGTTGTATACTTCTAAAATATTTAGTGGTCAACTGAAGTCTGTGTACATCACTATATAGCTTGTCTTGTGGGAGCTAGCAATGCGTGTTTCTTTTGTTCATTGTATATTGAACACTTACAGGATGTGTGTCTCTGTTACATTGCTTGTGTCAGACAGAAACAGACGTGCATATGTCAGTAAAGTATACCTTGTACTTGTTAAGCAGATAGTACCTCAGCCTATTATGCCCAGTACGTTGCCAGAAAAAGATTACAATTGCGTATTGTAAATCAGAACTGGATGCCTGAATGACAGAATGTGGAGTGTGTTTAATTAGCGATCTAGGCGAACCACCAATATATATATCCTTCAACATCTGCTGAGGAAGATTGCGCACCTATGTGTCCTCTCTGTGTATTATGACGTCAGTTTGACAACCAATAGTCTATATCCATTCCGCAAAAAAGATACTTTGAGAGCAAGCAGGAAAGGGGAAGACTACTAATATCTAATAGATGAAAATACTTCAAAAGATGAACATGTGATGGTCTGACAAAAGGTAAGACATTGGCAAGAAATATAACATTTTGGAGATGCCTTGTTGACTCAAACTGGAGCCTCCAGTTCTAGATATTTTGAAGAAATTGTTTAGGAGTTTTAAGTTAACCGTCTAATGTTATGTTATGTTATGTTATATTATGTTATGTTATGTTATATTATGTCTTCTTCTTCTTTGCGATCGCTTTTTCATGATTATGACCGTTAGACGCGTTCTTATGATGAAATCGACTGTTGTCTGGAGCTCATCTCTAGTGCCATGTAGTTTTGAATGTAGTGTTGTGTTGTAGGGCCAGCATTCCTTTCTTGGGAGGACATACAAGGGGCAGTCTTGTAGGACATGTTCTGTGGTTTGTTCAGCGGAGCCACAGGGGCACAGAGGGGTTGGGGACAATCGCAGCCTGTGTAGGTGTTTGTTCAGTCTGTTATGACCTATCCTGAGTCCTGAGTTATATTATGTTATGTTATATTATGTTATGTTATGTTATGTTATACGATCGACGTCATGTCACACTGGGCATTCCCATTTGTGCTCTATCCTCCTCTGCAGCAGCCATCCCACGACTATTTGCTCACCGTACCAATGAGAAGTTGATTAGTTAACCTTCTAATGAATTAACTGTTGATATTTGGTACACTGAGTTCACTTGAAACAAATATTTGGTACACTGAGTTCACTTGAAACAAATATTTGGTACACTGAGTTCACTTGAAACAAATATTTGGTACACTGAGTTCACTTGAAACAAATATTTGGTACACTGAGTTCACTTGAAACAGATATTTGATACACTGAGTTCACTTGAAACAAATATTTGGTACACTGAGTTCACTTGAAACAGATATTTGATACACTGAGTTCACTTGAAACAGATATTTGATACACTGAGTTCACTTTCTTTCTTTCTTTCTCGAATCTTGTATGCCTCACAGCGTCAGGTCAGGAAGAGATTTCTAAAACGGGCCCTAGTATGCGCTTCGTAGATAGTCTTCTTTCGTCGCCTCTGTTATCTCTGAGGTCCATCTTTTGCGTGGCCTATTGCTTTGTACCCATTGTATCGGAGCAGCATTGCTCTTTAGGGTGCACTGTCTGATGGTAATCTGCTTACGTGACCGAACCATTTAATTTGTTGTTTCTTGATGAAGTCTAGTACTGATGTTGTACCCACTTTTTCCTGATGTCTTCATTTCTCAACTGGTCTCTTCTTGTTACACCCAGCATTCTGCGTAGACACTTCATCTCTGTTGTGACTAGTTTTCTTCTGTCGTTTGTTGTCAGCGTCCAGGTTTGGCACTGGTAACATAGTGTGGGGAGAAAGATTGTGTTGAACATTGCTCTTTTTGTGTTCATGGTGACGTGTTTGCATCTTAAAATTGGCGCCATTTGCCCTATCATTTGATTTGCTTTGTTGCATCTGTGTTGAATTTCATTAGTTATTCTTTCATTTGCTGAAAAAATGCTCCCAGGTATGTGAAATCTTTTACTTGATTTAGTAGGTGATTATCGATGGAGATGTTGGTAGTGTTTTCCTCTCTGGCGAATGTCATTACTTCTGTTTTGTCGATGTTAATTCTCATGTTGTATTCGTTACATGCTAACTGGAGTCTGTTGATGTGTTGTTGTAGCTGTTCTTCTGTTGTTGATATGATTGCCTGATCGTCTGCAAAAGAAATTCATTTAAGAGTTCTCCGAGGTTGTTTCCTTCGCCCTGCGGCTAATATGAAGAGAAATTCCGAAGGACTGTCTAAAGTGTAAGGATCTTGAATGGGAGAACTGGATACGGAGGACAAGTTTTGCCGTTAGGCTGACATGAGAACGACTGCAATATAATTCAAACGGAAACGTTAAGAGATGGACAATGACCAGTGTGGAAAATGTCACCATCATGGCGAGTGATAGGATGTGTTTAAGATTCATTCAAAGGAACCATATATAATTATTCCATCATTCATTCTGCGCATATTTCATGCGCATATTTCTCACATATGTTTACTAAAGCACCAAACCGCACCAGCATTAAAACGTCGCACAATTATAAAAAAACATCATTCGGAAACAAACAAATCAAAATATAAAATTATATGATCAATTTCTTTCAATCAATCAAGTGCCCTGCCTGCCGGCATAGGCGATCATGTCTCTCCAGAACTCTCTCTGCTTGGTGTATGTAATCAGTTCTGCCGTCGATCTTGTGTCGAACCATGATGTCTGGTCATCCAACATCTTCTCCTCTGTCTTCCACGATCTCTCCTTCCCTGAATTTTACCTGTAGTCACCAAATATTCTAAACCTTCTCTTCGCATTATATGCCGGAAGAACCTTGATTGTCTGATTCTTATTCTTTGATAAGGTTTCTGTGTCTGCAGACCTGATTTAAAACCTCCACATTTGTCTTCTTCGCTGTCCATGGAATTTTCAACATTCTTCTGTAAAACCACATCTCTGTGGCTTCCAATGATCGTATTGATTGTTTGTTTATTGTCCATGATTCACTGCCATTTCTTTACTCTCTCACATAAGATATTTTTTCTTTCTATCCATATGCACATTGTCATTGTATATATTGATTAGTCTGGGCTGAATATGGAGAAATATAGTTGGGGTTTGAAGACTACAGTGCTGCGTTGGATTTTGGTCTGGTCGACCAATGCGGAGTTTCTAAAACATGAAGATCTGGAATGAGGATGCTAACTAAAGCAGTTCAACTCTTCTGTGTTTTTTTGTTGTTGAGATAAAGATAAATTAGAAAAGTTTCTGTGTCAGAATCTCAGTTTATGATTTATTGCTGCTAAAAAAACGGCTTGATACAATATTTTTGGACAATATCTCTTCGTCGATTGAAGCTTTCAGAGTTACTTTGGAAATCTTGGAAGAACATGGATTAACAGTAACAATCTAGTTGACGGATACATTTTGACAGCACATTGTGTTTATTCGTGATGTTTAAGGGAGATATACTGCAGTTGAATAGCAAATGACTGTTGGATGAAAGCATTACATTTGATTCTCCATCTATTTTATAATTAGCGATTGAAAATGTGCAGGTTTGACTGTTTCGGTGGAGCCGAAAAAAACGAATTACCAATTATGTAAAGAGATTGATTAATCAACATCGAACTGGCGTGTTGGACCGCTGGTAGCTGCTGGGTTTGTTGAGACCGAGATCGGAGCACCTATTAGACGTGTCCGGAATGCTATGATGATAGTCCTCATATAACTGATAAACCAATAACTGAAACCAAAATTAAAACATGATATTGTTTCGTTTTCTTTCGATACTTGAATTGCGTTACTGTTTTTATGAAAACCAAAACCAAGGCTGTTTAATCCAAGTATGCAGTGTACCATGTCGGAGTTCCATTTTTGGTTTTGATCGGACAAACCTGCAATCAATCAAAACACACACTGGGTTGCCATTGCAGTCATCGTAAGCAACCAGAGGCACCGGTACTTGTGTTATAGTTTCTTGTGTTTGCTGTTTCATATTATCTTATATATCGACGCTGTTTTGTTTATTTATGGAAATACATAATGCTGAGCTTTGTTGACTGTATATTATTATCGTGTGTGTTTCTGGTTAATTATGTGTTCTTCTTCTTCTTTTGTTGTCACACTGTTACCTGGTTGTTGTTCAGTGTTGGGGTTTTCTGTTTTTGTCTTGTGGTACACTGTTTTGTTAGTGTCTTGAGGGATAGTTCTTTTTGCTTTTTGACAGGATTCTGTATGTCATCCATCCATCTTTTCCATGGTCTTCCTCTCGCCTTCTTTCCACATTTTCTGTTGTAGTAGACTGTAACAATATAGTTTGGTTGCATTCTTATTAAGTGGCCGAACCACTTCATTCTTTGTTTCTCAATGTAATTCAAGCAAGGTTTTCTGTTCCAACTTTCTGTCTTATGCTGATTTATTGATTGATAGGACCATCATCATTGCACTTCGCTGATCAACCATGTGGGCTCCAATCTCTTTCTCTATACGGAAGATCTCAGTTGCAGGAATGCACGAATTTTTTTTTTCTCGTAGCACGTCAGTGTTGGAGTCTCCTAATGTGATGTTGTGCTGTCTATTTTTTGTGTTGTGTAACTTTGCCTGTCATTTCACATGAGTTTTGCATGTGCTTTGTCATTGTCCATGTTAATGCTCTCTTCGTGAATGAACATTGTCCATTTGTTTGTCATGTGTTAATGACACAAGGGTCGTGTTAATCTGTTTGTTGTATGCACTGTGCTCTACTCTCTGCCCTGTGCCTGTCACATCAAGTGGTGCTGATGTTATTTGTTTCGTGAATTTTGCAATGTGACACATTAGGTGTGATTGTAAGTGTAATCTTTTGTCACATGTCACTTATCTCGATGTTAGTCTGTCTTCTGTTGAATAGACATTATCATGTACGTTCGTCTTTGCTGTCACTGTACACTTGGTCTGATTTAGTCAGTGACTGTCTAATGTGACAATGGATGCTCGTTTAATTTCCTTCTCGTGTGGCACATATTACATATTCATGTTAGTCTTGTAACAATCTGCCTGTACATGCCATAGTGTCGATGTAGTTGTTCTGTCAAGTAGACATGTGTCGATTACGTCTTCAGTGCATGTCCACATGTACAATTCAGGATGCTCTGATGTTGTGTTTCGTCTCTCGTGCCTGTCACATGTATACATTAGGTGTCGATGTTAGTGTTCGTACTCGTGCCTGTCCACATGTCACTTGGTGTCGATGTTAGTGTTCGTCATGTCCTGTCCACATGTACACATTAGGTGCTCGATGTTAGAGTGTTCGTCACTCGTGCCTGTTCACATGTACACATTAGGTGTTCGATGTTAGGTGTTCGTCACTCGTGCCTGTTCACATGTACACATTAGGTGTCGATGTTAGTGTTCGTCACTCGTGCCTGTCCACATGTACACATTAGGTGTTCGATGTTAGGTGTTCGTCACTCGTGCCTGTTCACATGTACACATTAGGTGTCGATGTTAGTGTTCGTCACTCGTGCCTGTTCACATGTACACATTAGGTGTTCGATGTTAGGTGTTCGTCACTCGTGCCTGTTCACATGTACACATTAGGTGTTCGATGTTAGGTGTTCGTCACTCGTGCCTGTCCACATGTAACATTAGGTGTCGATGTTAGGTGTTCGTCACTCGTGCCTGTCCACATGTACACATTAGGTGTTCGATGTTAGGTGTTCGTCACTCGTGCCTGTCCACATGTACACATTAGGTGTTCGATGTTAGGTGTTCGTCACTCGTGCCTGTCCACATGTACACATTAGGTGTTCGATGTTAGGTGTTCGTCACTCGTGCCTGTCCACATGTACACATTAGGTGTTCGATGTTAGGTGTTCGTCACTCGTGCCTGTTCACATGTACACATTAGGTGTCGATGTTAGTGTTCGTCACTCGTGCCTGTTCACATGTACATGTTAGGTGCCCCTGGATGTCTAATGGTGTTCGTCACTCGTGCCTGTTCACATGTACACATTAGGTGTTCGATGTTAGGTGTTCGTCACTCGTGCCTGTTCACATGTACACATTAGGTGTTCGATGTTAGGTGTTCGTCACTCGTGCCTGTTCACATGTACACATTAGGTGTTCGATGTTAGGTGTTCGTCACTCGTGCCTGTTCACATGTACACATTAGGTGTTCGATGTTAGGTGTTCGTCACTCGTGCCTGTCCACATGTAACATTAGGTGTCGATGTTAAGTGTTCGTCACTCGTGCCTGTCACATGTACACATTAGGTGTCGATGTTAGTGTTCGTCACTCGTGCCTGTCTACATGTAGACATTAGGTGCTCGATGTTAAGTGTTCGTCACTCTGCTGTCCACATGTAGACTTGGTGCTCGATGTTATGTTGTCACTGTGCCTGTCTCATGTGAACGAGTTCAGGTCTCGGATGGAAGAAAAGTTCGTCTCGTCCTGTTTTCAATTTGAGCACGTAAAAGAACTCTTTTGGGAGTTAAAATCGAGAAGAGCAGACAAGAAAGCCGCTGCCCAGACAAATTCATTAGAAGAGATTAAACATAAAAATTCCTTCACAAATATCTTCACTATCGTCAAAATTACATCGGGGACCCTCGCTCTGCTACTGAGTTCGGGCACTGCAGTTGAGATCTTCCTGTGTAAGAAATAGATTGGAGAACACATGGTTACTCATCGAAGTGTAATGATGATAGTCCTGTCAATCAATCAATCAATCAAACAATCAATTAATCGATTGATTGATGATACTGATGAACGTATTACTGTTCTTGTCTGCTAATGTACTTCGTTATATTATCTACATTCTCTTTACTTAGCGATGCTGTTCTGCTTTATTATACGTTATATGTGTTAAATGTCCTTGCTTCACACCCATACGTTGCTACAAGCAATATGCATGATATTAGTATTGTGTTAAATGTCCATGCTTCACACCCATACGTTGCTGCAAGTAATATGTATGATATTGGTACTATGATCTGTGCTTACCTATCAGTTAAAATATAATTTACATCAACAATTTAATTGACGTTTCTGTCCAAACATTTGTTTGTTATCTGATATATTGTTTTATTTATTTGTATCTTGTTGGTGTTGTTGCTGCCATCTGTATTCTAGCTTAGTTTGTTGTCATTCTCAGTCTTATATCTTAAGCTGTTGTCGCTATTCCCTTTATGTTTTCTATTAATGAAAATAGTGGCATATCCTTTACAGGAGCAAGACTCAGACACTGGAACGAGTTCGAGAATTAGGCGTTAAGTTTGAACATGCCAGACAGTGTCGTCTTCGTGGTAGAGAGAAGATATAGTAATCAACTTCTCATGGGTACGGTGAACAAATGGACTTTGGGATGGCTGCTGCAGCGAAGGACAGAGCACGAATGAGAATGCCTAATATCCCATGACGTCGATCGCATAACATAACATAACATCCTTTACAGGATGTAGCCATCAACCACAGTAAACGAGTTGTTGATTTTTCTAGGCATCACTTATACGTTCAGTAGTTTGCCATTTCTTTCTGAACGGTGAGGTCTATTTTTACCTTTCGTAAAATTCCCACGGAAACAAATTTGCTTCCAAACTGTCTGTCGTGTCGTTTGAACCAGGTACGCTAGGGTTGTGATCGAGCTTACTACCGCCAAGCTACAGATACTGCATCTTCTTCTCCGATGTATTCGTTTATCTAAGTAGATAATATTTACAGATACCAATTATCTAAGTAGACAATATTTACAGATACCAATTATCTAAGTAGACAATATTTACAGATACCAATTATCTAAGTAGACAATATTTACAGATACCAATTATCTAAGTAGACAATATTTACAGATACCAATTATCTAAGTAGACAATATTTACAGATACCAATTATTAAGTAGACAATATTTACAGATACCAACTATAACTATCTACATTACAGATACCATTATCTAATTAGACAATATTTACAATTTCCAACAATAACATCTCTTAATCGATTGAAGCTTTATTCAATCATTCCATGAGATCAATCCGTAAGACATCCCAACAACAATCTGTGACCTTGTGATTGCTATGTGTTCCATATATAATCATAGCTTTGTATCCGTTGTTTGTTTTGTATCGTTTACTTGAAACGTCGTGTTAGTCTGTGTTTGTACTATTGGAAAAATTAACTTATTTTATGTTGTGGAAATATCACTTTTAATACCTATATTCTCTTTCTCTATTTCATTCCCCCAAACAGGTTGCCTTGACAGGTAAGTAGAATAATCTCAATGTTGATGTTGGCAGTCATAGTTTTGATGACCACAACTACATCACTGTCAAAATAGTGATACTGATATTTGTCTTCATTTTTCCAACTAGTTAATATAAAAATAAAAATCTGTTGCTATGACAGTTTTTATTGTATTGTTCTCGACGTCCTTGCTGAAGCTAGATTTTTCTCACGGCAAATTTTATGTCAAATTTTTACAAGTACACTTTGCAAAAAAAACAAAAAAACAACACAAGACAAGGGTTGGGTAAAAATAAATAAAACACATATCAGAAAAAAAAATGTTTGAACACGAACGTCAACTGAATTGTTGTTACAATTTCTGTTATAATTGATAGGAAAACACAAATCAGCACGCTCAGATCATGCATATTCCCAGTTGCAACTTATGGGTACGGTGTGAAACATGGCACGGTGTATCCGTAGCGCTCTCTTAGTAGTGTCCCTTTGTTGCGCTTAATTCCCCCTTTGTTTACATTCCTGTGCAAGGTTACGAAATGGCAACTTGTCAGTGGGTTTATATATCGCTTTAAATTCCGGCTGTTGTTAATGTAAAAACACACTATACACTATTGCGTTTAGATATAATCAAATGTAATATGTAGCTCTGGAATATTGTGTAGTTTCAGTCTGTTAAATAATATAATTATGGAGTTATATCGGTATGAACTAGTCACATTCTAACTAGCTGACGATTTTTAAATTACACTGATGAAGTACGTTGTTAATATTCATTGCAGAAGAAATATATTACAACGAAAATGTACAAAGTTTAGTTTTTTGACAAAGTAACATGTTAACTATACTAAAAATTTTTTTTTTTAATATTGAGAAGTTAGCGAAAATATAGTGAGAATTCTTAATTGTAATGAGATTTTCAGAATGAATGAGAAGTAAGATTAACAATTGTTAAAGTAGAAATGAAATTGTAATAACACTGTAGAATATAATAATTCAAGAATAAATTAATTTTAAAGAATTTTATTTCATTATAGCGTGAGCACAATGGTTGACAAATAATTCTATGTTATCAGCTGTCGAAAGACTTTTTTACAACTCTCTATGTCTGGTCATTTATAATAGCATAAAACTGTCAGACACAATTACTGTTAAATTGCTAATATATTTAACATATCTCAACATACCAAAATGTTATATATATATAAATGTTAATCACAATAACATAAATTTACACATCTATTTCCATAAATGCATAAGGATATAGCTTACTTCTTCATGAACTATGTAATGTTTAACATAATTAATTTATACTTTAACAATAATACTTTCATTTCTAAATATACTGCTAATGGTAATTCAAACAATAATACATATCTTCAAACATTGACAATACACATTTGTAATATAATTATACAAGTTTACTAGCCCACATTAGTCGACTAGTCATCATTTAAGTAGCCTACGATTTTAATTCATAATTTACTCATACACACTTGCTCATACATACTTACTGACATGTAGAATGCTTACCTAGGACATCTCACAAACACACATTACACATATATATATAACTGTTCTAAATTGTTATATAGACAGCTAGACAACACACAATACAGCAGGGAAAAATAAAATTGCACAGCCCAGAGGTCTGCTATTATTTAAACTTTATGTTTCTCACAGTGAACTTGTGTATTAACAGTTGGATACGTTTGTAGCAGCTGTGTTTTTATGATAAATTTTAATTCCTTAGTTTTATTTCTTATACCCCAAGCTCTTTTCTCTTTACCAGCTACCATTGAATGTACAACTTCTCCTCCTTGTTCTCCTAAATAGCCCAATCCAAAACCATTAAGTCTGATCCAGTTTGCACAGTGATGTTCTAGTATGTGTTGTTTTGGAATTATTTTATCTGGAAAATACAGTCTGTATATTGTCATATAATCTTGTATTGCTAATTGTATTTCTGGAACTGTGTCAGCATGGATTGGTCTACTGTGTGATATGTAATTGTGAACTTTTTCAAATGCTGTATTTAATGTATTAAAAATATCTCTTGTGATAAATGCAATATTTATAATATCCTCATTCTGTGTGTACAATTGTGTGTGTGTTATGACATCTTCTGTGAGATCTTTATAGACTTTACATGTTAAGTATTTATGACAGTGGTTACCAACAAAAGCTCTACTATGATATGCCTGTGGTGTGATTTTGTGTTTGTCTAATACTTTATCTAACTGTGAACACACTGGACCAGACCTATCACACAGTGCTACAAACTCAAGTTCTAATAGGCTTGCTTGTGCTTTTTAAATCTTAGTATTGCATTTTATTTTCTCCTCACTTTCACAAACTAATAAATCTGCATGTAACTTGTTTATTTCTAATGAAAACATTTCTGCCTGATGCCAATTCTTACCATATTGTTTTAAATATTGTATGGTGTTTGAACTAGTGTGTTCCTTTTCTATGTTTTCCATGATATCTCTGTCTATTCTGTCAGCTGCTTTTTCTAGTAATGTGTGGTGTTTATGAACAATACCTAACAAAATGATTAGTTATTACTACATATTATATATATAATTTTATTCTGTGGTTATGGCATATAATTGAAGTCACATAACGGGACTACATAAACAGCCTTTAGTTAAGAGCAATTGATTTCAATCCTAATAATATGTTCTATTATTTACTTTTTTAAACACATAACTAACAGTAGCATTATGTAACAGTTCCTAATTAGATCTCCAAAACATAATGTAATCGGTCGTTGATAATATTCAGATAACACCTGTCGTCAATGGGATGATTCTATATAGTCACATTCAGCTAGGAATTTATAATACTAAACTAGATATTCGATACAAATATCAACCACCCAGCAGAAGTACAGCATAACAGAGTTTGTAATTATGCTTAGAATTAGCGTTTATCGCTCTGTAAATAACAAAACTATGTTTTAAGGGGTAAGAGAGAACATGACATAGTAGTTGGTGAAAGTCACATCGAAACAAAACAGGGTCGTCGCTCTAGCGATTAAAAGTTTGTAGCTTCGAGATAACCTGTACACACTAAAATTGCACAAATGAGAGAAGAATAATTCACCATTTTGGAAATGTATGATTCAGTGACAATAAACGTAACGATCGTATGAAAATTTTATGTTTTGGAGCTTACATTCGCAAAAAATAGCGGTGTACAAAATAATTGCGCTGACCCTTCGAAAATGTCTCGTTATAGGTAGCTTTCCCTTACGAAATGTTTATAAAATATTTAGGCAATGGGGAATACTTTAAAGTTTATAATAAATTACAGATTTTCTGAAAAAACGTGACATACAAGTATACTAACCTGATTTATTGTACACGGTTTTACCGATTCACTTAAAATTCAAAATGGATGCTAGCTATGAACTTTTTTATTACCCAGCATCCAATGCGCGAAGAATGTCTTGTATATTCCTAAAAGATCGTTATCTGTATGCAAATGTGACACCGTGATGGACATTTAACATATTCCCAGTCACAACGTAAGAGTTTGAAGCTTGGAACTTCTTCTTCGAACGCTCCATATCAACCACTTGTTAATCACCTGTGATCTGTATGTGATCTGAGCCTGAGAGCGATTGTACGTTGTGGCCAGATATGCGTCTACAATTAGGCCAGCACATCCGATTTATGCGACTCTTTTTGTTTACTAGGTAGCTTCCTAGGCCCTACATCAGTTGCCTCTTCGACATGCCTTGTAAGTCGCTGTGGTACTATTTTTGCTTCCTTGTGAGCCCAGGTGCCCCGTCGTGATGGGTGGACATTTCACATATTCCCAGTCACAACGTATGAGTGTGAAGCCTGCATGGCGGAGATCCACCAGAACAAGGGTTATATTTTTTTAATTCACAGAAAAAACTAACAATGATATTGTCATACAATTTGACCACCTGTTGCAAAAGGCATTGTTTTCGATGATAAACATCACATTGTGTATGCACTGTAATTAGTTATTTAAACAATAATTAATTTTCTTAAAAATATATTGTAACCCCTTTCATCGTGCAGTGGATTTCACAAATATAAAAGTGCACAGAATGCCAAACTAACATATGATGTACATATCACCCATAATTATAGCATGAACCTCCACTTTTGTCTAAACTGTATATAAGCAGAGATATTGCTGTTCTAATTTGAATATTTGTTTCAATTTGGAAGGGTTACATTGCAAAAACCATATGTACAAAACCAACTGAGTTTAGACATTTTTTGGAGGTTCACGCTATAACTATGAACATATGCCAGTTTGGCATTTTTAGCACTTCTTATGTTTTTGAAATCCACTGCACGATGAAGGGTGGAGTTTTTATAATATATTTTCAAGACAATTAATTCTTTTTCAAATAACTAATTACAGTGCATACACTAAACGCTTTTTATCATCGAAAACAATGACTATTGTAACATGTGGTGACCAAATTGTATGAGAATATGTTTGGTATTTTTTTTTTCTGTGAATTTAAAAAAAAGACAACCCTAGTTCTGGGTGGGTCTCCGCCTAACAATTTTCCACTGGCAACGTATATCTGTGAAGTGTGTTCATTTAACGAGGTAGTGAAGACACATATATGTGCTTTTTGAATATGTTACAGAAGTGTATATCATGGACAGAGAAGAGAGCAACATGATCTGATTGATTGATTGATTGATTGATTGATAGGACCATCATTGCACTTCGGTGATTAACTATATGTGCTCAGATCTCTTTCTTACACGGGTAGATCTCAGATGCAGTCCTGAACTCCTAGCACCGCCGAGGTTTTCCGGTGTAATTTTGAAGAAAGTGAAGATATTTTTAGTAGGAATTTTATTTTAAATATTTTCTAATGAATTTTGCTCAGGCAGCGGCTTTTCAGCATTCTCTTCTGGAATTTTAAGTTTCTTCTAGATAAATCTATTTATTCTCTGTCCATGATATACGAAAGACTCTTCTGTAACACTTATATTCAAAAGCACATTTATGTTTTTCTACTGCCTTGTTAAATGTTAATGCTTCACACTCTTACGTTGACATTCGGAATGTACATGCTCTTAGTATTTGGATTTTTTTCCCCAGTCCAATTCTATACTGTTTTTCCCCAGTCCAATTCTATACTGTTTTCCCCCCAGTCCAATTCTATACTGTTTTTCCCCAGTCCAATTCTATACTGTTTTTAGTTTAAAATTTAAGACTATGTTTGTTCGTCTTTTAATTTCCTTTATCCCATTTCAATTTCTTGTTAGCAGTGAACTGAGACATTCAGAACTGTTGACATTTTCCTTTTTTATTTCCATTGATACAAATATTCGTTGTTATGTTTGTTTTATCAGTTGTCATTATTTTTGTTTTTACCACACTGAGATATATATATATATATATACGTTTTTCCGTGCACATCATTTTGTACTATATGAAATTAAAAACCTGGCATATCTTTTACAGGAAGTAGCCATCACCACAGTAAACGAGTCGTTGATTTTATAGGCATAACTTATACGTTTAGTAGTTTGTCATTGTTTTCTGAACGGTGAGGTCCATTTTTACCTTTGTAAAATCCTACAGAAACGAATTTGCTCCCAACCATCCCACCGTGGGGTTTGAACCAAGTACGCTTGGGTTTGTGATCGAACTCACTACAGCTTGAGCTACAGACGCTCACTTCTATACAATATATATGTTATAGACATCAATTTTGCTAACTAATTGTGATAAAGGTTGGCTCGATTAATTGACAGATTGAATAATTGACGTTCTGATAATCAACGATCTAGTAAACTAGCAAGCACATACAAGATAACTAGCATCTCAAGCTTGTCGAAACTTGGATTTCACAACAACATCTCTAACTGCTTCCCCGTCTTGTAAGAGGTGTCTGGCGTATCCCGAAGTTATATTCAACTCGTTTATGACATGTTGAACCCATTCTATCTTTCGTCTGTCCAGTAGGTTTAGTATTTATAATATTTTACTTGTGTTTCATTCCATCATTGTCTTTGTTATACATACTGACAACTATAGTAGGTAAAATCGCTAGTTAGGTCGGTCGGTGTAGGACTGAAGAGAGCTGAGCTTGAGAAATTTAAGGGCCGCATGGCTAGTACAGTCACCATGAAACTGTTTATGTGTGGATTTTTTAATGCTGCTGACATAAAAACTCCTTGATCTTTCCGGGATCGAACCCTGATCTCCCGAATGGGAGCCCGCACTTCAGTTCATTCGGTAAGTCTCTCCTCTGTGCTACACAACATTAACACAATGTCTAATATCGATCTTCTGTCAAGTCTAATATCGATCTTCTGTCAAGTCTAATATCGATCTTCTGTCAAGTCTAATATCGATCTTCTGTCAAGTCTAATATCGATCTTCTGTCAAGTCTAAAATCGATCTTCTGTCAAGTCTAATATCGATCTTCTGTCGTCTAATATCGATCTTCTGTCAAGTCTAATATCGATCTTCTGTCAAGTCTAATATCGATCTTCTGTCAAGTCTAATATCGATCTTCTGTCAAGTCTAATATCGATCTTCTGTCAAGTCTAATATCGATCTTCTGTCAAGTCTAATATCGATCTTCTGTCAACAAATAATTGACATTAGTTACGTTTTGACATAGTCAATGTTTCAATTCTCAACATCAAACCACCATTGCTTTTCTAATGTGCTTCACACTATAAACGCAGTGTCCAATATCGATCTTGTGTCCATAGATAGAAAGGACATCTTCGATTTATTTGATCAGGATAGAAATGGAATGGTTACAAAGTCCGAGATTATTACCACATTCACTGAGCTCAAGATGGATATTTGTGATGATTATGCAACTATGCTGATCAGTGAGTTTGACCGTAATGGTGAGTATAAATGTAACTATGCTTATCAGTGAGTTTGACCGTAATGGTGAGTATAAATGTAACTATGCTTATCAGTGAGTTTGACCGTAATGGTGAGTATAAATGTAACTATGCTTATCAGTGAGTTTGACCGTTATGGTGAGTATAAATGCAACCATGCGTGTCAGTGAGTTTGACCGTAATCGTGAGTATAAATGTAACTATGCTTATCAGTGAGTTTGACCGTAATCGTGAGTATAAATGTAACTATGCTGATCAGTGAGTTTGACCGTAATCGTGAGTATAAATGTAACTATGCTGATCAGTGAGTTTGACCGTAATCGTGAGTATAAATGCAACTATGCTTATCAGTGAGTTTGACCGTAATCGTGAGTATAAATGCAACTATGCTTATCAGTGAGTTTGACCGTTATGGTGAGTATAAATGCAACCATGCGTGTCAGTGAGTTTGACCGTAATGGTGAGTATAAAAGAAAATGTAATTTCCTGTATCCTATTTAGGTTTTATGGTATGAAAAGCATGTCACCTATGAGGTCGGAGAAGGTACACTTGTATGGCGGGTGGACATTAATAATAAGGAAAGCAGGCTGTCACACAAAGATTAGTCAAAAGCACAATTCCAGGCTTTTAGGACTACGCCTGAACTCCTAGCTGGCGAACGCCGAAAGTCCAAAAGGGTCTAACGGCGAAGGATTGACTTCATTGCCCCGGGTTTCCCCCATATGACTACGCCCCTGTCGGCAGAGATGGATTGTTATCTGCCCATAGTGTTGCACAAAGCACGAACTCCGTAGCTCCAGCAACAATCCTAATTATCTCATGATAAATTGCACATATATCTGGATTTGAACTGACAATCTTCAGTACGACAGACAAACGTCTTAAGCACTATCAATCAAATCAATGCATCGTATTTAGACCATTGAATAATTGAGTATAATATGTTGATGTGTTCATGTTTAGTTGAATATTGTAATATTATTGACTACTTAAATAGTGTACATAACTGCAAACATATTATATATACGTGCGCCCGAGTGGTTACCGGGCCCAAATTTGGGGTGTAGAGAATAGAACCACTGTTACCTGCCATGCATGTCGTAAGAGGCGACTAATGGTTAGTTGTATATTTGGTATGATTGAATAATGGTTAGTTGTATATTTGGTATGATTGAATAATGGTTAGTTGTATATTAGGTATGATTGAATAATGGTTAGTTGTATATTAGGTATGATTGAATAATGGTTAGTTGTATATTTGGTATGATTGAATAATGGTTAGTTGTATATTTGGTATGATTGAATAATGGTTAGTTGTATATTAGGTATGATTGAATAATGGTTAGTTGTATATTTGGTATGATTGAATAATGGTTAGTTGTATATTTGGTATGATTGAATAATGGTTAGTTGTATATTTGGTATGATTGAATAATGGTTAGTTGTATATTTGGTATGATTGAATAATGGTTAGTTGTATATTTCGTATGATTGAATAATGGTTAGCTGAATATTTGGTATGATTGAATAATGGTTAGTTGTATATTTGGTATGATTGAATAATGGTTAGTTGTATATTTGGTATGATTGAATAATGGTTAGTTGTATATTTCGTATGATTGAATAATGGTTAGCTGAATATTTGGTATGATTGAATAATGGTTAGCTGAATATTTGGTATAATTGAAAAATGAGAAAATGTTTGATTATAAAATGAAATCTGTTGAGAAAGAACTCACAATCAAAGAAAACTTCACTGCAAATAAGAATGAGAAAATGGAAATTTTTTGGGATATATAAAAGACACGAAAAGTCGGAGAAGACCATTATCGATGAAAACATCCCGGCAAATAGGAGAAGAGGAAGATCACGAAGAAGAGGGATTCAGGAAGTAATTGAGGATTTCAACATGACGGCTGCGTAGGTGAAACATCTGGCCTATGAGAGAGAGAAATTCTGAATGACCGTTAGGGTGCAAAGTTGAGCTCAGGACACGTTATTTGATGATGAATGTGCATAATGGGTATCTTCTTTCTGTCTTTCTGTTCTCCAATCTTTTTTTACCTACATCGTCAGGATAAGAAGAGATTTCAAGAACAAACCTGTGTCTACGTTTCATAAATAGTGTCTTTTGTCGCCTCTGTTATCTCTGAGTCCACCTTTTGCTTGGCCAGCATTTTGTTTTGTATCCACTGTATCGAGCAACATTGCTCTTTGAGGCGCACTGCTTATTGGTAATCTGCTTATGTGGCCGAACCATTTCATTTCTTGTTTCTAGATGAACTTCAGTACTGATGTTGTACCAACTTTTTTCCTGATACCTTCATTTCTAAACCGGTTTCTTCTTGATACCCCCAGCATTCTGCGTAGATACTTCATTTCTGTTGAGACTAGTTTTCTTCTTGATACCCCCAGCATTCTGCGTAGATACTTCATCTCTGTTGAGACTAGTTTCTTCTTGATACCCCCAGCATTCTGCGTAGATACTTCATCTCTGTTGAGACGTTTTCTTCTTGATACCCCCAGCATTCTGCGTAGATACTTCATCTCTGTTGAGACTAGTTTCTTCTTGATACCCCCAGCATTCTGCGTAGATACTTCATCTCTGTTGAGACTAGTTTCTTCTTGATACCCCCAGCATTCTGCGTAGATACTTCATCTCTGTTGAGACGTTTTCTTCTTGATACCCCCAGCATTCTGCGTAGATACTTCATCTCTGTTGAGACTAGTTTCTTCTTGATACCCCCAGCATTCTGCGTAGATACTTCATCTCTGTTGAGACTAGTTTCTTCTGATACCCCAGCATTCTGCGTAGATACTTCATCCTGTTGAGACTAGTTTCTTCTTGATACCCCAGCATTCTGCGTAGATACTTCATCTCTGTTGAGACTAGTTTCTTCTTGATACCCCCAGCATTCTGCGTAGATACTTCATCTCTGTTGAGACTAGTTTCTTCTTGATACCCCCAGCATTCTGCGTAGATACTTCATCTCTGTTGAGACTAGTTTCTTCTTGATACCCCCAGCATTCTGCGTAGATACTTCATCTCTGTTGAGACTAGTTTCTTCTTGATACCCCCAGCATTCTGCGTAGATACTTCATCTCTGTTGAGACTAGTTTCTTCTTGATACCCCCAGCATTCTGCGTAGATACTTCATCTCTGTTGAGACTAGTTTCTTCTTGATACCCCCAGCATTCTGCGTAGATACTTCATCTCTGTTGAGACTAGTTTCTTCTTGATACCCCCAGCATTCTGCGTAGATACTTCATCTCTGTTGAGACTAGTTTCTTCTTGATACCCCCAGCATTCTGCGTAGATACTTCATCTCTGTTGAGACTAGTTTCTTCTTGATACCCCCAGCATTCTGCGTAGATACTTCATCTCTGTTGAGACTAGTTTCTTCTTGATACCCCCAGCATTCTGCGTAGATACTTCATCTCTGTTGAGACTAGTTTTCTTCTTGATACCCCCAGCATTCTGCGTAGATACTTCATCTCTGTTGAGACTAGTTTCTTCTTGATACCCCCAGCATTCTGCGTAGATACTTCATCTCTGTTGAGACGTTTTCTTCTTGATACCCCCAGCATTCTGCGTAGATACTTCATCTCTGTTGAGACGTTTTCTTCTTGATACCCCCAGCATTCTGCGTAGATACTTCATCTCTGTTGAGACTAGTTTCTTCTTGATACCCCCAGCATTCTGCGTAGATACTTCATCTCTGTTGAGACTAGTTTTCTTCTTGATACCCCCAGCATTCTGCGTAGATACTTCATCTCTGTTGAGACTAGTTTCTTCTTGATACCCCCAGCATTCTGCGTAGATACTTCATCTCTGTTGAGACTAGTTTCTTCTTGATACCCCCAGCATTCTGCGTAGATACTTCATCTCTGTTGAGACTAGTTTCTTCTGATACCCCAGCATTCTGCGTAGATACTTCATCTCTGTTGAGACTAGTTTCTTCTTGATACCCCCAGCATTCTGCGTAGATACTTCATCTCTGTTGAGACGTTTTCTTCTTGATACCCCCAGCATTCTGCGTAGATACTTCATCTCTGTTGAGACGTTTTCTTCTTGATACCCCCAGCATTCTGCGTAGATACTTCATCTCTGTTGAGACGTTTTCTTCTTGATACCCCCAGCATTCTGCGTAGATACTTCATCTCTGTTGAGACTAGTTTCTTCTTGATACCCCCAGCATTCTGCGTAGATACTTCATCTCTGTTGAGACGTTTTCTTCTTGATACCCCCAGCATTCTGCGTAGATACTTCATCTCTGTTGAGACTAGTTTCTTCTTGATACCCCCAGCATTCTGCGTAGATACTTCATCTCTGTTGAGACGTTTTCTTCTTGATACCCCCAGCATTCTGCGTAGATACTTCATCTCTGTTGAGACTAGTTTTCTTCTTGATACCCCCAGCATTCTGCGTAGATACTTCATCTCTGTTGAGACTAGTTTCTTCTTGATACCCCCAGCATTCTGCGTAGATACTTCATCTCTGTTGAGACTAGTTTTCTTCTTGATACCCCCAGCATTCTGCGTAGATACTTCATCTCTGTTGAGACTAGTTTTCTTTGATACCCCAGCATTCTGCGTAGATACTTCATTTCTGTTGAGACTAGTTTTCTTCTTGATACCCCCAGCATTCTGCGTAGATACTTCATCTCTGTTGAGACGTTTTCTTCTTGATACCCCCAGCATTCTGCGTAGATACTTCATCTCTGTTGAGACGTTTTCTTCTTGATACCCCCAGCATTCTGCGTAGATACTTCATTTCTGTTGAGACTAGTTTTCTTCTTGATACCCCCAGCATTCTGCGTAGATACTTCATCTCTGTTGAGACGTTTTCTTCTTGATACCCCCAGCATTCTGCGTAGATACTTCATTTCTGTTGAGACTAGTTTTCTTCTTGATACCCCCAGCATTCTGCGTAGATACTTCATCTCTGTTGAGACGTTTTCTTTTGATACCCCAGCATTCTGCGTAGATACTTCATTTCTGTTGAGACTAGTTTTCTTCTTGATACCCCCAGCATTCTGCGTAGATACTTCATCTCGTTGAGACGTTTTCTTCTTGATACCCCCAGCATTCTGCGTAGATACTTCATTTCTGTTGAGACGTTTTCTTCTTGATACCCCCAGCATTCTGCGTAGATACTTCATTTCTGTTGAGACTAGTTTTTTTCTTGATACCCAGCATTCTGCGTAGATACTTCATTTCTGTTGAGACGTTTTCTTCTTGATACCCCCAGCATTCTGCGTAGATACTTCATCTCTGTTGAGACTAGTTTTCTTCTTGATACCCCCAGCATTCTGCGTAGATACTTCATCTCTGTTGAGACTAGTTTTCTTCTTGATACCCCCAGCATTCTGCGTAGATACTTCATCTCTGTTGAGACTAGTTTTCTTCTATCATTTGATGTCAGCGTCCAGGTTGGACACAGCATAATGTGTATGACTTAAATCATGTTTAGTTTATGAATTTTATATGTTTTCCAACTAATATATCTCTGTTTCAGGATTTGATGTGCTTCTACTTGACACATTGCTTTTAATGAATGCTTTTCAGACAATATGACATTCTATTGATATAATATTTGTTATTGAATCTCACCATCCAGGAGATGGTCAACTTGAATTCAGTGAGTTTATCAGCTTGGTGAAGAAATTCATGAAAGTCAAGAACTACCCTATAGAAGGTATGTTTAATTACTTCGACATAGATGGCGACGGATTCATCACAACAGATGAGTTTATCAAATCTATGAGATGTATTGGTAAGTGCTTGGAGGAAACTTTAGCTGTTTGATGCATTCTTACTTTCATACCTGAGTAGATATCACTGCTTGATGCATTTTTCCTTTCATACCTGAGTAGATATCACTGCTTGATGCATTTTTCCTTTCATACCTGAGTAGATATCACTGCTTGATGCATTTTTCCTTTCATACCTGAGTAGATATCACTGCTTGATGCATTTTTCCTTTCATACCTGAGTAGATATCACTGCTTGATGCATTTTGCCTTTCATACCTGAGTAGATATCACTGCTTGATGCATTTTTCCTTTCATACCTGAGTAGATATCACTGTTTGATGCATTTTTCCTTTCATACCTGAGTAGATATCACTGTTTGATGCATTTTTCCTTTCATACCTGAGTAGATATCACTGCATGATGCATTCTTCCTTTCATACATGAGTAGATATCACTGCTTGATGCATTTTTCCTTTCATACCTGAGTAGATATCACTGCTTGATGCATTTTTCCTTTCATACCTGAGTAGATATCATTGCTTGATGTATTCTTCCTTTCATACCTAAGTAGATATCACTGCTTGATGCATTTTTCCTTTCATACCTGAGTAGATATCACTGCTTGATGCATTTTTCCTTTCATACCTGAGTAGATATCACTGCTTGATGCATTTTTCCTTTCATACCTTAGTAGATATCACTGCTTGATGCATTTTTCCTTTCATACCTGAGTAGATATCACTGCTTGATGCATTTTTCCTTTCATACCTGAGTAGATATCACTGCTTGATGCATTTTTCCTTTCATACCTGAGTAGATATCACTGCTTGATGCATTTTTCCTTTCATACCTGAGTAGATATCACTGCTTGATGCATTCTTCCTTTCATACCTGAGTAGATATCACGTTGATGCATTGTTACTTTCATACCTGAGTAGATATCACTGCTTGATGCATTTTTCCTTTCATACCTGAGTAGATATCACTGCTTGATGCATTCTTCCTTTCATACCTGAGTAGATATCACTGCTTGATGCATTCTTCCTTTCATACCTGAGTAGATATCACTGCTTGATGCATTTTTCCTTTCATACCTGAGTAGATATCACTGCATGATGCATTCTTCCTTGCATACCTGAGTCAATATTATCGAAGCAGTCAAATATCGCGTGGCCCAGAGGCGTCCCTCTGGGTAGTAACAGACTCGTGACAACACTACAATCAAAGTCTCTGGTTATAGTTTTATAGGTTCATCGTCAACCTACATCTGAAGAAGGAGTAAGTAGTGCCTAAACGCCGATGCCTAAACGATGATAGCGAAAGCAAGCCTTCACGCTAAAATCAAGCAGAGACGCCATGACTGCGCCTTAATTTATAGCATTTTAAAAACCCATCATAAAATAGCTTGCCCTGGCACAATTTGGCCAACCTAACAGCAGTAGTCAGCTCGATCACAACCCAAGCGTACCCGATTCAAACTCCGTGGCTGGCAATTTGGGAGCAAATTTGTTCGGCGTATATTTTTACAAACGATAAAAAAAACCTTACCGTTCAGAAAGCAATGGTAAACTACTGAACGCGTAAGTGCTGCCTAAAAAAATCTACGACTAGTTTACTGTGGTTGATGGCGAAGTTCTGTAAAGGTTATATCAAGATTTTCATTTCAACAGTCCTTCGGAATTTCTCTCTCTCTCTCTCTTTATGTCATATCACTTCTGCCGCTATGTTCAAATCTTCAGGCACACTCTGAATCAATCTTCCTGTGGTCTTCGTCCTCTTTGCCGGGATGCCTCCTGCCGTAATGAGCTAGTAATTTGATACATCTATTTCCTCGTCTTTGAGAAGATGCAGTCGCTATTTCCTTGTCTTTGAGTTTATGTAATCACTATTTCCTTGTCTTTGAGTTTATGTAATCGCTATTTCCTTGTCTTTGAGTTTATGTAATCACTATTTCCTCGTCTTTGAGTTTATGTGATCTCTATTTCCTCGTCTTTGAGTTTATGTAATCGCTATTTCCTCGTCTTTGAGTTTATGTAATCGCTATTTCCTTGTCTTTGAGTTTATGTAATCGCTATTTCCTTGTCTTTGAGTTTATGTAATCGCTATTTCCTTGTCTTTGAGTTTATGTAATCACTATTTCCTTGTCTTTGAGTTTATGTAATCGCTATTTCCTCGTCTTTGAGTTTATGTAATCGCTATTTCCTCGTCTTTGAGTTTATGTAATCGCTATTTCCTTGTCTTTGAGTTTATGTAATCACTATTTTCTCGTCTTTGAGTTTATGTAATCACTATTTCCTCGTCTTTGAGTTTATGTAATCACTATTTTCTCGTCTTTGAGTTTATGTGATCTCTATTTCCTCGTCTTTGAGTTTATGTAATCACTATTTCCTCGTCTTTGAGTTTATGTAATCACTATTTTCTCGTCTTTGAGTTTATGTAATCGCTATTTCCTTGTCTTTGAGTTTATGTAATCACTATTTCCTCGTCTTTGAGTTTATGCAATCGCTATTTTCTCGTCTTTGAGTTTATGCAATCGCTATTTTCTCGTCTTTGAGTTTATGCAATCGCTATTTTCTCGTCTTTGAGAAGATGCAGTCGAAAAAATTTAATTCAATAATGTCAGAATCGTGTTTTTATTGAGAGGAGGGGGAAGAGTGTCATCAACAAACTCTCTTAAAATATCTCTGTCTGCAACAATATTGAGCAAGATAGTACATAAATATTGAGCAAGATAGTACATAAATATTGAGCAAGATAGTACATAAATATTGTCTGTAATTTCTTTCTTCAATTTATAATGTACTCTTGTACAATTTATTTTGTAAACATGCTTTTAATTTGTTTTCTCGTCCATGTGTTGCATGGAGAGTACAGAATAGTACCACTGGGGACCTACAAAACATGTCGTGTGGGGCCACTAATATAGGGGCCTAGTGAAGCTACCCTAGTAAATAAAAAGCATAGTAAAAAAAAGGATGTGCTGGCCTACATGTAGCGCATAACTGGCATAAAATACAATCGCTCTTAGCCTCAGATCACATACACATCACAAAGAGTGGTTAAACAAGTGGTCGATATCGAGCATTCGAAGAAGAAGATTTGCTTTCTAGGAAACAGTTTATGTAAATGATGCTACAATAGTTTCTGAGAACGTAGGTAATTCTCAGCGCCCCCCGGTGCGCGATAGCGCCCTCCGTCGGGAACCTATGATGTAACTGATGCTACGATAGTTTCTGAGAACGTAGGTAATTCTCAGCGCTTCCCGGTGGGGCGATAGCGCCCCCGTCGGGAGCCTATGATGTAAATGATGATACAATAGTTTCAGAGAACGTTGGTAATTCTCAGCGCCCCCCAGTGGGCGGTAGCGCTCCCGTCGGGAACCTATGATGTAAATGCTGCTAGAATAGTTTCTGAGAACGTAGGTAATTGAATGTCAGCATAAGTTGGATATTATTGTGTTCACGTCCATTTGGTTATTTCGAAGAGATGTTATTGATATAAAAGGAAACATAAACAGCAGATATAAAAAGCTGCTTAGACTAAATAATTACCCTACCACTAATTTTGGAGGAACATATTGAGAAGCAACAGCCACTTATACTAAATTTCATCGATTTTAAAAAGCCTTTGATAGTCTACACAGAATTTCTCTGTGGAATATTCTGAGATGCTATGGAATACCAGACAAAATAATAAACATTATGAAGAGCCTCTATGATGGTTCACAGTTTGCAGTTCGCACTGATGGTGGACACAGCGATTGGTTTATGGTTGAAACCGGAGTAAAGCAAGGCTGTATTCTATCTCCACCATTGTTTGGAGTGGCCATTGACTGGGTGATGCGAAAATGTTGCAGGGCGAAACTGGCATCGATTGGGTAGAAAATAGTCAACTAGAAGATTTGGATTTTGCAGATGATATTGTCTTGTTAAGTAGAAACAACCAAGATATGCAAAGAAAAGCAGACAACTTGTCTGTCATCTATAGCATCAAAAGTTGGACTGCAGATAAGCTATGAAAAAACAAATATAATGAAGACACCTATGGCAAGTAATGCAGATATCACACTGGAATCTAAAATGATAAAAATAACAGAGTAGTTCACCTATTTAGGTAGCAATTTTGATTGCACAGGAAATGTTAAAAAGAAATTATGATACGAATTGGCAAAGCAGCATCAGCTTTTAAAAGTCTAAATAAAATATGGAACTGCAAGTTATATAGTATTAAAACTAAATTACGAATTTTCAATTCAAATGTTGTATCAATCCTAACATATGCTAGCGAGAGTTGGAAAATGACTAAAGATATAGAAAGCAAGTTGAATGCATTTGAAAATAGATGTCTGCGAAAAATAATGAATATAAAATGGAACGAATTCAGGAGAAGTGATAAAATCAGAGACATGTCTGGTCAACCACTAGTGACAACTGTTATAAGAAAGAGAAGATGGAGATATGTTGGGCACACCTTGAGGAGAAATGATCAACGAATATCAAAGCAGGCATTGAAGTGGGATACAAAGGGTTCAAGAAGAGAGGACGACCTAAGGAGACCCTGAAACGAACTTTGCTGAGAGAGGCAGGAAATATCGGCCTCAGTTCCATGGAGGAGATTGAGCGAGTTGCCCAGGATAGAGCGGTATGGAGAAACTACGTGCAGGCCCTATGTAACGTATGACGGTACGAAATGAATTATTATTATTTATACCGGTAAAAACGAGAAGAGGAAGACCATGGAGAAGATAGATTCGTGATGTAACTGATGATTTGAAGATGACGGTGCAAAAGAAATTAGGAAGGAGTGTTGGAGGTGGCAAAGTTCTGCTCAGGACAAGCTATTTCATGATGATTATCTATATAAGGAAAGATTGCAGTAAAACTATATAGCAATGGCGAAACAACACGTAAAAACAAAGCACTGTAGTTTTACAAAGTAAAATTAAAGTTTACAGCGACGTTTCGACCAAAAGACCTTTATCAAGAAAAGGATACACCAGAAGAGAAGAAATTCAGATTTCTTATAAAGCAGACATAACGTATACAATCAGACAATACATCATGAAAGGTCCTAAACACGTTTATTGTACTGAAGTGTACAGAACTGGTGAAGTGTACAGAGCTGTAGAAGTGTACATAACTGATGAAGTGTACAGAGCTGTAGAAGTGTACATAACTGATGAAGTGTACAGAACTGGTAAAGTGTACATAACTAGTAAACTGTACATAACTAGTAAAGTGTACATTACTAGTAAAGTGTACAGAACTAGTGAAGTGTACAGAACTGGTAAAGTGTACATAACTAGTAAACTGTACATAACTAGTAAAGTGTACATTACTAGTAAAGTGTACAGAACTAGTGAAGTGTACAGAACTGGTAAAGTGTACATAACTGGTGAAGTGTACAGAACTAGTGAAGTGTACAGAACTGATAAAGTGTACAGAACTAGTGAAGTGTACATAACTGGTAAAGTGTAGAACTAGTAAAGTGTACAGAACTGGTGAAGTATACAGAACTGGGAAAGTGTACAGAACTGATGAAGTGTACTGTACAGAACTGGTGAAGTATACAGAACTGGGAAAGTGTACAGAACTGATGAAGTGTACTGTACAGAACTGGTGAAGTGTACAGAGCTGGTGAAGTGCACAGAACTGGTGAAGTGTACAGAACTGGTGAAGTATACGTAACTGGGGTAGCAAAGAGATTGACTAATTAACATCGAACTGGCGTGTTGGGTCGCTGGATGCTGCTGGATTTGCTGAGGCGGAGATCGGAGCACCTATGGACATGTCCGGGGTGCTATGATGATAGTCCTCATATAACTGATAACTGATACATAACTGGGGAAGTGTACAGAACTGATGAAGTGTACTGAGTTGATGAAGTGTATAGAACTGGTGAGGTGTATAGAACTAGTGAAGTGTACTGTACAGAGCTGGTGAAGTGTACAGAGCTGGTGGAGTGTACCTAACTGGTGAAGTGTACATAACTAGTGAAGTGTACAGAACTGGTGAAGTGTACAGACCCGGGAAAGTGTACAGAACTAGTGAAGTGTACAGAACTAGTGAAGTATACAGAACTGGTGAAGTGTACAGAACTGGTGAAGTATACAGAACTAGTAAAGTGTCAGAACTAGGAAGTGTACAGAACTAGTGAAGTATACAGAACTGGTGAAGTGTACAGAACTGGTGAAGTGTACTGTACAGAGCTGGTGAAGTGTACAGAACTGGGGACGTGTACAGAACTGGGGAAGTGTACTGTACAGGGCTGGTGAAGTGTATATAAGTGTACAGAACTGGTGAAGTGGATAACAATTATCGTCGGGAATAAGAGAAAACATATGCATGGGTTTCACATGAATATCCACTAGTGACTTAACGAGATGTTATTATGACATCAGTATCATGATCATATAGAAAACGTTACCATATTATTAAAAAAATGTAGTAGCCTTTAATGGGGGGCCAATAGCTAGTCTATAACACTCAACGCTAGTGATTAAGTGCCGTGGAAATGCAGGGGTTGGAGGCTAGCTTGGTCAATATTTCTTGGTGAGCCCACGATACGCGGTTGAGCTGCAGAAAATTGTGATCCTTTAGTTGGGGGTCTAAACTACAAGTACCGTTGAGTAGGAAAAATATTAGACTGAACGGTGTTGATCAAGACAGCAAACCTTCACGCAAATATTTGTTAGTGCGCCGCATAATACTTGTATATTGTCTACTTAATGATCATATTCATTAGCTTCTGTTGCTTCCTCTGAGGTTCTTTACAAACTCCTTATTCTCATCTTCACTCAAGTATTACATTATTAAACAAATTCTTCTTCTACTTCTTCTTCTGTGAACGCTCCATATTGACCACTTATTAAACCACTCTGTGTGGTGTGTATGTGAATTGAGCACAAGAGCATTTCTGCGTTGTGCCAGTTATGCGCCTATGGGTGCCTTGACCAGCAGTCCGATTTCTTGCCATGCTTTTTATTTACTAGGTAGCTTTCCTAGAACTGTGGGACGGATGGGCTTGCCACTTGGACGTCATCTCACTCGTGTAGGATGATCGGCGTCCGAAACATATCGCCCTTCGTCAATGTTTGGGTTTGTACCAGTCAAACCTTTACATTATCGGCATTACTTTTCTATCCCAGGTGAGTTATACCTGAATAGAAGTATGATCAGCCGTTTCCGAGCCGCGTGACGGTACTGTATTATATTATACTAGAAGTTCTACCCGTTCTTCACATGGGGAAGTTAGTTTAAATCTAGTTGTAATATTTCAACACTTTTATAGTTACATTTGTTATTCTTTTCTGCTGATATTCCAAATCGTTCCTCTTTAATGTCCTCATCAATCGCTTTAACACTCCTCCAACGCTTGTATTCAAGCCGAATAACTAATCTTTCCTCCTCTGTCTCCATATTTCGACCTTCATTTTCTTTTCTTATCATTCTCCAACCACATATCACTAACTTCATTAATTTCGATAGATCTATAAAATGTTATAATTTCCTAAATTTTCAACTCCCAAACAGTGCGAGACTGAGCATATTAAAGAAACTCGTCCCCTCAAAATCGGCTAAAATAACATTTGGCAAATTGAATTTATTCAGATGATAAACTTATCGATGTGTTAAAAAAAGAAAAATTTGGCCAGATCGTGAGATGTGTTTACAAATTAAATGTACCAAAGCGTGAATCGAATGCATGGTCTACATAATTGTTATCAATTACGCTACACGCACCTGTAAGAAAATGTGTTTAAAATACGTTATAATAATAATGACTTCATCATAGCTTTAACATGTGACTGGCACGTTGAGACTCGAATACAGAATTTCGTTTTTTAACTTTTCATTAGTCATTTTGTAAAGTTATAATTTAGATAAAGGGCTCCGGTTCCATCTCTGCAACAAATTTAAAATTGACACACCTAGCCTGTGCCACTGCGAAAAGGCGAACATGACGGCAGAGCACATACAACAAGACTGCCGGCTGCTACCAGGCTGAGAACGAAACCTGGCTCGAAAATACGAGCTAAATGAGAAGCTGTCTGGAGGGACGGAGCCCTAAAAATAACAGCAGAATTTATGTGGAAATCTGGTACATCAGTCTAAGCGGTGATCGGCGAGAGAAGAGAGAGAGAGAGATAGAAAATAAAGAGACAAACTAATAGTCCAGTTTTATAATTTTTACATCTTCCCATCTATGAAAGCTACCCTCGTACAAATGTCAAGTCCGTAAGATGTTCAGATATCTTCAAACAATGGGAACAGACACACACACAATTTCATCACGGTTCTTCAACTTATTCTTATATATATATATATCGATTTTGATTATATTACCATATTTATTAGTAAGTCCAATATGTTTATTTATCCAGGGTTGACATTACAACTGAAAGTGCTCGGGAAATGCTACAGGATTATTACACATCAGGAACAGAAAAGATAGGTTATGAAAGCTTTAACGAGATGATGAGACGGTTTTTGTGACGGAGAACTGCCCTCGCTCACAGTCTCGGAAATGGACAATTAAATTGTCACTATTTTGAAAATAAATAAATGAAAAACTAATGTTAACATGTAATATAAATCTATTCTCAAATCTATTTTGAATAGATATCAATATTTGTATTCACATTTTGCAGTAGTTTCCGATACGTGAATGAGTGGTTGCAGTGAATATTTCGAAATGATGAATTTTTGTCACACAATACGTGACTGGTAATCAGATCACTAACACTGCAGCAAATATTTTCAGTATTATGCACTTCAGTGTTGCTTCATCAGCATATGTGTCTGTTTCCCAAGCAAATATGTTGTTGCTGTTTAAACGACTTGCAAATATATGGTCAATTAAAAGAAAAAGGTTCAACGCTGACAGTAAAATATATGTTAAAATGATTTGATGATATATGTTTTATTCCTTGTTGTAGTCTATCTTTTAATTTGGTTGAACTTGAGAATGACTTTGATTAGGTGTGATTCAACAAATTTTGACAAGGTTTGGGTCAACTAACTTTTGTAACAAACAGTCACTTAACCTTAAGTAAATTCTTCTTCTGCAAACGATCCCCATCGACCACTTGTTAGCCACTCTGTGTGATTTGTATATGATCTGAGTCTAAGATCGATTGTCGTTTGCCAGTCATGCCCCTACAAGTATACCAGCACATCCGATTTCTGCGATGCTTTTATTTTCTAGGGTAGCTACCGTAGCTCCTACATCAGTCGCCTCTTTCGACATGCCTTGTAGATTGAAGTGGTACTATTCTTTGCTTCCATTGCGGGCCCCAGCACCACACGGGTGCGTAAGTAAACAGGTTTGGGCAATGTCATTTATTTCTTTTTCTCTATATTTCTGGTAATGAGCGTAGCTAGTCGCTGGCACTAACACCGACAGATCTCATAGCAAGGCAGTGTCATCATGTCAAATGACATATGTTAGGCATACTAGTCTGTGTTGGCAAAAACGGTTCCACATAACTGTATTGCTTTTATTTCTTTGTTTCGTTATTGATTTCATTAATCTCTGAGCATCATAGTAATTCTGATTCATATTTTTTACTTGGTTTAATCACCCTTTTACTTCACTTCTAAGATGTCATAGAATGTAAGTCGAACTTCTAAGATGTCATAGAATGTAAGTCGCACCACGTGATTACAAAATTATTAACAGCAAAAAATAATGTTTATTTGTTAAAAGAAATGTATGCTTGCCATCAACATATAATAGTTTCCCCTGAGCAGAACGTTGACACCTTACCTGAGCAGAACGTTGACACCTTACCTGAGCAGAACGTTGACACCTTAACAGTTCTTCGGAATTTTTCTATCTCATAGGCCAGATGTCCCGCCTCTACAGTCGTCATGTTCAGTTACATCAATAATCCATCTTCTCCGTGGTCTTCTTCTTCTTCTCATTTTTTTCCAGGATGCCTTCTTCCATGATATTCTTCTCTTCTTCAACCCTTCCTGTTTTTTTATATGTCCAAAATATCTCAATTTTCTCATTTTAATTTGTAGCATCAGCAAGTTTTATTTGATTTTGGATTCTTCCTGGATAGATCTATTTGTTGTCTTCTTTGTCCAAATGATACTAACATTAAAACTCATTAACATCAAAAATAATTTGTTTCACAAACAGTTCTTCTACAATATATTTTAACTTACTAACAATAATACGGCGTAGTTATACATCATGTCTATCTTAAGCCTTTAGCTCTAGGACGTTATATACGTTTCCCCATTTAATTCTAAAGACGCATTAACACGTCTGTTTTTTTCTCTCCTCTGTGGGCTAAAGACGTGTTAACACGTTATACATTGCTACTGTCACTGCTATATGCGTACATTCACGTTTGTGACCTAGAAACAAAGAGCAGCCATTGTTAGATCAGCCTTCAGAAAGTATGTAGCAGCGAAAGAAGCTTCTATCTTGAACCATTTGTCTCCTACTTGAATACATACTTTGTGATTCTGTAATCATTTATTCTCAGAGTATGCCCGCCATATCTCCATCGACTCTTTCAGATAACAGTTGTTAATGGTGGTTGACAAGACATTTCTCAGAATTCCCCATTTTCTATTGAATTATTTCCATTTTATGTTCATTATTTTTCGCAGACGTCTATTTTAAAATGCATTCAACTGACTTTCTATATCTTTAGTCTCTTTGGTCTCTCTGTGGTCTAGAACTTAGGTGCTTGACTTTAGTTTCAAGGGTACTCGATTCGCTGCCTCGTGGATCCATAGGAATATTTTTTTCAGAGATCCCTGAACTCAGTGTAGGTGAGATCGAGTTCCTAGTCATATCGGAGACGGATGATAAAACGATGGTTCAGTGTTCAAGTCGAGCACGTAAAAGATCCCTTGGCAGTTCAAAATCGAGAAGAACGAGCCGCTGCCCAGACAAAATTAATTATTACAAATTACTACAAAATATTTTCACCATCTTCAAAATTACATCAGGGGTCCTCGCAAGTGCTACGGAGTACGTGCTCTGCTGGTGAGATCTTCCTGTGTAAGAAAGAGACAGGAAATGGGTTACTCCCCGTGTGCAATGCTGATGGTCTAAAATCATTCAACCAATCAATCAAAGTTTGATTTCGTTAATTATTCTTTTATTTGCAGAAAATTGCTTCCCAGATATGCAAAGTTTTAAATTTGTTTTAATGAATGCTTATCCATGGAGATATTATTGGTAGTGCACTTGTCTCCAGTGAATGACATTGCTTCAGTATTGATCTATGTTGTTGTTGAAATTTCAATTGACTTCATAAAATAACATCTACTTTATCCAACAAACGTGATTATGGTTATAGCTTAACTGATGATACAAACAACAGATGAAGGAAAACATGAGAACTTTTAACTAACAGATTGAAGATTTCCATTTCTCAGATGATCTATGCCATAGAATCCCAAACTTTTTCTGACCACCGCCCACTTTGCACAACATAAATTTGTAACGCCCTCTCCACATTATAACAATTTGCCGACGCCCCCCCCCTCTTTTCCACATATATACAGGCTCTATTTTCTCCTTGACATAGAAATTTGATATATCTTCTTCATCTTTGCGTTGGTTCTTTACGACCAATTTTAATCACTCTTTGTGATATGTTTAAGAAAAATTTAAGATTGATAGACAATATCAAGACCATACTACATAAACACGGATACAACACAACAATGGCGACTCATCTAGCCCTAGAACGCAAATTAAAGCTCCCATCACTACGCTTAACGGCAAGAGTGGACAACCAACTAAATTTTCCACCTGGGAATAGACAATTGACAATAGATAGTGATATGTTTGATCTTTGCCAAGAACGTGTATACGTTGCACATTGGTTTGTAAGCCCTTAAACGCATAGACTTCTACGTTTAGGGCTTGTATCCGATTTCAACCAAACCTCCTTGGACGCATCTTACGACATGCGGGGCAGGTAATAGTGGTTCTATTCTTTACACCCAAATTTAGGCCCCGATAACCACTCGGGGAATTGATATATATTTCTGTAATACATGATCAATTTTCAAATGATTATATGCATTAAAAATGGATGAAAAATGGACTGTGGCATAAGACAAATTTAAAAATGCAGAATTCAAATTTTAAATGATTATTCAATCGCAAAATGACGAAAATCATTTTATTTTAAAATATTTATTATTAATTTCTTCTTTAAGAGCCACCAACCCCCTAATCGCCTGAAAACACCCACTCCCGCAAAATTCTTCTGAACCCTCTATCGCCCCTAGAACGCTTCAGCGCCTATTTTGGGGGCAGGTACCCCACTTGGTAAACGCTGAGCTATGCATACTGCATATAATCAACATGACATGCGGGGGAAAAACAAGCAACAAAAGATGATAAATCAATACTAAAGAAACATGTGAAGAAAACAAGCAACAAAAGATGATAAATCAATACTAAAGAAACATGTGAAGAAAACAAATGAAATTAGATTGAAAAAAGCAACAACAATAAGCCATAAAATTGATGATCAAAATTTGAAAGATGTTCACAGTCTGACATATTTGAGAAAGATGTTCCTGATCTGACATATTTGTGAAAGATGTTCACAGTCTGACATATTTGAGAAATGTTATTAGCAAACATTTATGATCAACACATTTCCTTGTTCTCATCTAACAAATATTTAGTAACACGTCCAGATGGATATGGTAAAATTGACAAAACCAAGTTTACAGCATCGATTGTTGGGGAGTTGAAGATGGATAAGGGGATATTCTTCGGTCTCTTCGAGACTCTCTGTTGGATGAGGACACTAAAATCGATGTTGAATCGATCAAGCGATTTAAGCATTTTGGAGTTACCCGTTGTTCAAGTCGAACTGGATGCCTGAGAGGCAGAGTGAGAGGTGTGTTTAATCAGCGAGCCAATGGAACCATCAGTATGCATACTCTTTGATATCTGTTGGGGAGACTGAGCACCTATGGTCTGCCGTGTGCAATCACGTCAGTTTAGTAACCAATAACCAATAACAAATAACCAATAACCAATCAGTATCGCAATTCTCTTAGTTCAGTAAGAATCTCAATATCACTCTCTGTACTCAATATAATTCTCTGTACTCAATATCATTATCTGTACTCAATATCATTCTCTGTACTCAATATCATTATTTGTACTTAATATCATTCTCTGTACTCAATATCATTCTCTGTACTTAATATCCATCTCTGTACTCAATATCATTCTCTGTACTCAATATCATTCTCTGTACTCAATATCATTCTCTATACTCAATATCATTCTCTATACTCAATATCCTTCTGTGTACTCAATATCATTCTCTGTACTCAATATCATTCTCTGTACTCAATATCCATCTCTGTACTCAATATCATTCTCTGTACTCAATATCATTCTCTGTACTCAATATCATTCTCTATACTCAATATCATTCTCTATACTCAATATCATTCTCTATACTCAATATCATTCTCTGTACTCAATATCCTTCTCTGTACTCAATATAATTCTCTGTACTCAATATCATTCTCTGTACTCAATATCATTCTCTGTACTAAATATCATTCTCTATACTCAATATCATTCTCTGTACTCAATATCATTCTCTGTACTCAATATCATTCTCTGTACTCAATATCCTTCTGTGTACTCAATATCCTTCTCTGTACTCAATATCATTATCTGTACTTAATATCATTCTCTATACTCAATATCATTCTCTGTACTCAATATCATTCTCTGTACTCAATATCATTCTCTGTACTCAATATCATTCTCTGTACTCAATATCCTTCTCTGTACTCAATATCATTCTCTATACTCAATATCCTTCTGTGTACTTAATAATAAATGTAGAATGTGTAAGACAAATGTAAAGTCTGTCATGTTATAAGACTTCAAGTTATGTCATGGAAGCACATGTGTTATGACTGTGTCGGAGAGTGAAATTGTTCGATGTGTACATTTTCATGTATGTTTTTCAGATGATTTGTTTTATTACAGTTTCTCACCTTATTTGTTGCTTACTAGTGACCTTCTCGACAATAAATCTTTCCAAGTTGAATATTATCTTTGTCAAATTATTTCTGCTACAACTTTTGTGTGAAGATATAGAAAGTAAGTTGAATGCATTTGAAAATAGATTGTCTGAAAAATAATAAACATAAAATGCGACAAATTCAGGAGAAGTGATTACATCAGACAAATGTTTGGTCAACCACTAGTAACAACTGTTATAAGAAAGAGAAGATGGAGATCTGTTGGGTGTACTCTGAGAAGAAATGATCAAAGAATCCCAAAGCATGATATGAAGTGGGAAGCCAAGGTTTCAAGAAAGAGAGCACTTCCTATGGAAACTTTGAAACAAACTTTACTGATAGAGGCAGGAAATATTCAACTAAGTTCTATAGAAGATGTTAGTTTGTTATTTGTTTGTTATATACTGTATTAGAGCTTCTTTAAGCTGAGGCACGGCTCTTTCAAACTAAGTACGAACCTTGTTTTGGTTATATCAGAGCGTGTAGACCAACAAACATGTAAAATAAGAATTAACTCATTTCAGGGATTTCAATATTTAATATATAGAAGAGATTGCACGGTTGGTTCCTACATTCTCTCCAAATTATCTTCTCTAGGCACTCGTGTCATTTGATTTGTCAGAAATATTTAAACTTTCCTTGATGTTATATTCTTTAATAGCAACTCTCTTTAATATCAAGCTGTTGCAGAACAGAAGCATTTGTTCTTTTCTCTGTCTATGATATTCTAAGTACTCTTCTGTAGCATTTGCATTCAAATGCATTAATAATCTTCTCCGCCGCTTTGTCAATCATATCTTGACATTATCAGTAACTAATAAAATGTGAATCTACGTTAGAACCCAATATACAATTACTTATTTATATATGGTACTGCAAGTTTACTGACCCTTTCACTCTCTGACTACCACGTAAACGATGGATCGACGGAATATCCGAGGCACTAAATTCTACCTTGTACAAAGTGCATAAGGAGGTTCGCTCAAGATGCTTCTTTTTCGACCGAACTCCGAGAGGCAAACCGGGAAAGAGAATAGATATACTCTGAAATTGTTTTACCCCCTGACGTAATTATTGTGCAAGGTAAACTGAATTCGACAGTATACTGGCCTTGCACCACCTTAAGAAATACAGAGAGTGAGTATATCGGTACAGATGATCTAATGCAGCTTTTCCCAAACTGGAGTCTGCTAGGTACTCACAGGGTGTCTTCAAGCGCTTGAAGAATTATTATGATGTTTGATATTTCTAACAGTAAAATACATTTGAAAAACATGTATAAAAACAGTGGTAAACTAGTTCTGCTGCAAAATCAAAGGACCCGAATAAGACGGAAGTCTAAATATCTGACAGGACAAAATGAAAGATCAATTGAAGTTTCCCGCAGTCTGAGAAATTGGAGCTAGCTTGTCTGTTGGTGTGTAATAATAATTCAATCGTTAACAGATTTTCATAGATAGAAACTTTTAGGGGTCCACGCAAGAAAATGTATTTAAAAGGTGTCCACGGTAATGCAAACTTTGGGAACCTCTGGTCGACCTAAACACACTGAAATACATGCTTGGAAGAATATCAGAGCAATTATGAACATGTCCGTTGTGAAATCAAGATGATCTTCACAAAATCAATTTACTTCTTACACTACATACCTCTGTTTCGTTTCGTTTTCAAAATCAATTTACTCTTCTTCTTCTTCTTCTTTTGTCGTCACACTGCTACCGAGTTGTTGCCCAGTGTCGTGGTTTTCTGTTTTTGTCTTGCGCTGTTCTGGTGGCTTGTGTGATTGTTATCTTTGCTCTTTCACAGGATGCTGCTACGCCATCTAACCATCTTTTCCGTGGTATTCCTCTTGCCTTCTTTCCCGATGTTCTGTTGTAGAAGACTCTGTATACTGTGGAGTTTGGATGCATTCTTATTAAGTGTCCAAACCACTTCATTCTTTGTTTATCTATGTAATTCAAGCACGTTTTGTGCCAACTTTCTTTCTTATGCTGATGTTGGTGATTCTGTCTTTTCTTTGTTGTTGGTAACTTTTCTCAGGCAACGCATTTCACATGTAGTTATTTTTGTGACTGCGCTTTGCTCAATGTCCATGTTTGGCTCTGGTAACACAAAGTAGGTATAAAATGCTGTTGATCATTTGTTTCTTAGCTGCCTGTGAAATTTTGGGTGCCTTAACAATGGGGCTAGCTGGTAGGTTACAGCATTTGCTTTTTGTACTCTAGCCTCTATCTCTCTATCTAGTTTTCCGTCTTCTGTGAATATGTTTCCTAAGTATTTGAATTCTTTCACTTGGTTTATTTTAGTATTATCAATTTACTTCTTACACTAAATGTCTTTGTTTCGTTTCGTTTTTCGTTGAAATTGTTTCTGGTATTCACTTTTACTATAGTCCAGTGTGTCGTTTTATACTCTAAATACGTTATGTCTGCACGTTCGACCTCTGCACAATTTAAAATGGCCGTTTGAACAACAAGAACAGTTACTTAAGATACTTGTTGAAATGTGTCATCGAAGCAAAATCTATATATCAATAAAGCAGCACCAGTAGATGAGAACTTGGTATCAACTAGAGAACTTCCTAACATCAAACAGTGATATCTGTGTAGTAGACTCAAAGTTTTCAGAATCATGAGAATGTCAACACCAAGTTTCATAAACTGTCATTCTTGTAGAGCAATAATGTCGGCTTTTATTTGTTTGATCTTGATTCCTGTAAGTAAACATTTCTTGAATGTTCTAGATCAATAATGCAATGCCTAGATATTTGTACAAAGTTTCTTTCATTTCTTCTCGTATAATATGGTACATGAATATCCATGATGTATCATGAATAGAAACTATTTGATTCAACAAAAGATTGTATCATGAACAGAAATTATTTGATTTAACAAAAGATTGTATCATAAATAGAAACTATTTGATTCAACAAAAGATTGTATCATGAATAGAAATTATTTGATTTAACAAAAGATTGTATCATAAATAGAAACTATTTGATTCAACAAAAGATTGTATCATGACTAGAAACTATTTGATTCAACAAAAGATTGTATCATAAATAGAAACTATTTGATTCAACAAAAGATTGTATCATGAATAGAAACTATTTGATTCAACAAAAGATTGTATCATGAATAGAAATTATTTGATTTAACAAAAGATTGTATCATAAATAGAAACTATTTGATTCAACAAAGATTGTATCATGAATAGAAATTATTTGATTTAACAAAAGATTGTATCATAAATAGAAACTATTTGATTCAACAAAGATTGTATCATGACTAGAAACTATTTGATTCAACAAAAGATTGTATCATAAATAGAAACTATTTGATTCAACAAAAGATTGTATCATGAATAGAAACTATTTGATTCAACAAAAGATTGTATCATGAATAGAAATTATTTGATTTAACAGAAGATTGTATCATAAATAGAAACTATTTGATTCAACAAAGATTGTATCATGACTAGAAACTATTTGATTCAATAAAAGATTGTATCATAAATAGAAACTATTTGATTCAACAAAGATTCTATCATGAATAGAAACTATTTGATTCAACAAAAGATTGTATAATGAATAGAAACTATTTGATTCAACAAAAGATTGTATCATGAATAGAAACTATTTGATTCAACAAAAGATTGTATCATGAATAGAAACTATTTGATTCAACAAAAGATTGTATCATAAATAGAAACTATTTGATTCAACAAAGATTGTATCATGACTAGAAACTATTTGATTCAACAAAAGATTGTATCATAAATAGAAACTATTTGATTCAACAAAAGATTGTATCATGAATAGAAACTATTTGATTCAACAAAAGATTGTATCATGAATAGAAATTATTTGATTTAACAAAAGATTGTATCATAAATAGAAACTATTTGATTCAACAAAAGATTGTATCATGAATAGAAATTATTTGATTTAACAAAAGATTGTATCATAAATAGAAACTATTTGATTCAACAAAAGATTGTATCATGACTAGAAACTATTTGATTCAACAAAAGATTGTATCATGAATAGAAATTATTTGATTTAACAGAAGATTGTATCATAAATAGAAACTATTTGATTCAACAAAAGATTGTATCATGACTAGAAACTATTTGATTCAATAAAAGATTGTATCATAAATAGAAACTATTTCATTCAACAAAAGATTCTATCATGAATAGAAACTATTTGATTCAACAAAAGATTGTATAATGAATAGAAACTATTTGATTCAACAAAAGATTGTATCATGAATAGAAACTATTTGATTCAACAAAAGATTGTATCATGAATAGAAACTATTTGATTCAACAAAAGATTGTATAATGAATAGACGCTATTTGATTCAACAAAAGACTGTAAAATGAAAACAAACAATCATGATTTATTTCTTGCTAAAGATTGTCTGTTAAATAAGTCAATCAAAAATTAAAATATAAATAATTGTTTTTTTGTTTTATATTTCAGATACTAGCAATGTCTTTCTCTATAGACGAGATAATCTTAAGCAACTCTACGAGTCCACACAGTTTTGACTTTTTCATATCAACTCAATGGTACAGTTGAAATAAAGCGACTATGATATGCTATTGTCTATTGATCAGTACAAGGGTTTCACAACACAAGCCAAACGTCAGGGTGGAAATAGAGCGGCAGTACGTGATATTTCTTTATGGCCTGATGAAAAAGTGTATTTTGAAGTCACGAGAAATGTGAGTACCAGAAATGTAATCTTGAAGCCGTTAGAGAATGGCAGAAATACACGTGTCTTGAATTTATTGAAAGGAACAAATCGAATCGTATTGTGTTTATTAATGGAGACAGTTGCAATTCATATATAGGTTATTGTGGTTTCGTCCAAGAAATAAAGCTTCGAGATATTTGCAAATACAAACAGATCATCCTTCATGAAGTTGGTCATGCTCTTGGTTTCTCTCATGAACATACACGACCGGATAGAGATTATTATGTTTTTGTTGACATAGATAAAACAAACAAAAATTGGAGAAAATGGAATTTTACAGACATTAATTCACTCGGTATTCAATACAACTACCGTAGTATTATGCATTACAAAGGTTTGTCTGGGAAAATGAAAACACTAGATCCTGCTTATCAGGACATAATTGGTATGGGGAAATACTTGTCATTTAAAGATATCAAAGGTATGAATCTATTATATCAATGTCGTATCAAATATGGAAAATGTCCACCAAGAAGATGTTCATTCAACGGTTTTGTTCTCTCGAAACCACTTAAAGGTATGCCAAAATGCACATGTTGGTGCGAAAGTGGAAACTCGAATGATCCGCTCATACCTTGTTGTCAAATTGACAGAGAAGTTCCAGGACCCAATATTCCAGCAAGACGTTCTAACTCTGAGCTTAAGATAACAACATGTTACGACTTGAGAGATAACTGTGGAGATTTACGAAAAAAAGGAATGTGTTTGAGCAACATCATAATGATGTTCAAGGAATGCACTAAGACATGCAACTTTTGTGGAAAGGGTGATAATCTGTGCATGGACTATGAAGATGGTTGTCACATGATGGCTGACTCAGGGGCTTGCAAAGAAGAAGGATTGGAAGAAGTCATGAGTCAGTTATGCAGAAATCATGTGGCTATGCCGCACTGCTGCTACTCCATGTGATATCCAGAAAGCTTTGTTTGAAAAACTATGAGATGAATGAAGAAATAACGAAGATTCTCAGAAGATTTGGTTAAATGGATAACTATCTTGTATGTTCTATTAATTGTTTACAGTTGTCAATTAGAAAACTAGTCACGACAGAGATGAAGTGTCTACACATAATCCTGGGAGTGTCAAGAAGAGACCGGATTAGAAGATATCAGGAAAAAAGGTGGGTACAACATCAGTACTGAGCTTCATCAAGAAACCCGAAATTTAATGGTTCAGCCACATAAGCAGACTACCAACAGACCAACGTCATCGAATCTCCAGCATCCTCTGTCTTTCGCCTTGGTGTTGTACACTGCCAGACTGTAACCTATTCACCTCAAAGAGCAATGATGTTCCGATATAACGGATACAAAATACCGGCCACGCAAAAGATGGACATCAGAGATAACAGAGGCGAGGAAAGACATTGTTTATGAATCGCAAGTAATTTCTCCATACCGCTCTATTTTGGGCAACTCGCTCATCTCCTTCATGGAACTGAGACCGATATTTATTGCCTCTCTCAGCAAAGTTTGTTTCAGGGTCTCTTTAGGTCGACCTCTCTTTCTTGAACCCTTTGCATCTCACTTCAATTCCTGCTTTGATATTATTTGATCATTTCTCCTCAAGGTGTGTCCAACATATCTCCATCGTCTCTTTCTTATAACAGTTGTCACTAGTGGTTGACCAGACATGTCTCTGATTTCATCACTTCTCCTGAATTCGTTCCATTTTATATTCATTTTTTTCCGCAGACATCTATTTTCAAATGCATTCAATTTGCTTTCTATATCTTTAGTCATTTTCCAACTCTCGCTGGCATATGTTAGGATTTATACAACATTTGAATTGAAAATTCGTAATTTAGTTTTAATACTATATATCTTGCATCTCCATATTTTATTTAGACTTTTAAAATATGGTGTTGCTTTGCCAATTCGTATCATAATTTCTTTTTAATATTTCCTGTGCAATCAAAATTGCTACCTAAATAGGTGAACTGCTCTGTTATTCTTATCATTTTAGATTCCAGTGTGATATCTGCATTACTTGCCATAGGTGTCTTCATTATATTTGTTTTTCATAGCTTATCTGCAGTCCAACGTTTGATGCTATAGATGCCAAGTTGTCTGTTTTTCTTTGCATATCTTTGTTGTTTCTACTTATCAAGGCAATATCATCTGCAAAATCCAAATCTTCTAGTTGACTATTTTCTACCCAATCGATGCCAGTTTCGCCTCTGCAACATTTTCACATCACCCAATCAATGGCCACTCCAAACAATAGCGGAGATAGAATACAGCCTTGCTTTATTCCGGTTTCAACCATAAACCAGTCGCTGTGTCCACCATCAGTGCGAACTGCACACTGTGAACCATCATAGAGGCTCTTAATAATGTTTATTATTTTGTCTGGTATTCCATAGCATCTCAGAATATTCCACAGAGAGATTCTGTGTAGACAATCAAAGACTTTTTTTTAAATCGATGAAATTTAGTATAAGTGGTTGTTGCTTCTCAATATGCTCCTTCAAAATTAGTCGTAGGGTAACTATTTGGTCTAAGCAGCTTCTCCCAGGTCTAAAACCAGCTTGTTCTTCTCTCAGGGTTGTGTCCACTGCTCATTTGATTCTATTAAGAATGATTTTGCAGAAAGTCTTGGTCATTACTGATAATAGGGTGATCCCTCTCCAGTTGTTGCAATCTTTGAGATCACCTTTTTGGGGATCTTAATAATTATTCCCTTTTTCCATTGATCTGGGACAGTTTCTTCTTCCCATACTTTATTAAATAGTTCTTGCACCTGGCTAATAGTTGTATCATCAGCCTCTTTGAGCATTTCTGCAGTAATGTTGTCGTCAGCCGCTGCCTTATTTTACGTTCTATTTACAGTTCGTAAATCCAATGAAATAATTTGCTTTCAAACTTGTCCACCTCGAAGTTTGAACCAGGTACGCTTGGGTTGTGATCGAGCTCCCTACCGTTTAAGTTACAGACTCTCATACTGTCTTTAGAAAATAAACAAATTGCACAAGATTTCATTGAGGATATTTTCTGTCTGTTATTGTTATCTTTAGGTTCGATTATTGATGATAATTGAATGTTTTGTTGACATGACAACTTGTTCTATCTTCTACTGGACTGAGCTTTGTCTGTGCGTGTGTGAGTGAGTGTGTGAGTGCGTGTGTGATAATTTACTTGACGGGCTCTCTGTAGCATAGAGGCTAGATGCTCATCTCTCTGCCAACCAAAGGTACCAGGTTCGCATCCTCGTGCAGCCATTTGGAAATTTTTCCAGAGATCCTTGATCTCAGTGTAGGTAAGATTAGAGTTCCTAGTTCCATCGGAGTCGGACGATAAAACGTAGGACCTCCTGTTCAATTTGAGCACTTTCAAATTGGCATTTAAAATCAACACTTTAAAGAATTGTGAAGAGAAGAAGAAGTTTAAAATCCAACACTTCTATAAAGTAAAGGGAAGAGAAAGAAAGTTCAAATCAAACTTATAAAGTAAATGGTGGAAGAGAAGAAAGTTTAAATCAACACTTCTATAAAATAAATGGTGGAAGAAAGAAAGTTTAAAATCAACACTTCATAAAAGTAAATGGAAGAGAAGAAGAAAAGTTTAAATCCAACACTTCATAAAGTAAATGGTGGAAGAGAAGAAGAAGAAGTTTAAATCCAACACTTCTATAAAGTAAATGATGGAAGAAGAAGAAGAGTTTAAAATCCAACACTTCTATAAAGAAGTAAATGGTGGAAGAGAAAAGAAGAAGTTTAAAATCCAACACTTCTATAAAGAAGTAAATGGTGGAAGAGAAGAGCAGGCTTAAAAGCCGCTGTCCGGGCAAAATTCATTCATCATCATCAGGTGCTGTCTCCACATCGAAGGTTGGCTGCAATGAATCTCCAGCATCCTCTGTCTTTCGCTTGGTGTTGCACACTGCCAGACTGTAACCTGTCCATTTCTTAAAGTTTCCTCCAACTTATCTCTCGGTCTTCTTCTTGCTCTTCCCTCCTCAACTTTCCCCTCTAGTAAATGTTTTATCATGGTGTCATGTCTTTTTATGTGCCCAAAATACTTTACTTGTCTGAATTTTATTTCTCTTAATAATTGTTTCTTCATGCCTAGTTTTCCTAAAACTTGTTTATTTGTCTGTTTTTCTGTCCATGAAACTCTGCCTATTCTTCTATATATCCACATCTCAAATGCATCAATTCTGTCTTCTAACTGCTTGTTCATTGTCCATGTTTCCGAGCCATACATTAATATTGGATATATGTAGCATTTGATCATTCTCATTTTTAGCCTGTTTGTGATTTGTTTGGATGTCAGTAACTTTCTCATACTATTGAAATTATCCTTGGCCATTCCTATTCTCTTTTTAATTTCTGTTATACATCTGCCATCATCTGTTATTATCTGACCGAGATATGAGAAGCTTTTTACTTGATGTAGTAATTCTCCATGTTTTTTTATATTCATTTTAGGTTTCTCCATTTCCTTGTTGATTACAATAGTTTTTGTTTTCTGTATGTTAATGTCTAATCCATATTCCTTGCTAGTTCTGTCCAATTGGTCCACTAGTTCTTATAGATCTTGTTCATTTTCTGCTACCAATACTGTGTCATCTGCATATCTTAAATTGTTTATTATTTTTCCATTGATCTTGAGTCCTGGCATTCCCTCTAGTTGTTTGAAGATTTTCTCTGTGTAGATGTTAAATAGGCTGGTGACAGAATGCATCCTTGTCTCACTCCTCTCTTTATGTCTATGTATGGAGAGTAGCTATTTTCATATTTTATTATTGCTGTATGTTCCCAGTATATGTTACTTATTAGTCTGATATCATCCCCATCTAGGCCTATTTCTTGTAGGCATATGATTAGCTTTTCATGTTGGACTCTGTCAAAAGCTTTGCTATAATCAATGAAACACAAGTAGATACTTTTTGCACTTCTATATACTTGTCATCAGAGTAATCTTATACAAAGTATTGCCTCTCTTGTTCCTCTGTTCTTTCTAAAGCCAAACTGTTCTTCTCCTACTTCTATGTCTATCTTGTTTTTAATTCTTTCATGTATGATCTTGAGTAGTATTTTTGCTATGTGGCTCATCAGGCTAATTGTCCTATAGTCTGTGCACTTCTGTATTTTGGGCTTTTTGGGTAGTAGTATGAATACTAATGTCTTCAAGTCTCTTGGTATATATCCTGATATCATTGCACAAATCTGTAATGGTTGAAATACCAAAATCCTCTAAGGAGGTTAACATTTTCACAGTAATATTGTCCAATCCTGCAGCCTTTCCTCGCTTCATTGTTCAAAATTCAAAAGAAAAGATTAAAAAAAATAAAGTTCCTGCAAAAATATCTCCACCATCTTCGAAATTACATAGGGGTCCCTCGCCAGTGCTACGGAGTTTGTGCACTGCAACTGAGATCTTCCAGTGTAAGAAAGAGATCGGAGCCCACATGGTTACTCACAGAAGTGCAAGGATGATGGTCCTATCAATCAATCATTCAATCAATACTTGACAGACAATCAATCAAATATTAAGTATAACAGTTTCACAGGTGACATGGACAACAAATTTGATTTCGACAATAGGAACTGTATGAACAACAACAAGCAACAGAAACGTGGGCCATAATTCGTACATCAACAACACCAAACATGAGACACGTATCAATGGTTATTCGGACCTCTCTCGTGAAGTCATTATCTTGTAGTAGTTGTTGGAGATAGGGAGGGGCCAACATGCATACCGACCCAGAGATCTATTCCAGTTTGATCATTGCTACTGGCAGGGTTAAGTAACATTGGATTTTCTTTAGCATGTTCATTGAGTCACTTCGAGACGCGTGTCGGCACTTGGCAATTTGCAATTTCTACTCTGTATTCTCCCTGGCCCTGGGAAACACTGGACTGGGGCTGCACACAAATAATCCAAAGGCTCGTTTCATTAGGCGCTAGCAACGCAACTTCAATTTTACACCTGCCACCATCCCCGCCCCCTTTTTCCTGGGATGACAGTTATTCCTGGCACATGAACAAATCTTTACATTTTGCACTCGTGCAACAGTACCGTGTCGATTGTTCCAGGGAGGGCAGGTTCGTTAGGCAAAAGGGCAACACCTTAGATTTTACCCTAGGTCAACCTTACCCAATAAATGTATCTGCGCTTGGCCTCCGAAACGGAGTTTACTGCAATCTTCCATTATGTCGACACGACACGTTACCTCGTTCTCACAGATACTTGTCGAGAGCTAGCAATTTAGGTGCGACTATTCACTCATTACTATTCAACAATACTAGAGGGCAGGGTCCCAGGACGCAGAGGCAGACCAAGAAGAAGATGGCCACAAGATATTAAAGAAACCATGAACATGACCATCGACGAAGTGGGTAAACTGGCAAGAGACAGAGTGAATTTCAGATGTGGTGCAAAGAGAGCAACGTCCTATAAAGGATACACTTGATGATGATTCCCTCATTAATCATTCTCAGGGATTCTTGCCGAGAGCTGGCAGTTATGGTGCAGCCATTGACTTCAGGGGAGTGAGTATACTCTTACAGACGACTCGTAACATGTTATTTCTTACGATTGATTTGTACTTTTGAAACTTTTCCATTAGACAACGGCCAGGAGATACGTGCAGTCATTCAGGATTTTGGACATGTATTACGTGACAGTACTTGCACTGCTACCTATACATGTAGCTCTCCATCGATCCCTACTCACTTAGCCAGACAGGCTCCTCTGTCTGTTACCAGGGCAACCATGAAAAGGTGGGGTGGGGTCTTGATTAGTACCAGCTCACTGACCCTGACACGGCGTTGTCCCCTTATGCTCTTTGCCCTGTAACTTGCGCTGTGTTGTCACGGATGTTAATGCAAAGGAGCAGCGAAAAAATCTAACAGATCAAAACCCCACCAGACAGGAAACTCAACATAAACTCAACACTAGAACGCCAAAGACATTTACAACAAAACGCAGGCTCTAACAGTGAGGCTCACCATTGAATAAATATACGATGGGTGTATTCAGGAAACACACCTAACCCTCCCCCACAACACACACACACTTATTTCCTATTCTCTGTCCGATGATATCAGTCATACAGATAGTACATAGAAGGTCACATGGAGGCGTCATTATACTGAATATACGTATATGGCATTTTTCGTCTTTACAGACGGTCAAATGTTTCAAGGTAACTGTTGCTTTTCGTGTTGTGCCCGAGCCGAAAGCAAAGATGAAGTGTCGTCTCTCTTTGTGTCTAGCCTGGGCAACTGATATAGAGAATGGGCCTTGCCCATTTTGCACAAACCCCCTCTCTGCCCTACTGTTTCATCCAAAGGAAAGACAAAGTCTATACGTTTGGAATCAAGCAGAGTTTGCAGGAGATGCCAGAAGATGGCAAGGAATACACATTTAACCATCAACTGCCTTAGGTCCCTCCCTCCGGATTTTTGGTCAAGGTTTACTCCTCTAACCTTCTGCATTACCATGCTGACCCACAAGACAGTGGGTATTTTCGATCAGGGTTTACTCCCCTAGCCTTTAGCTCTCCCGAGCCCCTCTCCACAAGGCAGTGGGTGTAGCAGTTACAAATAGTACATACTGGATAAATAACACAGTATAACCATTATACTCGAGCTCAACAATATTACCATGGAACTGATGTCAGAAATGGGGAAACAGAAATCACAGGAATTTACATCTTTGTAGACAAGCAACAGATTCGAATATAAAATATATATTGTCCCAACGACATAGATCTTATGATGAAAGACAAGACATTGACCAATACAAACTGTGCAGTAGTGGGAGATTTTAACAGTCACTCTGAAAGGTGAGGAAACCAAGACACCAATGCAAGGGGGAGAGTAGGAGGTAGAAGAGTGGGAAATAGATAACAACCTGCAGCTGATGAATGGACCCGATGACCCACCAACTTGCTACTGAAGAGGATGGAAAAATATATCACCCCAGACCTCGTCTTTGCCACCGGTAACTTAGCCCACAAACTAGATCGAATCGTCATGGACCAGCTAGGAGACAGTGACCACAAACCTGTCAATCTCTCCTTGAATCTACTGTGATCCCATAAACACACACCAAAAAAAGATAAAGAACATGACTGACCGTCTCAACACATATATTTTGAGGGCAGCAAGAGAATCAATCCCTAGAGATGCAAGAAGAGACTACAAACCTTATTGGTCAAAAGAAGTCCAACATTTTGAGGAAGAATTGTCAGGCCAGAGAAAGAAACTAAGCAGAGCATAGACAGCAACATGGCATTCAAGGCAGTCTCACTTAAATATAGAAGAGCAGTTAAGAAAGCCACAAGGCAGAGCTGGAGAGACAAGACGTCTCAACATGAAAACAATAAAACATTACTAACAGGTAAAAGAGCTGCCAACATTTTTATTAAAAACTACGCCCGAGTGAACCAGGTCAGCATACCTCATGAAAGACTGAATATGGTAATGGAAGAGAGGCAATCCCTCGAGTACTCACCCACGGCACCATAAGAATAAATGATATCCAATTTTACTATATGGGAGTTGAAGATGCACGCCAGGGTCTTAACTTTAATCTTAACCTTGTCCTAGCTAGCGAGCATGGTAGGGTTGTTGCAAAGCAAAGTGGAGCATACAGGACAACTACTTCCAGTATGAAGATGGAGGTTGAGGCTATTACTGCTGTTCCCATTGACTCTCTGCAACTTCGTTTACTGGGGTCGTTGTTGTATCTAACTCTCAGTCGATACTTCAGTAAATCCAGAATGGCAGTTTGCGGTCTGAGTGGATGTCATCTATAGAGGTTTCCAATCTCCAGTGATTGATGAGGATCTACTGATCAGTGGGCATACTGATGTTTATGTCAGTGAGAGACATACTGATGTTTATGTCAGTGAGAGACATACTGATGTTTGTGTCAGTGAGAGAGCAGATATAATGTCATGGGCATACTGATGTTTATGTCGGTGAGAGACATACTGATGTTTATGTCAGTGAGAGAGTAGATCTAATGTCATGGGCGTACTGATGTTTGTGCCAGTGAGAGACATACTGATGTTTATGTCAGTGAGAGACATACTGATGTTTGTGTCAGTGAGAGCCATACTGATGTTTATGTCAGTGAGAGAGCAGATCTAATGTCATGGGCATACTGATGTTTGTGCCAGTGAGAGACATACTGATGTTTATGTCAGTGAGAGACATACTGATGTTTGTGTCAGTGAGAGACATACTGATGTTTATGTCAGTGAGAGACATACTGATGTTTATGTCAGTGAGAGACATACTGATGTTTGTGTCAGTGAGAGACATACTGATGTTTATGTCAGTGAGAGACATACTGATGTTTATGTCAGTGAGAGACATACTGATGTTTATGTCGGTGAGAGACATACTGATGTTTGTGTCAGTGAGAGACATACTGATGTTTGTGTCAGTGAGAGACATACTGATGTTTGTGTCAGTGAGAGAGCAGATATACGTGCATCGATTGCCAAGATGGATACTGGGGATGGTCTTCGGTCTCTTTGCGACATACTGTTCCACGAGGACACTAAAAATGACGTTGAATCAATCCATCGACTTAAGAAGTTCAGAATTACACGTTGTACTAGCTAGATGCTTGAGTGGCACACAGAGAAGTGTGTTTAACCAGCGATGCTTCACAAGATCCAGAAGGGCAGGTTTCGGTATGAGTGGATGTCGTCTATAGAAGTTTCTAACCTCCAGCGGCTTACGTGGATATACTGTCCTGGGCATGCGAGTGTTTACGGTAATGAGAGAGCGGACAGGCTTGCATCAACAGCATAAATTGTTGGGGAGTTGAAGATGGATAAGGGGATATTCTTCGGTCTCTTCGCGACTGTCTGTTGGATGAGGACACTAAATCGATGTTGAATCGATCAAGCGATTTAGGCAGTTTGGAGTTACCCGTTGTTCAAGTCGAACTGGATGCCTGAGAGGCAGAGTGAGAGGTGTGTTTAATCAGCTAGCCACAGGAACCATCAGTATGCATACTCTTCGATATTGTTGGGAAGACTGAGCACCTATGGGTCTGCCCCGAGTGCAATTACGTCAGTTTAGTAACCAATAACCAATAACCAGCGAGCCACATGAACCATAAGTATGCGTACTCTTCGACATCTGTTAGGGAATACTGAGCACCTATAGGCCTGACTGGAGTGATATGACGTCGGTTCAGTAACCAATAACCAATATACAATAACCAATAAACAATAACCAATAAACAGCTGTGATAATGATCTTCAATCTAATAACTAATCAATAATAATTACGCATTAGAAAAGTAATAGACAATGATTCACTACACACGAACACGCACTTCTTTAGAAAGGTGTGCAATTTTTAACTCATTTTTTTGTACCCACACAAATAAGAGAGTCTTTTGTTCTTTAAAAACAATCCATTACAAACATAATTACTAGAAAACGAATCAATCTCTCACATGCACTCATTGGAACATAATCCAAAATGCTTGTAATTATTAACCAAGTTAGCATACACATTTGGTAAAACCTAGTCTAATTCAAAAACAAATAGTCAACCGTTAATAGTAATTGATATAAAGTAGAATATGATAATCTCGAGTTTCCATAGAAATATCTTCTTTTTTTCTTCATGAAATGCTTAATTTATAGACGAGTCACCTGCCCGTTCTCATTGATAGTCTGTACTCAATCAGTGTTGAACATCTATTAATACATGGTATTCTTGTATTTATTTGATAGTGAGAGTAAGAGGTAGACTACCGTGTTGAGGATATTTTTGTTATAGATTTCTTGTTTTTGTTTAATAAGAACATTTCTGTGTATTTTATCTGAATGCTTACACAATTCAAATTACGGATGTCACTAATGTGGCGATTTTATTGTAGGGACTGAGCACGTATGCATATGTCCAGTGTGCAAGGATGTCTATTAATTATAGGTGACCGAACCGACGTTATTGCACTCACTGCAGACCCACAGATGATCAGTCTCCCTCAACATATGTTGAAGGGTACGCATACTGATGGTTCATGTTGCTCACTGGTTAAACACACGCTTTATTTCTTCTGCGTAGAACCATCACCAGAGAAGGCTCAACGATGGGCCTAGTAAACATTAAAGACCTAAAACAGATAGCAACGAACCGCGAGACATGGAGAACTATGACCTCTGCCCTATGCGCCGCCCACAGGCCCAAGAGGAAAGACTAACTAACTTTATTTCTTACTTGTTCAAGGATTATCGATATAGGGGAAGACTGCAGTAAAACGATGTAGCAATGTCGAAATTCGTCACTCCTGTTGTATCCTTTGCTTGATAAAGGCCTTTTGGTTGAAAAGTTGCTGTGTATTGTTATTGTTTACGTATTTTATGAAACTACAGTACTTCGTTTTTACGTATTTCGCTATTGTTCAAGGATGTCTATCAGGAAAAGTAACACAAAACAATAACACACAATCAGAAATAACAAACAAATAATCAAGATATAAATGTGACACACATTTTGAGTTTATTTTGTTTCGATGCGTCATTTCGGTTAATATCTTTATAATACCCATTCACTGTTGTTGTCTCGCCTTGAATTGATTACTGCACCAGCCTCATCTTTGTGGACTATTATATCTGTCATGCTATTACTATGGGGTTATGCTGCTGTTCTAAAAAAGACCAGGTACATACCGTAATGTAGTAAGACTTTGACTGAAGTAATATGCTATTTAAGTTAGATTATTTAAATAATAATAAATAAAGAAGTGTCGGAAGTAGACATGTCCTGATGGGGTCATTGATGAAGTGCAACTTCAGGCCATCTCAGTCCGTTCTGAGAGAAACTGTTCGTGCAGATTGTTGCTTCTTTGTTTGTTTGTCTGCTGTCGTTCTTATCAACCAGGTTAATCACTCCTTGTATGATTTGTGTGGTTTGTGCTGATAACGTGAGTACATTGCGCCCCCGTTTGGCCCATACATCATGTAGGAAAGGGTATTTTTAATTCCAATGTTAAAGCTAGCAGTTCTGTTGTATGGGCGATGAGCTGGAACATACACTTAGCTCTTACAATACGTAAACTAAAACCACCTTTTTACGCACTGTTTTTGAGGAACAAATTTTAAGGCGAAGGTGTCCTTACAAAATTTGTTATAACTTTTTTACTTTCAACAGCAGAGACAAACTGCATGCACCAAAATGTGCGCAATTGAAAGATCTATTACAAACACAGACTTACTGTATTTGAATTTTTAAATTACACTTAAAGCATTAAATGTATTTAGGAAATGAAAAAATTATAATTCTAGATTTTGAGGAAAAATGTTAACTACCGCTTCTCTGCCTTTTGGCTAAGATAAAAATGTGTAGTATCTGTATCGCTTGATATCTGTCGTCACGTGGCTCATTATATGGGTTTACAAAGATATCAGCTTGTGTTACGGAACTAGTGCCCATTTGATCAAAGCCGAAGGTCGGAAGCCTTCATTAAATGCCACATAGCTACCCTTGTACAAAACTAGGAGTGCCATCGATCGAAGGATTGATGGGGCTTGATAGTTTATAAACGTTTTCACGTTCCAATGTACGGGGTCCACCTGGTATGGCACATCAGGGCGGGCCCTTAAAAAAACTCGTCCATTGTCTACATGTAGTTATTTCATCATCATCATTATCATCATCATTATCCTCATCATTACTCAATTATCTATTATTATCATTATCATCATTATCATAATCATCATTATCATCATCATTATCATCATTATCATTATCATCATTATCATCAATCATCATCATTATCATCATTATCAATCATCAATAAGTCCTTGTCGCTTTCAAGGACATATAAAATTAACCCCATAAAATATCAACTTATCTTAATCTTGTGCCATCTTTCTACCTCAAATCTAGTCTCATGCATGTCTGTTTACCTCAAACCTAGTCTCATGCATGTCTGTCTACCTCAAACCTAGTCTCATGCATGTCTTTCTACCTCAAACCTAGTCTCATGCATGTCTGTCTACCTCAAACCTAGTCTCATGCATGTCTGTCTACCTCAAACCTAGTCTCATGCATGTCTTTCTAACCTCAAACTAGTCTCATGCATGTCTGTCTACCTCAAACCTAGTCTCATGCATGTTTGTCTACCTCAAACCTAGTCTCATGCATGTCTGTCTACCTCAAACCTAGTCTCATGCATGTCTGTCTACCTCAAACCTAGTCTCATGCATGTCTGTCTACCTCAAACCTAGTCTCATGCATGTTTGTCTACCTCAAACCTAGTCTCATGCATGTCTTTCTAACTCAAACCTAGTCTCATGCATGTCTGTCTACCTCAAACCTAGTCTCATGCATGTCTTTCTTACTCAAACCTAGTCTCATGCATGTCTTTCTAACTCAAACCTAGTCTCATGCATGTCTGTCTACCTCAAACCTAGTCTCATGCATGTTTGTCTACCTCAAACCTAGTCTCATGCATGTCTGTCTACCTCAAACCTAGTCTCATGCATGTTTGTCTACCTCAAACCTAGTCTCATGCATGTCTGTCTACCTCAAAGCTAGTCTCATGCATGTCTTTCTACCTCAAAGCTAGTCTCATGCATGTCTTTCTACCTCAAACCTAGTATCATGCATGTCTGTCTACCTCAAACCTAGTATCATGCATGCCTTTCTACTCTGCTTCAAAAGTGTCCATTTGTCCCCTTCCCTTGCTCCGCGCTGTCCCTGCAGTGCCCACTGTATTACATAACTGTTTCACTTGTTCCATCAAACAATGTTTTTCGTTTATGAATTGACAATATTTTCTCAATCTTTGTTCAACAGAATGATGATTCAACAAACAGTGGTAGAGAATCTAGGGTAACCTTCTATACTGTAATTCTAAGCATACATTCAGTGTTTAACATACATTCAGTGTTGTTTAACATACATTCAGTGTTTAACATACATTCAGTGTTGTTTAACATACATTCAGTGTTTAACATACATTCAGTGTTGTTTAACATACATTCAGTGTTGTTTAACATACATTCTGTGTTGTTTAACATACATTCAGTGTTGTTTAACATACATTCAGTGTTGTTTAACATACATTCAGTGTTTAACATACATTCAGTGTTGTTTAACATACATTCAGTGTTTAACATACATACTGTGTTGTTTAACATTAATTAACATTAATTTAACATTAACAGTAATATGTCCAGTATGAGGATGGAGGTTGAGTCAGTTACTGCTGCCCTTCATTGGCTGTATGGTACTCCGTTTAGTGGATCCTTTCTGACTCAGTCAATGTTTCAGACGTTCCAGACTGGCAGGTTGCAGTATGAGTTAATGTCGTCTGTAGAAGTTTCCAACCTCTAGAGAATAGATTCACAAACTTTTAGACCCCCGCCCACTTTACACAACATAAACTTTGTAACGCCCTCCCTCCACATTATAACAGCTTGCCAAACACCCTCCCCCCCACCTCCCACATATATACATGCTCTATTTTCTCTTTGACATAGAAAATTGATATATATATTTCTGTTACACATGGTCAATTTTTAAATGATTATATATATGAAATAGAAAATTAATGAAAAAATGGATCGCGTAAGATTTAAATGCAAAATTCAAATTTTAAATGATTATTCAATCGAAAATCACGAAAATAATTTATTTTAAAATATATATTATTAATTTCTTCTTTAAGAAGCCACCTACCCCTGATCGCCTGAACAACACCAAATTCTTCTGAACCACCCACTATCGCCCCCTTCCCGAACCCTACAGCGTCCACTGGGAGGCGCTATCGACCACTTTGGGAAACGCTGCTTTCGATTCTGTGTATTGTTGATGTTAGGAAGAGTTGAAACAGCTCAAATAAATATCTGTCAACGACATCATTTCTTTGTTTGTAGTGGTTTGTTTTGACGTCAGTTGAATACTGAACATTTATATAACATTTCGGTGACTTTATTTTTGCTAATATTGTATAAATGTGATATTATACTTATACTTTATATTATTCTACGCCCATGTAGTGCCAGGGTCGGCAAAGGAAGCAAAGAATAGTACCACTGTCATCTACAAGGCATGTCGTAAGAGGCAACTGATTTCTGATCTAGGGAAGCTGCCATAGTAAATAAAAAGCATCGCAGAAATCGGATGTACTGGCCTACTTATAGGCACATAGATAGCACAACTTACAATCCTAATCTCCTAGTGTCAAATGGTCGATAAACATTGAAGAAGGGTTATATACAAGTGTCGATATACAATACATTAAAAAATTTAAATATACCTAATACAATACTACTAATACAATACTACTAATACAATACTACTAATACAATACTACTAATACTAATCATTCCTCTTCCCTCCTTGTCTGTTGTCTTGACGGTTTACTTGTATGGCTTTATGTCCAGCCTTCCTCAGTTCCACAAGAAGTGTCTGTCTCTAGGTCTGTTTAGTACGACTCTTTTCCGTTTTCTTTGTGGACTCCAGTCAAGTGTTTATCTAGCGACACTCTTTTCCTATATACTATTCTTCCTCTATTTTACTATTTGGTTATACATATTTACTTCATAAAATTGGGTAAATCTAACAATCTAATATTACTTCATAAAAATTGGTAAATCTACATATATTACTTCATACAAATTAGTAAATCTACATATATTACTTCATAAAAATTGGGTAAATCTACATATATTACTTCATCAAAATTGGGTAAATCTAAAATATTACTTCATAAATTGGTAAATCTACATATATTACTTCATAAAATTGGGTAAATCTACATATATTACTTCATAAAAATTGGTTAAATCTACATATATTACCATAAATGTAAATCTACATATATTACTTCATCAAAATTGGGTAAATCTACATATATTACTTCATAAAAATTGGGTAAATCTACATATATTACTTCATAAAAATTGAGTAAATCTACATATATTACTTCATAAAAATTGGGTAAATCTACATATATTACTTCATAAAAATTGGGTAAATCTACATATATTACTTCATAAAAATTGGGTAAATCTACATATATTACTTCATAAAAATTGGGTAAATCTACATATATTACTTCATAAAAATTGGGTAAATCTACATATATTACTTCATCAAAATTGGGTAAATCTACATATATTACTTCATCAAAATTGGGTAAATCTACATATATTACTTCATCAAAATTGGGTAAATCTACATATATTACTTTAAAGATTTAAAAAAAAAAAAAGATATTGATGAATTATATAACAAATGTTGGGTTTCTGTGGTCCCGTTTTCCAAAGGTACTCTATTCGCTCTCTCGTGGGGGAAGAGACACAAATGCAGACCACTGCTCGGATATAAGGATACCTTGTAGGCTAAGGCCTAAATGCAGACCACTGCTCGGATATAAGGCTGCTTGCAAGGCCTAAATGCAGACCACTGCTCGGATATAAGGATACTTGCAAGGCCTAAATGAAGAACTTTTCTATCGGTCCCAGCAAATGGGAAAAAACTAGCTGATGGCAGAGTTGTGTGGACAGCAAAATTTTGCAATGCCGAAGAATATTTTGAAAGGGACTTAGAAATGAGCTGAAAGACAAGAGAAAAAATCGAAAACTCAGAAGTTATCATAGTAAAACACTTGCCAATTGTCCGTCTGTAAAGACGAAAAAGGCCACATATATATATATTTATATATATCTTTATTTTATTCACTTGATTTGTCATATCCAACACTTTGTTACCAGTGTCAAACATGGCCAATTACATCAGCTTTTGAGCTGAAAATCATAACGACAGAGATGTGGTGTGAAGAGCTGCAGGTGTGACAATAAGAAACAAAATTAGAAATGAAGAAATCAGAAGAAGACTGGATGTGAAACCAGTCATGCAATTCATAAAATAACAACATAAATGGATTAGACACCTGACCAGAATGCCCTGGTATCACCTACCACAGAGAGCCACACAGAATAAGTATAATGAGTACAAAGCAAGAGAAAGACCACGAAAAAGATGGAGCGACGGCATCAATAACAGCCTTACAATAATGAATATCAGCTTACAAAGTGCCTTGAAACAAGCACACACAAGATCACTACGCCCCCACACTTCTATAAAGAAGTAAATAAAGGAGAGAAGAAGATATATTATAATGAATGCACTTGAGCAGTATTTTTCTGCTGAATATTAATGTTATTTCAATCAACAGGGTATTACGACAGGTAAATATAACCCATTATATTATTAGTTTCAAGTTGTCGTTTTTGACTGATTCTGACACTTATTGCTGCTCCCTTTGTATCAAGCGTTTGACTAGTTACTTTCCTGTGACCAGTTACTTTCGTTTGACCAGTTACTTTAGTTTGACCAGTTACTTTAGTTTGACCGGTTACTCTAGTTTGACCATTTACTTTCGTTTGACCAGTTACTTTCGTTTGATCAGTTACTTTCGTTTGATCAGTTACTTTCGTTTGACCAGTTACTTTCGTTTGACCAGTTACTTTCGTTTGACCAGTTACTTTCATTTGATCAGTTACTTTAGTTTGACCAATTACTTTCGTTTAAAGGGTTTAAATTTCGTTTGATTAGTTACTCTAGTTTGACCAGTTACTCTCGTTTGACCAGTTACTCTCGTTTAACTAGTTACTCTCGGTTGACCAGTTATTTTCGTTTGACCAGTTACTTTCAATTAAAATTGATTTTCAATAAACGTTATATTTGCAATTACATTAACTATCCCATGGGGGAGAACTGACATAAGAAAAAAAATCAAATGTTTAAGATGCCTACGTTCTTCCCTTGACAAAATATGGTTGTGAGACATAGAGCATTGACAAAGCGGTGGAGAAGATGTCTTTGAATGCAAATACTACAGAAGCATACTTAGAATATCATGGACAGAGAAAAGAACAAATTATATGTTTTGCAACAGCTTGGTATTAAAGAGAGTTGGCTATCAAAGAACATAAGATCAAGGAAAATTAAATATGTTTTTACACATCAACCGACATGAGTGCCTAGAGAAGATCATTTTGGAAGGAATGATGCTTGGAAGAAGAATGACCTAGAAGACGATGGGCGCAAGGTATTATTGACGATCTGAGAATGACTGCTGGTGACACCGGTCAACTTGCACAGAATAAAGAGTTTTTCAGGATTACTGTCATGGGAGTCAAGTTTCGGAAAGGATAAGCTACTTGATGATGATTTACCTTAACTCATACCATACCATTAACCTCTATTGAAGCTAACAAATAGAACAGACCAAAGCTGCATTCCAGACAATGAGAAGCATTATATGCAACGATTCACTGTCAACTGAGACCAGAATGATAGTTATTCAGTGTTACAAAGAACCAATAGAGACGTACGGATGTGAGTCATGGACAGTAAACAAACAGATGGAAAAATATCTGGAAGCCAAAGAGATTTGGTCTTACAGAAGAGTGATGAGAATCCCATGGACTGCTTAAATGACGAATGTCAATTTTACTGATGGGCATTTGGCATGTGTGCTATTGTTTGAACTTCTCAGTTTGTGGTTGTTACATTTGCCTTCAAGCTCCTTACAAATTTTCTCATCGAAAAATTCTGCACATTTATATAAAGTTGTTCTCCACATAACTAGGTCATAGGTCATCAGTTAATTTTGTCATCTCTTGGGACCAATAGAAAAACTCTTCGCTGAGATCTTCTAGATATCATTATATCTAAGCAGTGGTCTGCCTTGGAGTCTATTCTCTTCCTTCCAAAGCTCGCAGAACAATACCTGCGGGAGTATGCGACTATTCTCTTCCTTCCAAAGCTCGCAGAACAATACCTGCGGGAGTATGAGACTATTCTCTTCCTTCCAAAGCTCGCAGAACAATACCTGCGGGAGTATGCGACTATTCTCTTCTTTCCAAAGCTCGCAGAACAATACCTGCGGGAGTATGCGACTATTCTCTTCCTTCCAAAGCTCGCAGAACAATACCTGCGGAGTATGGACTATTCTCTTCCTTCCAAAGCTCGCAGAACAATACCTGCGGGAGTATGCGACTATTCTCTTCTTTCCAAAGCTCGCAGAACAATACCTGCGGGAGTATGCGACTATTCTCTTCCTTCCAAAGCTCGCAGAACAATACCTGCGGGAGTATGAGACTATTCTCTTCCTTCCAAAGCTCGCAGAACAATACCTGCGGGAGTATGAGACTATTCTCTTCCTTCCAAAGCTCGCAGAACAATACCTGCGGGAGTATGCGACTATTCTCTTCCTTCCAAAGCTCGCAGAACAATACCTGCGGGAGTATGCGACTATTCTCTTCCTTCCAAAGCTCGCAGAACAATACCTGCGGGAGTATGCGACTATTCTCTTCCTTCCAAAGCTCGCAGAACAATACCTGCGGGAGTATGCGACTATTCTCTTCCTTCCAAAGCTCGCAGAACAATACCTGCGGGAGTATGAGACTATTCTCTTCCTTCCAAAGCTCGCAGAACAATACCTGCGGGAGTATGCGACTATTCTCTTCCTTCCAAAGCTCGCAGAACAATACCTGCGGGAGTATGCGACTATTCTCTTCCTTCCAAAGCTCGCAGAACAATACCTGCGGGAGTATGCGACTATTCTCTTCCTTCCAAAGCTCGCAGAACAATACCTGCGGGAGTATGCGACTATTCTCTTCCTTCCAAAGCTCGCAGAACAATACCTGCGGGAGTATGCGACTATTCTCTTCCTTCCAAAGCTCGCAGAACAATACCTGCGGGAGTATGTGACTATTCTCTTCCTTCCAAAGCTCGCAGAACAATACCTGCGGGAGTATGTGACTATTCTCTTCCTTCCAAAGCTCGCAGAACAATACCTGCGGGAGTATGTGACTATTCTCTTCCTCCCAAAGCTCGCAGAACAATACCTGCGGGAGTATGTGACTATTCTCTTCCTTCCAAAGCTCGCAGAACAATACCTGCGGGAGTATGCGACTATTCTCTTCCTTCCAAAGCTCGCAGAACAATACCTGCGGGAGTATGCGACTATTCTCTTCCTTCCAAAGCTAGCAGAACAACACCTGCGTGAGTATGTGACTATTCTCTTCCTTCCAAAGCTCGCAGAACAATACCTGCGGGAGTATGCGACTATTCTCTTCCTCCCAATACTCGCAGAAGAACACATGCGGGAGTATGCGACTATTTTCCAATCGTCTCCAAGCCATCTTAGTCTTCTACTGCTGAGTATTCCCATGACCACTGGCAAGTTTGCAATTTACGCTACTTGATAGTTGGTTATCTACTAGTACCACGTGATGTTCGTAATCATGAGGAGACAACGGAGGGTGAAATATCTTAAGTCTCCTCTCATGCTTTGAGTAAAATTTCCATTTTTTTTAGCCATATAGTAAAGAGCTAATTATATACATATATATATATAAATATATCTAAGGTATAATATGTATAAGATTATATATATAACTCTGCCGTTGCTGGTTCCAAGCAATGATGAGAAAGATGGTGGACTTGCCCGTGAGGCCAGCTATCTCAATACAAGTAATTTTGAATTACAGACACTTGCAAAAATGTAGAAATGATCAAAGAATCACAAAGCAGACATTGTAGTGGGAGGCACAGAGTGGGAGGCACAGAGTGGGAGGTACAGAGTGGGAGGCACAGAGTGGGAGGCACAGAGTCCGAGGCACAGAGTGGGAGGCACAGAGTTCAAGAAAGAAATGACGCCATAGGAAACCCTGAAACGAACTTTACTGTGACAGGCGAGACATATAGGACTGAACTGCCCGCGTGCCAAGCGTGTTCGTAGCACGTTGGACTACTGGTGACTAGTCCACTGTAAGTGCGGGTTCAACTCCGCGGACTGGCAGAAAAGCTACAGGTTCCCCAGATTTACAGTGTTCGTGGCACCGAGCCAAAGGGTTACGATGTCCATGACACCGAGTCAAAGAGCTTTCAGCTCAAGTGCTTCTGGATCGGGAAAAAACCAAAAACAATAGGACTGAGCTCCACAGATGAGATGATTGCGCTGCCCAGGATAGAACAGTATAGAGATATTACTTGAAGTTCCTATGTGACGTTCAGCTGTAGGAAATGAATGTATATTTATATCTATAGATCTTTGAACGTTATTAATTGCGAAACACATACAAACAAAGTACAGTGGTTTTACAAAATACGAAAACAATAACAATATACATCAAACTTTCCACCAAAAGGTTGTTATCAAGCAAAGAATACAACAGAAGTGAAGAGAAATTCACTTCTTACACTCCAAAAGGTTGTTATCAAGCAAAGAATACAACAGAAGTGAAGAGAAATTCACTTCTTATACTTTTCCTTCCAGATGTTGCTATATATTGTTATTGTTGTTGTATTTTGTAAAGCTGCAGTATTTTGTTGGTACTTGTTTCGCTATTGCTATATAGTTTTACTGCAGTCTTCCATTACTTGTTTCGCTATTGCTAGATAGTTTTACTGCAGTCTTCCATTACTTGTTTCGCTATTGCTATATAGTTTTACTGCAGTCTTCCATTACTTGTTTCGCTATTGCTAGATAGTTTTACTGCAGTCTTCCATTACTTGTTTCGCTATTGCTAGATAGTTTTACTGCAGTCTTCCATTACTTGTTTCGCTATTGCTAGATAGTTTTACTGCAGTCTTCCATTACTTGTTTCGCTATTGCTATATAGTTTTACTGCAGTCTTCCATTACTTGTTTCGCTATTGCTAGATAGTTTTACTGCAGTCTTCCATTACTTGTTTCGATATTGCTACATAGTTTTACTGCAGTCTTCCATTACTTGTTTCGCTATTGCTACATAGTTTTACTGCAGTCTTCCATTACTTGTTTCGCTGTTGCTACATAGTTTTACTGCAGTCTCCATTGTTACTTGTTCATGTCTCATTGCCTACATAGTTTTACTGCAGTCCTCCATTACTTTGATAATACAGAACGTTGTTAACAAAACCGTGAGTTATAATTTAGTTGACACTTTCTGATAACGTAACAAATTGAAACCAAATCTGCAGATATCAGAGATCTCTTTGACATGTTTGACCAGGATCAGAACGGTATGGTTACCAAAGATGAAATCCTCCTCACATTTGCCAATTTGAGACTACCGATCACTGACGAACACGCTACGACGCTTATCTCTGAATTTGATAACAACGGTAAGCAAGCTGAACACTCACTCACTCGCCCACTCACTTACTCACTCACTCTCTCACTCACTCACTCACTCACTCACTCGCCCACTCACTTACTGAGTCACTCACTCACTCACTCACCCACTCATTTACTGAGTCACTCACTCAAAAAACTATTAAATGATAGATTTGATGTGAAAATACACACGATCGGTGCTATTAATTAGCAGGTGTGCAATTTTCTCCTGATATTGTATTTTACCCTGATTTTTTTCCAAGTTAAATTCCTTTTTTTTGAACCTTTTATCGTATTGTTTTTGATATTGTATTGTATGAATCTCTGATATTGTTTTTGTCCCCTGATACTGTATGATAACACCATAACCTTTTATCGTATCTTCCTCTGATATTGTTTTTGTCACCTGATACTGTATGATAACACCATACTGTATTTTTACTTTATATTATATTTTCACCTTATATTATATTATACCCATTATATTGTATTCCCCCATATGCTGTATTTTCCCTTATATTGTATTCCCCCATATGCTGTATTTTCCTAATATTCCATATTGTATTTCCCTATACTGTTTCAAGTATTTTCCCTGATACTGTATTTTCCCCTCATATATGTTTTCCCTATATTGTATTTTCCTCTACTTATTAAACTGTATTTCTCCTTATACTGTATTTCCCCCGTATACTGTATTTTACCCTAAACTATATTTTCCGTTATACTTATTTTCCCTTATCTGTATTTTCTCCTTTACTGTATTTCCCTTATACTTTTTCCCGTTATACTGTATTTTCCCCGTTATACTGTATTTTCCCCCGTTATACTGTATTTTCCCCGTTATACTGTATTTTCTCCGTTATACTGTATTTTCCCCGTTATACTGTATTTTCACCCGTTATACTGTATTTTCCCCCGTTATACTGTATTTTCCCCCGTTATACTGTATTTCCCCCCCCGTTATACTGTATTTCCCCCCGTTATACTGTATTTCCCTCCGTTATACTGTATTTCCTCCCGTTATACTGTATTTCCCCCGTTATACTGTATTTCTCCCCGTTATACTGTATTTTCCCCCGTTATACTGTATTTTCCCCGTTTACTGTATTTCCCCGTTATACTGTATTTCCCCGTTATACTGTATTTCCCCCGTTATACTTATTTCCCCGTTATACTATATTTTCCCCGTTATACTGTATTTCCCCGTTATACTGTATTTCCCCGTTATACTGTATTTCTCCCCCGTTATACTGTATTTCCCCGTTATACTGTATTTCCCCGTTATACTGTATTTCCCCCGTTATACTGTATTTCTCCCCTCCCCCGTTATACTGTATTTCCCCGTTATACTATATTTTCCCCGTTATACTATATTTTCCCCCGTTATACTGTATTTCCCCCGTTATACTGTATTTCCCCCCGTTATACTGTATTTTCCCCCGTTATACTGTATTTCCCCCCCCGTTATACTGTATTTCCCCCCGTTATACTGTATTTCCCCGTTATCTGTATTTCTCCCCTCCCCCGTTATATGTATTTCTCCCCCGTTATACTGTATTCCCCCGTTATACTGTATTTTCCCCGTTATACTGTATTTTCCCCGTTATACTGTATTTTCCCCGTTATACTGTATTTTCCCCGTTATACTGTATTTTCCCCGTTATACTGTATTTTCCCCCGTTATACTGTATTTCCCCCGTTATACTGTATTTTCCCCGTTATACTGTATTTTCCCCGTTATACTGTATTTTCCCCCGTTATACTGTATTTTCCCCCGTTATACTGTATTTTCCCCGTTATACTGTATTTTCCCCGTTATACTGTATTTTCCCCGTTATACTGTATTTTCCCCGTTATACTGTATTTTCCCCCGTTATACTGTATTTTCCCCCGTTATACTGTATTTCCCTCCGTTATACTGTATTTTCTCCCGTTATACTGTATTTCCCCGTTATACTGTATTTTCCCCGTTATACTGTATTTCCCCGTTACTATTTCCCGTTATACTGTATTTCCCCGTTATACTGTATTTCCCCCGTTATACTGTATTTTCCCCCGTTATACTGTATTTCCTCCGTTATACTGTATTTCTCCCGTTATACTGTATTTTCCCCCGTTATACTGTATTTTCCCCGTTATACTGTATTTTCCCCGTTATACTGTATTTTCCCCCGTTATACTGTATTTCCCCCCCCGTTATACTGTATTTTCCCCCGTTATACTGTATTTCCCCTTATACTGTATTCCCCTATACTTATTTCCCCGTTATACTATATTTTCCCCGTTATACTGTATTTCCCCCGTTATACTGTATTTCCCCCCGTTATACTGTATTTCCCCCCGTTATACTGTATTTCCCCCCCCGTTATACTGTATTTCCCCCGTTATACTGATTTTCCCCGTTATACTGTATTTTCCCCGTTATACTGTATTTTCCCCGTTATACTGTATTTTCCCCCGTTATACTGTATTTTCCCCGTTATACTGTATTTTCCCCGTTATATGTATTTCCCCCGTTATACTGTATTTTCCCCGTATACTGTATTTTCCCCGTTATACTGTATTTTCCCGTTATACTGTATTTTCCCCGTTATACTTATTTTCACTTCCGTCTATATATATTCGTTATACTATATTTCCCCCGTTATACTTATATTTTCAGGCGATGGTGAACTAGAATTCGACGAGTTTTCACTTCTAATTAAGAAATATCTAAGTGAAATGACTACTAACAAGGGGTATGTTTAAGTATTTGATCGATAGTGATGGCTATATTACATTGAAGAGTTTGTCAAGTCTATGAGATGTGTAGGTATGTTATATTGAAGAGTTTGTCAAGTTCATGAGATGTGTAGATATGTTATATTGAAGAGTTTGTCAAATCTATGAGATGTGTAGATATGTTATATTGAAGAGTTTGTCAAGTTCATGAGATGTGTAGATATGTTATATTGAAGAGTTTGTCAAGTCTATGAGATGTGTAGATATGTTATATTGAAGAGTTTGTCAAATTTATGAGATGTGTAGATATGTTATATTGAAGAGTTTGTCAAGTTCATGAGATGTGTAGATATGTTGTATTGAAGAGTTTGTCAAGTTCATGAGATGTGTAGATATGGTGTATGAATATATGCTTCATCGTCTTGGTCTGTCTATCTTAAAGTAGCATCCCGAAATATGATATGGTATTGATATCATGGTATGATAGTGATGTATGCAGGGCTCAACAATCAGCATGGTCATTGAATGAAATGGTTGGATTCGTGTCTTGTATGTGGTGCGTTATATTCTAGAACTGTCGTGTCTTGTATGTGGTGCGTTATATTCTAGAACTGTCGTGTCTTGTATGTGGTGCATTATATTTTAGAACTGTCGTGTCTTGTATGTGGTGCATTATATTATAGAACTGTCGTATGTTGAATGTGGTGCATTATATTCTAGAACTGTCGTGTGTTGAACGTGGTGCATTATATTATAGAACTGTCGTATGTTGAATGTGGTGCATTATATTCTAGAACTGTCGTGTGTTGAACGTGGTGCATTATATTATAGAACTGTCGTGTGTTGAATGTGGTGCATTATATTTTAGAACTGTCGTGTGTTGAATGTGATGCATTATATTATAGAACTGTCGTGTGTTGTATGTGGTGCATTATATTTTAGAACTGTCGTGTCTTGTATGTGGTGCATTATATTATAGAACTGTCATGTGCTTGAACGTGGTGCGTTATATTATAGAACTGTCGTGTGTTGAATGTGGTGCTTATATTATAGAACTGTCGTGTTTGAATGTGGTGCGTTATATTTTAGAACTGTCGTGTGTTGAATGTGGTGCTTATATTATAGAACTGTTGTGTTGAACTGAGAAGTAAATACAACATCGTTTAAAATAATTGCAAGCTTGAAGAGTTAAAAAATCAGAGTTGAGAAAATGACTCGATGTGTTTGAATGTGGGTAGGGAAACCCTAGTTCTTTTTAGTGGTAGGCAACTTAGAACTGTTTCGTATGTGTCGTATGAGACAGAATGTTGTGTGAGATTGCATTACATTGACTCGCATGGAAATAGAATGTTGTAGTGACACTTGCGTTTACTAGATCCTGATTAAGAATGTTGATGAGAAGAAGACATCAAACGTTAATTGACGCATGGACAGAATGTGTCATGGAAAACATAACTTACATTGACGGAATGAGACAGTTGTTGTAGTGTGAGAGGACATCAACGTTACATTGACCGCATGAGACAGAATGTTGTAGTGAGACTTCAACGTTACATTGACCGCATGAGACAGAATGTTGTTGTGAGACTTCAACGTTACATTGACCGCATGAGACAGAATGTTGTAGTGAGACTTCAACGTTACATTGACCGCATGAGACAGAATGTTGTAGTGAGAGGCGACTTCAACGTTACATTGACCGCATGAGACAGAATGTTGTAGTGAGACATCAACGTTACATTGACCGCTTGAGACAGAATGTTGTAGTGAGACTTCAACGTTACATTGACCGCATGAGACAGAATGTTGTAGTGCGACTTCAACGTTACATTGACCGCTTGAGACAGAATGTTGTAGTGAGACTTCAACGTTACATTGACCGCATGAGACAGAATGTTGTAATGAGACTTCAACGTTACATTGACCGCTTGAGACAGAATGTTGTAGTGAGACTTCAACGTTACATTGACCGCATGAGACAGAATGTTGTAGTGAGACTGCAACGTTACATTGACCGTATGAGACATAATGTTGTAGTGAGAGGTGACGTCAACGTTACATTGACTGCATGCGACAGAATGTTGTAGTGTGAAGAGACATCAACGTTACATTGACCGCATGAGACAGAATGTCGTAGTGTGAAGAGACATCGACGTTACATTGACCGCATGAGACAGAATGTCGTAGTGTGAAGAGACATCGACGTTACATTGACCGCATGAGACAGAATGTCGTAGTGTGAAGAGACATCGACGTTACATTGACCGCATGAGACAGAATGTTGTAGTGAGACTTCAACGTTACATTTACCACATGAGACAGAATGTTGTAGTGTGAAGAGACATCAACGTTACATTGACCGATTGAGACAGAATGTTGTAGTGAGACTTCAACGTTACATTGACCGCATGAGACAGAATGTTGTAGTGAGAGGCGACTTCAACGTTACATTGACCGCATGAGACAGAATGTTGTAGTGAGACTTCAACGTTACATTGACCGCATGAGACAGAATGTTGTAGTGAGAGGCGACTTCAACGTTACATTGACCGCATGATACAGAATGTTGTAGTGAGACATCAACGTTACATTGACCGCTTGAGACAGAATGTTGTAGTGAGACTTCAACGTTACATTGACCGCATGAGACAGAATGTTGTGTTGTAGTGAGACTTCAACGTTACATTGACCGCATGAGACAGAATGTTGTAGTGCGACTTCAACGTTACATTGACCGCTTGAGACAGAATGTTGTAGTGAGACTTCAACGTTACATAGATCGCATGAGACAGAATGTTGTAGTGAGAAGAGACATCAACGTTACATTGACCGCATGAGACAGAATGTTGTAGTGAGACTGCAACGTTACATTGACCGCAAGAGACAGAATGTTGTAGTGACACTTCAACGTTACATAGATCGCATGAGACAGAATGTTGTAGTGAGAAGAGATGTCAACGTTACATTGACCGCATGAGACAGAATGTTGTAGTGAGACTTCAACGTTACATTGACCGCATGAGACAGAATGTTGTAGTGAGACTTCAACGTTACATTGACCGCATGAGACAGAATGTTGTAGTGAGAAGAGACTTCAACGTTACATCGATCGCATGAGACAGAATGTTGTAGTGAGAAGAGACTTCATCGTTACATTGACCGCATGAGACAGAATGTTGTAGTGAGAAGAGAAGTCAGCGCTACATTGACCGCTTGAGAAAGAATGTTGTAGTGAGACTTCAAGGTTACATTGACCGCATGAGACAGAATGTTGTAGTGAGAAGAGACTTCATCGTTACATTGACCGCATGAGACAGAATGTTGTAGTGAGACTTCAACGTTACATAGACCGCATGAGACAGAATGTTGCAGTGAGAGTGACGTCAACGTTACATAGACCGCATGAGACAGAATGTTGTAGTGAGAGGTGACGTCAACGTTACATTGACTGCATGAGACAGAATGTTGTAGTGAGACTTCAACGTTACATAGACCGCATGAGACAGAATGTTGTAGTGAGTGCATACATGACCGCATGAGACAGATTTAGTGCTTCAACGTTACATTGACCGCATGAGACAGAATGTTGTAGTGAGACTTCAACGTTACATTGACCGCATGAGACAGAATGTTGTAGTGAGACTTCAACGTTACATTGACCACATGAGACAGAATGTTGTAGTGAGGATCAACGTTACATTGACCGCATGAGACAGAATGTTGTAGTGAGACATCAACGTTACATTGACCGCATGAGACAGAATGTTGTAGTGAGACTTCAACGTTACATTGACCGCATGAGACAGAATGTTGTAGTGAAGGACAGTCAACGTTACATTGACCGCATGAGACAGAATGTTGTAGTGAGAGCTCAACGTTACATTGACTCGCATGAGACAGAATGTTGTAGTGAAGAGACTTCATCGTTACATTGACCGCATGAGACAGAATGTTGTAGTGAGAAAGCACCTTACATTGACCGCATGAGACAGAATGTTGTAGTGAGACTTCAACGTTACATTGACCGCATGAGACAGAATGTTGTAGTGAGAGACTTCAACGTTACATTGACCGCATGAGACAGAATGTTGTAGTGGGAAGAACTTCAACGTTACATTGACCGCATGAGACAGAATGTTGTAGTGAGACTTCAACGTTACATTGACCGCATGAGACAGAATGTTGTAGTGAGAGAGACTTCAAACGTTACATTGACCGCATGAGACAGAATGTTGTAGTGAGACTTCAACGTTACATAGACCGCATGAGACAGAATGTTGTAGTGAGAGGCGACTTCAACGTTACATGACCGCATGAGACAGAATGTTGTAGTGAGAGGTGACGTCAACGTTACATTGACCGCATGAGACAGAATGTTGTAGTGAGACTTCAACGTTACATAGACCGCATGAGACAGAATGTTGTAGTAGAGGTGACTCAACGTTACATGACCGCATGAGACAGAATGTTGTAGTGAGAGTGACGTCAACGTTACATAGACCGCATGAGACAGAATGTTGTAGTGAGAGACTCAACGTTACATGACCGCATGAGACAGAATGTTGTAGTGAGACTTCAACGTTACATTGACCGCATGAGACAGAATGTTGTAGTGAGAGGTGACGTCAACGTTACATAGACCGCATGAGACAGAATGTTGTAGTAGAGACTCAACGTTACATTGACCGCATGAGACAGAATGTTGTAGTGAAGTGACTCAACGTTACATAGACCGCATGAGACAGAATGTTGTAGTGAGAGGTGACGTCAACGTTACATTGACCGCATGAGACAGAATGTTGTAGTGAGAGGTGACGTCAACGTTACATAGACCGCATGAGACAGAATGTTGTAGTGAGAGGTGACGTCAACGTTACATTGACCGCATGAGACAGAATGTTGTAGTGAGAGACTCAACGTTACATTGACCGCATGAGACAGAATGTTGTAGTGAAGGACTCAACGTTACATTGACCGCATGAGACAGAATGTTGTAGTGAGAGGTGACGTCAACGTTACATTGACCGCATGAGACAGAATGTTGTAGTAGAGACTCAACGTTACATTGACCGCATGAGACAGAATGTTGTAGTGAGAGGCGACTTCAACGTTACATTGACCGCATGAGACAGAATGTTGTAGTGAGAGGCGACTTCAACGTTACATTGACCGCATGAGACAGAATGTTGTAGTGGAGGACGTCAACGTTACATTGACCGCATGAGACAGAATGTTGTAGTGAGAGAGACTTCATCGTTACATTGACCGCTTGAGACAGAATGTTGTAGTGAGACTTCAACGTTACATTGACCGCATGAGACAGAATGTTGTAGTGAGAGGTGACGTCAACGTTACATTGACCGCATGAGACAGAATGTTGTAGTGAGAGGTGACGTCAACGTTACATAGACCGCATGAGACAGAATGTTGTAGTGAGAGGTGACGTTACATTGACCGCATGAGACAGAATGTTGTAGTGAGAGGTGACGTCAACGTTACATTGACCGCATGAGACAGAATGTTGTAGTAGAGTGACGTCAACGTTACATGACCGCATGAGACAGAATGTTGTAGTGAGAGGTGACGTCAACGTTACATTGACCGCATGAGACAGAATGTTGTAGTGAAGTGACGTCAACGTTACATAGACCGCATGAGACAGAATGTTGTAGTGAGAGGTGACGTCAACGTTACATTGACCGCATGAGACAGAATGTTGTAGTGAGAGGTGACGTCAACGTTACATAGACCGCATGAGACAGAATGTTGTAGTGAGAGGTGACGTCAACGTTACATTGACCGCATGAGACAGAATGTTGTAGTGAGACTTCAACGTTACATTGACCGCATGAGACAGAATGTTGTAGTGAGACTTCAACGTTACATTGACCGCATGAGACAGAATGTTGTAGTGAAGTGACGTCAACGTTACATGACGCATGAGACAGAATGTTGTAGTGAGACTCAATCGTTACATTGACGCATGACAGAATTTGTAGTGAAGACTCAACGTTACATTGACCGCATGAGACAGAATGTTGTAGTGAGAGGTGACGTCAACGTTACATTGACCGCATGAGACAGAATGTTGTAGTGAGAAGGACGTCACGTTACATTGACGCTGAGACAGAATGTTGTAGTGAGAGACTTCAGTTACATTGACCGCTGAGACAGAATGTTGTAGTAGAGACTTCAAGTTACATTGACCGCATGAGACAGAATGTTGTAGTAGAAGAGACTTCATCGTTACATTGACCGCTGAGACAGAATGTTGTAGTGAGACTCAACGTTACATGACCGCTGAGACAGAATTTGTAGTAGAGACTTCAACGTTACATTGACCGCATGAGACAGAATGTTGTAGTGGAGTGACGTCAACGTTACATTGACCGCATGAGACAGAATGTTGTAGTGAGAGGTGACGTCAACGTTACTAGACGCCTGAGACAGAATGTTGAGAGAGTGACGTCAACGTTACATAGACCGCATGAGACAGAATGTTGAGTGAGAGTGACTCAACGTTACATGACCATGAGACAGAATGTTGTAGTGAGGTGACTGTCAAGCTACATTAGACGCACTGAGACAGAATGTTGAGTGAGAGTGACTCAAGTTACATAGACGCCTGAGACAGATTTTAAGAAATAGTTTGAAACAATAATGTTACCATCACCAATGAAGATCATGATTGTATATTGTCAGTGGACTGGCTTCATAGTGTGTCTCATTGTGCTACATTATATGTCACATCTGAATGATTGTTTGCTTCAAGGCTTGCCACCAGTGTTCCTCGTAATTCAGATAAGTCTTATTTCGACTTTAGAGGTTCTTGTAATTTAGATCTCCAAGTCAGGGATCAGTTTACACACACTAAGTTGTGTCTTAATTTGACATCAAAGCTCCGAATTTTTTCTCAGCTCCTCTGTCACATGCGCAGTAGCTTATTAACTTCACAATATGCAACCCTTTGTAACATTATGTTTATATTTGACAGCTTATGTAACAAGTACTGATGTCTCAATGTAATAAACATGTTTTTAACATTGAATTCTCAGGCGTATCTATCACGGATAAGGAAGCCAGTGAAATTGTACCGAAATATTTCGTCCCTGGAACACAACAAATGGACTATAATAACTTTAATAAGTTGATGCAGAACCTGTTATCATGAATAATGAACAACTTGAAAAGCTTCACAAAATGATGAACAAACAATGGTGATTTTATTGTTTAAGAAAAATCTATATTACCAAATAATGTAATGTCATAACACTAAATAAACTAGTTGATAGTATAACAAATGATGTAATGTCATAACACTAAATAAACTAGTTGTAGATAGTGTAACACATGATGTAATGTCATAACACTAAATAAACTAGTAGATAGTATAACACATAATGTAATGTCATAACCTAAATAACAGCTGTAGATAGTATAACACATATGTAATGTCATAACACTAAATAAACTAGTGTAGATAGTATAACACATGATGTAATGCATAAACTAAATAAACTAGTTGATAGTATAACAAATGATGTAATGTCATAACACTAAATAAACTAGTAGATAGTGTAACACATGATGTAATGTTTAACAAAATACTATATTACAACATGATGTAATGTCATAACCTAAATAAACTAGTTGTAGATAGTATAACACATGATGTAATGTCATAACACTAAATAAACTAGTAGATAGTGTAACACATGATGTAATGTCATAACACTAAATAAACTAGTAGATAGTATAACACATGATGTAATGTCATAACGCTAAATAATCTAGCTGTAGATAGTGTAACACATGATGTAATGTCATAACACTAAATAAACTAGCTGTAGATAGTATAACACATGATGTAATGCCATAACACTAAATAAACTAGCTGTAGATAGTATAACACATGATGTAATGTCATAACACTAAATAAACTAGTTGATAGTATAACACATGATGTAATCAACGTTTCAATCAAAATGCCTTTCGCAAGCAGACGATATAAAATAAAAGTGAGATTCAATTTGATATTAGAATTAGGAAACAAAAATTATGAAATAAAACTAAGTGAATCATATAAATGAGGGCTGAAAGTTATTTTCTTGAAAGGTTGGAATTATTCTGTTGCTATACATATTAGGAATTCAGAATGTTTTGTTGCTTTTCTATTTTTTAACCTTTTACCTAAGACCTCCTGACGGAGTAGATCTTATCTCGCTTACAATGAGTTATGTTAGTATTATCATATTTTAATAGTTTTTAACGTATTTTTATATGAATTTTAACGTATTTTTATATGAATTTTAACGTATTTTTATATGAATTTTAACGTATTTTTATATGAATTTTAACGTATTTTTATATGAATTTTAACGTATTTTTATATGAATTTTAACGTATTTTTATATGAATTTTAACGTATTTTTATATGAATTTTAACGTATTTTTATATGAATTTTAACGTATTTTTATATGAATTTTAACTTACCTACACGCTATTGGTATCCATTTACTTTAACAATTATTATTTTTATTTTTAGAAGTACCTTCTTCTTATTCGTCTTCACTCGTCACCTCTAGGCAGGCATAGGTCAGCAACCAAGGCTTTCCAAGCCTCTCATATCCAAGCCTCTCATATCCAAGCCTCTCATATCCAAGCCCCTCATATCCAAGCCTCTCATATCCAAGCCCCTCATATCCAAGCCCCTCATATCAAGGCCCCTCATATCCAGGCCCCTCATATCCAAGCCCCTCATATCCAAGCACCTCATATCCAAGCCCCTCATATCCAGGCCCCTCATATCCAGGCCCCTCATATCCAGGCCCCTCATATCCAAGCCTCTCATATCCAAGCCCCTCATATCCAAGCCTCTCATATCCAGGCCCCTCATATCCAGGCCCCTCATATCCAAGCCTCTCATATCCAAGCCTCTCATATCCAAGCCCCTCATATCCAAGCCCCTCATATCCAAGCCCCTCATATCCAAGCCTCTCATATCCAGGCACCTCATATCCAAGCCCCTCATATCCAAGCCTCTCATATCCAAGCCCCTCATATCCAAGCCTCTCATATCCAGGCCCCTCATATCCAAGCCTCTCATATCCAAGCCCCTCATATCCAAGCCTCTCATATCCAAGCCTCTCATATCCAAGCCCCTCATATCCAAGCCTCTCATATCCAGGCCCCTCATATCCAAGCCTCTCATATCAAGCTCCTCAATCCAAGCCCTCATATCCAAGCCCCTCATATCCAAGCCCCTACTATCCAAGCCCCTCATATCCAAGCCTCTCATATCCAAGCCCCTCATATCCAAGCCTCTCATATCCAAGCCCCTCATATCCAAGCCCCTCATATCCAAGCACCTCATATCCAAGCCCTCATATCCCAAACCCTCATATCAGCCCTCATATCCAAGACCTTTTTCCATACCTCTATTCCCTCTCAGTATTTTCTTGTATTCCGTTTTCAACTCCCGCCTCCAGATATTCTTGGGTCGTTCCTTACCTCTATTACCCTTTTGGGTCAATCGAAAAGCATGTCTCGAGATAATGCCAGGTCTCCTCCTGTGTATCCTATCCAAGACATTTGAGAAAAAAAAAATAGACATTATATTTGTGTGAAACTTAAAAGAAAAAATGTGTTACACTCAGAGCGATGCTATCTTCTAACTAGCTCATTTTTGGCTGAAATCGGATGCACATGTCCTAAACGTGTAGAAGTCTATGCGTTTAGGGGCCGACCACACCAATGTGCAACGTATACGCGTTCTTGGCAAAGATCAAACATATCACAAAAAGTGATGGAAATTGGTGGTAAAGAATGAACGCAAAGAAGAAGAAGAAGATTAGCTCATTGTATAGATATATTAGTCATTGCTTCAGTTGAAGATTATGTGGAAAAAGCTTTTAACACATTAACTACACCATGCCGCAGTGTGAGCTCGTTTGTCTGTCCTGTTCGATCATGTATCACATACTGAGCAATAATAGGTTTAATTGCCAAATTAGCATAAAATTGAATCATTAATGGGACTTTATTCGTTCACATTCTGTTAACTAATGATACAAGTATATTTTGTTATCTATAACATTACACAGAATTCACCGAATTCTGGTACCAAAAATATAACAACATATTAGCTCAATTCGGCCACAGTGTGGTTTTCAATGTGGTAGTTAAATTGTTAAACTTCTTTATTATATAATTCTATTGGTTTTATATTTCTAATCTCGCGCGTTCTCTCTCTCTCTCTAGCATGTGACGCTTCTAGTGCATTAGGGCAGCACCAGAGGCACCATTATGATCTACATAACTGGAAAGCTATGGTTCATTTCGTTTACGTGTTGTTCTACTATTCTCTCCCAGGTCGTTTTGCATCTTTCAGTTTTCGCCTGACAGGTCGTTTTGCATCTTTCAGTTTTCGTCTGCCAGGTCGTTTTGCATCTTTCAGTTTTCGTCTGCCATCTGCTGTCCATCTCAGTGCAGTTTTCGTGACAGATCTAGTTCATGCGTATCACATGTCCTTAAGGAGTCTCGGTGGTTAAGTGGTTAAGCCCTTGGCTTGCAAGTCGAAGGTTGTAGGTTCGAATCCGGACTGCGCCGTTCTATTCACGAGTGCATTTTTTTCCTGAGATCCCTAGGATTGTTGCCGGAGCTACGGAGTTCAGGATTTATACCGTACTCTCTGCAGGTGTTGTACCATTTCTGCGGACAGGGACAGAGCCATATGGGATAAAACCTGGTGCAACGAAGTCATTCTTTCTGCTTTAAAACTTCCTTTCATCCTCTTGTTGACAATATGCTAACAGTTCTTGGTTAGAAATCGTATTTGGCCAGAACACGTATAAGATCTTTCACAGACAAGTTGTATGGAAGATGAAAAGTTTCTTGAAGAGAAAACATATCATGTTTTCTGTCATTCTCCAGCATTCTGATTCGTACAGTAAAATTGATAGCACACAGCCGCGGTATACGACTTACTGGCGTATACGACTTACTGGCGTATTCTTCTCTGCTCCTCGTGAAGTATAGGGACTAAACATTTGTTCGCCCCTTTTCCGGATCTCTGTCTGTTTTTTCCCGGTTTCCCATGATAGTGCAAAACCTTTGAGGTCCACAAGAAGACCTCTAGGGATGTTTAGGATGTCCAATTTTCCGTTTCCTGTTGTTTACGGTCGCAAAAGGGTCGCCATCGCCCCAATTTCCTTGCATATTTGGCTGCGCGCATCATCTCTCTCCGGTATGGAGCTCTTGTTCGTCTGAGACTCGAGTTTTAGTTTTGAACAATTTGTTTTTGGTTTCTGTAACTGCATCATTTTTAAGGGGGACTATGGTTGGGTAACTATTTTCGTTGCTTTGATATTAATGTAGAATTTGTATAACCAATTCGAAAGATTATGACTTAAAATTGTAGAAAAAGGTTAGTTTACCAAAAAATAACAAAATTTCAAATCCCTAAGACTCTGAATATAATGATTATAAATAAATTCTGTTTTCACTCTAATGTGAGCAATTGTAATATCTAAAATATTACACATGCTTTTGGGATATATTAAATGGTCCAAAATAGTTTTTGTGACCTAATTTTGAGGATATTTTTACACCCAAAAAAGTATTTATCCCATAGCAGAATTCCAACCTAGAGGATCAGGAAACCACACTTTGTCTGACCTCTCTCCTTCGACCTGTCCGATTTGGGTAACCCTGCCAGCATAGCTCGTGTGTCTTTTAGGTACATGAGGTGCCCCACCCCACCCTACTACAAGGTAATGGCTTCATGGGGGCGGAGCTACGGTATATATCAATGTACTATTCATCATACTACACAGGACCATGCGGTAGATTTTCTCAGTATGATGCAAGTTTTAGAAATTCCGCCCTTAAATGTTTTTCTTTTAAATAACCTTTTATTTTTAATTTTTTTAAAAGTGCACAAAATGTACGAATACTATTTTTATTTGGTAAATATAAACTACTTTCAATAATGATTTGATGAACTATTTCAAACAAAAAAGACAGCTTCGCGCTGTCAGATCAAAAGTTTTTCGGCGAGCGCTCGCCAACTATACAACTACACCAGAAACCGAAATTATATGGTACCGAAAACGCTTAGGTAGAGGCGTGCGATAAATCTTAAATCGTTGACATCAATATCGGAATAACATAGACCAATATAGAAAAGCGTTGCGTAAAGATTTTCATTATTGAACGGTTCAGATTGTATTTTGATTTCGCTACTTATGCGGCCCCCCTGCCTAATGCGGCAGCCTCACTGTATCATAGTACGGCACGGCCCTGATACGATATCTGTTTGGTATCATTGTATCATGCGTGCTGTGAGACATGATGATACATCTAGTATTATTGTATCATGCGTGCTGTGAGACAGGATGATACATCTAGTATCATTGTATCATGTGTGCTGTGAGACATGATGACGTATCTAGTATTTTTGTCTTATGTTGTCTGCTGCCAGACATGATAGTCATAAGAATGCAATTCATTACTCTTTCCCCCTGATATGACATCGCTGTGTGACCTCTGTATGTCTCTATTATCAATATAATCTTTATTCTATTCATTGTTAGTAACAACGCCAACTTCAGGCAAATAGTTGCAGAAATGTTGCAATAAATGGAAACGTAATTACAACTTTATCTTCAAACTTATTTGTTTATGTTTGGTGTGTTCATGTTGGTTATTCCTTTGTTTAGTATGTGTCATCTGAAATTGTATTGTTTGTTTTCGTATTCATGATCGTACAGAGTACGGTATGGTTGTATATGTTTAAGCAACCTACAGTTTGCACTTTTTGATTTGATATTTTTGAACATATATATTATTATTTGATATGTTTGAACATATAGTTTATTATTTGATATGTTTGAACATATAGTTTATTATTTGATATGTTTGAACATATAGTTTATTATTTGATATGTTTGAACATATAGTTTATTATTTGATATGTTTGAACATATAGTTTATTATTTGATATGTTTGAACATATAGTTTATTATTTGATATGTTTGAACATATAGTTTACTGTTTTGATTTCTCTCTCTCTCGCGATCGTTCTTAAGCCGCCGTTTTTATCATTCTATTGTGATATATAAACAGCCAAACATCAGAACGGGATGTATGTGCACAAGTCTTCAGTATCAATTGGAGTTCAGGTGCTTATCCTTCGGTGGTGTGTTCGATTTCAACCAGCGTTTACTGGGTTCGCTCTCCGTTAGCCTTTGCTGTCCCCAGCAAAACCCATAAGGCTGCAGGTTGATATTGTCTTTCAGGACAGTGACCCGTAGACAACCTGCCCTCCCGGGCTGATGAGCGTCATCTGCCCAACTGTTTTGATTTGATTTTGTTTTCCGTACCATTAAGTTTTGGTGTATTAAGTTTCAGATCAATCCTGAGAAGGCGTGCATGTGGTTCTCTTGAATAATTTCATAATCAAGACTGACCAGGCTGTGTCACATTTGACGGACAGGTTATTGATCGGAGCGGGAGGGGAGGGGTGGAGGAGGGGACGTAGAAGTCGGGAACTCGCCATTCAATTTAAAGGAATTCAGTTCGCATCGCCGTGAAGCCATTGGGATATTTTTCCAGAGATCCCTGATCTCAGTTGGGATAGATCGAATTCCTGGTCCTATCGGAGACGGACGATAAAACGTAGGACCCGTGTTCAAGTTGAGCACGTAAAAAAAAAACACTTGGCAGTTAACAAATCTTGAAAACAGGCTGGAAAAGCGCTGCCTGGACAAAACACATTAGAGAAAATAAAATAAAAATCGTTCGAAATAATTTTACCATCTTCTAAATACATCAGGGACCGTCACCGGTGCTACGGAGTTCGTGCACTGCCACTGAGATCTTCTAGTGTAAGAAATAGATCAGGACACATATGGTTACTTACCGAAAAGCAATCATTCAATCAATCAATCAATCAATCAATCAATCAATCAATCAATCAATCAATCAATCAAAGAACCAATCAATCAATCAAGTAATCAATCAATCAAGTAATCAGTCAATCAATCAATCAAGTAATCAATCAATCAATCAATCAATCAATGAATCAGTCAATTAACCAGTCAGTCAGTTATTCAGTTTATTAATCAATAAATCCAACTGAATTGATATCTTATAGAGACGAACACAATATATCTTGTATACACTGTTCAGGACAAGAAGATGTTGATAACAATAATGAAGCTGAAAACTGTGCTCCAAAATACTACGCTAATATACAGAGGTACTTGGCTGTGTATTATGTTGGTTCTCTCTTACCATTATATGTCGCATAGTGTCATCAAACAATTTCTCCATACCGTTTTATTATGGGCAACTCGGTTAATCTGCTCTATAGAATTGTGTCCAATATTTCTCGCCTATCTTACTAAATTTCGTTTGAGGATTTCCCTAGATCAGCCTTTCTTTCTTGAACTTGTTGCCTTCGACTTCAATGTCTGCTTTGTGATTTTTTGACTATTTCTTCTCATAGTTTCTGTAGTTCTAATTATCGCTTGTCAACTGGTCTCGGGTGCTAGTTCTCTTACTTTCTCACGTGATCTTGGAACCGGTAACGGTGGTATAGAGGTTGCTATATGAGGAATGTAATGAACCAACAAAAACAGTATAAATGGACACAGCTTCCACCATTTGTCAAAATCACTCTCTGCAAAACACACACAAGTTCTCTAAAAGAAAACCCACAGAAACCTAGGAAATGATACAAACATATAACAACACAGATATACAACACAATTTCACAATGATAGCAACAATTCCAAATGTAGACAAAAAAGGTTGACGAAACAGATTGCCCGTCTGCCCAGCGTGTTCGTAGCGCGTTAGACTACGGGTGACTATCCCTCTGTGTGTGCGGGTTCAATTCCGCGGGATGGCAGAAAAAGCCACAGATACCCCAGATTTACGGTGTTTGTGGCACCGAACCGAAGGGTTACGATGTCCATGGCACCGAGCCGAAGAGCTGAAAAGCTCAAGTGCTTCTGGATCGGAAAAAAAGAAACAGATTCCATACTGGGAGCAATGAGAACACATTGACACATCATAACCCCGACACGAGTGAACCCATATAAACACAGATGGACCATTGGACACGATAACCAGGAAAGAAGGGACCAGAGCCATTATTATACTAAAAGATGGCACAACAATAAAAAATGTAAGTTTTCTATCACCGGAGAACTCTCAACAAATTTTAGAGCTGAGCAACAGACAAGTGTCTATTTTAGAGCTGAGCAACAGACAAGTGTCTATTTTAGAGCTGAGCATCAGACAAGTGTCTATTTTAGAGCTGAGCAACAGACAAGTGTCTATTTTAGAGCTGAGCAACAGACACGTGTCTATTTTAGAGCTGAGCAACAGACAAGTGTCTATGCAATACAAAATACTGCAGGTAAAGAAAATACAAAATAAAAACAATCTTGTCTTCATGTACGATAGCATGTCGGGCATGCAATCCACACAAAGGGAACCACGAGATAATACGGAGATAGAGCTGACATTCCAGTTATACACGCTCTCAGAACACAATTAAATTATTCTCTAGTAGATACCAGCTGACAGTCCAGTTGTACACGTTCTCAGAACACAATCAAATTATTATTTAGTGGATACCAGCTGACATCCCAGTTACAAACGCTCTCAGAACACAATGAAATTATTCTCTAGTGGATACCAGCTGACAGTCCAGTTGCACACGTTCTCAGAACACAATCAAATTATTATTTAGTGGATACCAGCTGACATCCCAGTTACAAACGCTCTCAGAACACAATGAAATTATTCTCTAGTAGATACAAACTCACTGTGGTATATCTAGTAGATACAAACTCACTGTGGTATATCTAGTAGATACAAACTCACTGTGGTATATCAGAAAATGAGCTGACCAAGAAGGGAACACACATGACAAAATTAACACAATTTCACAATTGAACATCTTTGAGTGACAAACATTAGGGTTCCATGAAACAATTGTGGGTAGAACCCAGTAACATTCACGGTTCGGAAAGAGTTAACATCAAACACACAAGAAACACATATTTCACGGTTCGGAAAGAGTTAACATCAAACCCACAAGAAACACATATTTCACGGAGGTGTTATAACAAAACAGATTGATTACACGTTTGAACAGAATCTTGTAAAAAATAAAAACTAACAATATAAAAGTTAGATGGCTATACCATGTTTGTGTTAAGTGCTTTATAAAGTTACTAACATCAACATGATTTCGGATCTCATATTTCTAGTATTTGAATAGCGTGTTATTCGATTCTGATTGCTGGCAGCCTCACAGCCGGAAGCAAAGAACTGTGTTGAAATCCTCCAACGAGGATCGGGTCACATATTCAACATGAGAAACTGTGTACCACGTTCAGAAGATCTCAAACTTTATTCTAAAGGGATGCAAACAAGTATAACAGAATATTAGTTTGGGTGAAAAGAAGAATTATCGTGTCTTAACCCATTCGTCCATCCCAGCTAACATAAAAGCTCGGAGTGTTTTTTTTAAGGATAACGCAAAGTCAGTATACTGGCTTATTTCGTATACATTGCAATATAAATTAAATATCTCCAGAGTTTACACAAATAAGGGGTGGGGAAGGTTTAATGCTTACCTACCACTTACAAAGTTCTCTTAGTCTTGTCCACTTGCCATCGATTTTCTCTTGAAAGTGTCATCGTCAGCACGAGCAGAATAGAATGTAGTTGTATGTGTCTAAAATATGTGATCTTCAAACATGAGCACAATAGAATGTAGTTGTATGTGTCTAAAATATGTGATCTTCAAACATGAGCACAGTAGAATGTAGTTGTATGTGTCTAAAATATGTGATCTTCAAACATGAGTAGAATAGAATGTAGTTGTATGTGTCTAAAATATGTGATCTTCAACATGAGCACAATAGAATGTAGTTGTATGTGTCTAAAATATGTGATCTTCAAACATGAGCACAGTAGAATGTAGTTGTATGTGTCTAAAATATGTGATCTTCAAACATGAGTAGAATAGAATGTAGTTGTATGTGTCTAAAATATGTGATCTTCAAACATGAGTAGAATAGAATGTAGTTGTATGTGTCTAAAATATGTGATCTTCAACATGAGCGCAATAGAATGTAGTTGTATGTGTCTAAAATATGTGATCTTCAAACATGAGTAGAATAGAATGTAGTTGTATGTGTCTAAAATATGTGATCTTCAACATGAGCGCAATAGAATGTAGTTGTATGTGTCTAAAATATGTGATCTTCAAACATGAGTAGAATAGAATGTAGTTGTATGTGTCTAAAATATGTGATCTTCAAACATCTTGACTAATTGTGAAACACGTAACAACAAAGTACTGTAGCTCTAAAAGGAAAAAAAAAGCAACAATATACAGCAACATTTTGAATACAAAAGGCTAAACACATCGCTGAATATTGCTTTTGTACTTTGTTAAAACTACAGTACTTTCTTTTTACATGTTTCTCCATTGCTACATAGTTTTACTGTAATTTCCATTATATCGATAACATCTTTACTTCAAATTCTATCATCATTTCATTGTTTTTTCTGTATGTTTCTATAGAATACACCCAATTCTTATTTTTCTTGTTGTTTTGTTTCCATGAATTACAAGTCATTTTACTTATTATTGTTTCTTGTTTCCATGAATTACAAGTCATTCTACTTATTATTGTTTCTTGTTTCCATGAATTACAAGTCATTCTACTTATTATTGTTCGTGTTTCCAAGAAACTGACAAACTGATATGTTTTGAGTTCCTTTGTGTTTTCTTAAATGAGTGTTCCTGCTGAATACGTCTGAGAGAACATTTCCTACCAGCTTTAGTTTATACCACCACATGCAGTCCCATCAGGATGATGTACAGGAAGTAGAAAGGTTAATACCTCCACGTGCCGTCCCATCAGGATGATGTACAGGAAGTAGAAAGGTTAATACCTCCACGTGCCGTCCCATCAGGATGATGTACAGGAAGTAGAAAGGTTACAACCACCATATGCCGTCCCATCAGGATGATGTACAGGAAGTAGAAAGGTTAATACCTCCACGTGCCGTCCCATCAGGATGACGCACAGGGAAGTAGAAAGGTTAATATCACCACGTGTCGTCCCAACAGGATGACGTCCAGGGACGTAGAAAGGTTAATACCACCACATGTCGTCCCATCAGGATGACGTCCAGGGACGTAGAAAGGTTAATACCACCACGTGCCGTCCCAACAGGATGACGTCCAGGGACGTAGAAAGGTTAATACCACCACGTGCCGTCCCAACAGGATGACGTTCAGGGACGTAGAAAGGTTAATACCACCACGTGCTGTCCCATCAGGATGATGTACAGGGACGTAGAAAGGTTAATATTTATGTAATAATTGATAGAACGATGATCATTACTCTTCAGTGAATAACTATGTGTGCTCTGTTCACTTTATTACGCAGGAAAATCTCAGCGGTGCACTCACTCCGTTGTATCGTCGAGAGTCTCCGGTGTCATTTTGAATATAGTAAAACCTTTTGTAGGAATAAAAAAATATTTAAAATGAAGTTTGCTCGGGCAGCGGTTTTGCAGCCTACACATATCGACTTTCAACTGCCAAAAGTTTTCTTTACGTGCTCCACATGAACACGGTACCCACGTTTTATTGTCCGTCTCCTGTAGAATTAGGCATTCGATCTCACCTATATTGAAATGAGGGATCTCTGGGAAAAAAACGAGGGATAGAACCGAATACTTTTGAAGTGATAGGCCAGCACTTTACCTCCACAACAGAAAACTATATATTAAAGCGTTCATCCAGGGATAGAGCCAAGCAAAGAGGAAGTTAGCGTTTGAAACGGAAACATTATTCTATAAGTATATATAAATATATATATGTGTGATATGATATTCTGTGTGATATGATATTATGTGTGATATGATATTCTGTGTGATATGATATTCTGTGTGATATGATATTATGTGTGATATGATATTCTGTGTGATATGATATTATGTGTGATATGATATTCTGTGTGATAATACAAGTACTTGATGTTCAGTAGCAATATTACCAATGCCATATTGTACAGCTTGATGGTCAGTAGTAATATTACCAATGTCATATTGTACAGCTTGATGGTCAGTAGTAATATTACCAATGTCATATTGTACAGCTTGATGGTCAGTAGTAATATTACCAATGTCATATTGTACAGCTTGATGGTCAGTAGTAATATTACCAATGCCATATTGTACAGCTTGATGGTCAGTAGTAATATTACCAATGCCATATTGTACAGCTTGATGGTCAGTAGCAATATTACCAATGCCATATTGTACAGCTTGATGGTCAGTAGTAATATTACCAATGCTATATTGTACAACTTGATGGTCAGTAGTAATATTACCAATGCCATATTGTACAGCTTGATGGTCAGTAATAAGAAATAACGATATTACAATACCATTATTATCCAATAACTTGTCTTGAGCAGAACGTTGCCATCTTAACAGTCCTTCAGACATTTTTCTATCTCACAGGCCAGATGCCATATCTTCAGTCGCATTCTGAATTCATATTTTCCCCGGCCTTTCTCGTATCCTCTTTGCCGGGATGTCTCTTCCAACATCATCCAGTTGTCTTTACTTTTGATTTCCTTCTTGATAGATCTATTTGCTTTCTTCTCCGTCCACGATATACGAATGACTCTTTTGTAACACTTATATTCAAATGCACACATGCGCTTTTCTACTACTGGCTAGTTAAATAACCATGTTTTGCACCATATGTTGTCCCTAGGAATATACATGCTCTGTGTAGTCTGAAATTTCCTACTCCTATCAGTTTCACACAGTTTTTAGTTATTTAATTGTTTTGTAAGGCTGTGTTTATTCGTCTTTTGATTTTCCTCATCCCATTTCCATCTGTTATTAAGCAGTAAATCGATATATTCAAAACGGTTCATATGTTAAATTTTCTTTTCCTCGATATAACTATCATTTGTCATGATTAATTTATCAGTTGTCATTATTTTAGTTTCTCTGACATCGAAATATATATAATAAAGTAATGCCAACAACATATTTAAATGGAAATTGTGTCTACATAATGAGAGGCCATGATACAATATTTTTAGAATCCCTGAACGCAAAACACATGCAAGATGTTATGTATATTTCGTCAGGTACAAATTTGTGAATAAATATGCAAACAAGAGAATTGTAATAGCATTATATTAGAAGCAGTTAACATAATCTAAACTCAAATGTAGTGGCTACAGTTCTTATAAGGATATATCTATATATTTTAATATTGCTAAATATTTTCTCTACTGTGAGTAAGTGTGGATCATAATATACATTTCGTTTTGGTAATAAATTTCAATGCAAATCAAAGGATACAAAGCAAACGGCCGGTCACGCAAAAGGTGGACCTCAGAGATAACAGAGACAACGAAAGACACTGTTTATGAAGCGCACACAAAAGCCTGTTCTAGAAATCTCTTCTTACCTTGAAGCTGTGAGGGAGAAAATAAAAAGACAAGGCGCATAGAGAAACCCGCTCCAGGTGTATCATGTTTTGTCGATCTGACGCTGAAATGCAAACATAGGATTAGACAATAGATAGATAGAATAGAAATAAAGCTCAAGATCTAGCCTTGACAATTTACTTAAACATAGAAGAAGAATGTTCATGATAAAAATGGGAAATATATTTCTGTCAGTGATTCCGCTGTACACCGCGCTGATCTTGTTAGTAGACAGTGTATCCGTTATGCAGTCAGATAGGTACGTGTGTTCAGACTCTTGTGTTCATGATGGGCATTCTATGATTCCTATGCCATTCAAAGCAAGTTCTAGGATTCAATGTGCGGCAGAGTGTTCCAAGTATGCATGGTGCAAGGCATTCATCTTTCTGAACAGCGATAAACAATTATCGTCAAGTAGAGATCACACTTCAAAGTCGTGTCAACTGTACATCGAGCTTACATTGAAATGTTCACAAGCAAATAGTTTGGCACTGAAATCTCTTACATGTAACAAAGTATCTAAAGAAGACGTGACACTATCAAAGAATAATTCTGTGACCACTCAGAGAGTTCTACAGGTGTACAACAATAAAACGTACTTTCCTTTGGGACAAACATATCTTGAGACACTTCTGACCGCTGCTAATAATCTGAAGGTTCAATTTAGGATAGGGACTTCAGCGTACACGGCCAGCGCTAATTATATCACCTTGACCATTGATCATTCTAAGCTGATTTGTACTTCAGTACTGGATTCTATTCAAGGATCGATGAATATAGGTATTCTCATTACTGTCCGATCATTTTGTACAGATGGGTCACAAGCTATTGATACCTCATTGACTAGCCTATCTGATCAGTTCTTTTGGGACATTCAAGTTCCTGAAACAACCGGTGTTTTCAGAAAAAACAGGGTGTATACCACTGGAGCTAACAATAACTTATTAGTTTCTTCTGTTACTAATGGTTTCGACATCAAACTTTTACTAATCAGTAACAAAATGATTGTACACGCTGACGTGCTTGTTCATGACGAAAAGACTGGAGACATTGAGGCGCAATCGAGGATTTATGAACGGGGGAAGTTCAAAATAATATCCCATTTAACAGGAGGAAAAACAGTAATTGAATCCTGGACTCAAGCAAGTACTACGTTAAGTAGTCCTACGGTAGAAAACACAACAGCTAAGTGGTTCTCAGACTATTGCTGGAGACCAGTGTTTAGCAGACCCGTTTCCACTTTTAGTAAGTCTGTAATTAACCTACATAATTGTATAGAAACAGGCCGAAGGATTCGAATAAAGTTTACCATTGACAATTTAACTATTTTAGCATCTCCAGACTTTGTCGAGGTTATAAATTCAACAGGAAAAGTAACTGCGTACTTACTAAGAGTTATGTTGCGTAAACCTGCTTCTTCTAATGGAGTTATCGGTACTGTCAGCAACATAATTGATAATGCTCTTACAGGCACATCTAGATCACAGTGGGCTCACTACAAGATAAGCGATCAGGGTATTATCACTACATATACAACATATGTAAGGGCATCGGAGTATACAGAAACATCTGGTACGGTAGAAGTGCAATGGTTTGAAGAGATTCAAAACTGGAGACTAGTTTATGCTTCAGATCAGAAAAGCGTTATATCTCTAGCAAGTCTTGTAGCCAAGGTTTTGAATGGAACCGATGTCAGGATTAAGATTCTCAGCACTGGAATTATAAGATGGTACACATGCGATATGATAGAAGTCATAGATAACGGTAATTGTAACTATTGTTGATTTTATTGTAACTTTCATGTTTGTGTTGTCTATGATTAGATAGTGCACGTTTTTCCAGAGATCTCTAGGAATGTTGACGGAGATACAGAGTTCATAACTTGTGCAATAAACTTGGCAGGAGGCATGTAATTTCTACAGAAAGGGACCAAGCCGTATGGGGTACAACCCGTGCAGGAAGTAAATTCTTTGTCGTATGGACCTTTCAACCTTGAAAATAATCTGTGTTTGAATAAATTATATATAAGTCTATAATAAAATATGTAAAATTTCCCATAGCCCTTTCAAACCTTAGAGTATGAAGACTTTTCACTTCCCATTTCTAAACCCTAGTGTGCAGGAGGGTGAATTCATTTCTTCGCGTGGTGAAATGTTGAGTGTATGATTGAACTCACAACCATTTTGTGACCGAGTTGATAAGCAAACGTTTAAACATTTCGCTGATCTGTCCCACATAGAAATCTATACTTGTCAATAATGTTACTAATGGCACATACTGATAGTGTTATTTGATTCATATTAACCTCATTAATCATCTGTAAGACTTATATTCCAATCCACATTATGTTTTTCTGCTCATTTGTTAAGTATTTATGATTCACAAACATATGGTAGCAATATAAATATGCATGCTTATAGTATTCTGAAATTATTCAATACAAACTAGCAAGAGGAGATATACAATATCAACGAAAAAGAAAGAAAGTTAGGATAAAGCCTTGCTTGAATTCATCATCATTATCAAGTAGCTTGTCCCTTCCAGAACTTGACTTCCATTACAACCGTCCTGAAAACTGTCTGTTCTGTGCAAGTTGACCGGAGTCAGATCGTCATTGACATCTTTCACCCATCGTCTTCTAGGTCTTCCTCTTATTTTTGTTCCAGACACCATTCCCTCCAAAATTATCTTCTCTAGGCACTCATGTCGTTTGATATGTCCGAAATATTAAATTTTCCTTGATGTTATGCTCTTTAATATCCAACTCTCTTTAATAGTGACCTGTTGCAGAATAGAAGCATTTGTTCTTTTCTCTGTCCATGATATAATGAAGTGATTCGGCCACTTGATAAGAATGAAACCAAGCAGCACTACATACAGAGTATTTAACAACAGAACACTTGGAAAAAGGTGAGATGAAGGCTGACAAAAACAAGATAGATGGCAAAACAGAATCCAGGCAAAAAATATAAATAACTATCACCCAAGCCACAAGAGCAGCGCAAGACAAAATAAAAAATCACGACATTGGGCAACAACCCGGAAACAGTGTGACGACGAAGAAGGACAAATGAAAGAGTAGGATAAAAAAAATAACTCAGTCTATTAGAGTGTGCTACCAAGGTAAGAGATACAAATCTTGTGGATCCAATGAAGCTGAAACATCACTTGATTTGATTTAAGCTGAATAACGTCTGTTAAATGAAAGAATTGTTAAATGTTCCAAACGTCTAACCCTCCCTTTATCCAATTTTCACCAAATTTCAAAGATTTAAAAATAAAAGCTAATCAAAATAAGTGCTGAAATAATTTCAATCAATAAAAATATTGAACATCTTGAACAACTCTCATTTCTTTTTTACAATATTGTAACAAAAAAACAACCAAATGTTATGGTTCACCCATAGAATGATGGAAAGAGAACACACACAGATCATAATATCATTTAATTTATGTTGATGCAATGTATATCTGCTTTATCCTTTTGAAAAAATATTGATTACAATTTCAATTTCAGATTGTTTTATCATGATCAAAAATACTTATTCAAATATACAGACTGTCAATGAGAAGTTATACTATAAACAACATTTAATTTGGAGAAATTAATGATGAGAATATGTTTTGTTCACAACTACATTTTCAAATACATAAATACTATCTCTAGTTTATAAATATCTTACACATAATACAATATCTAGTTTAGAAATGTCTTACACATAATGTCTTATATTACAATCTCTAGTATATAAATGTCTTACACATAATGTCTTATAATATATTCTCCAGTTTAGAAATGCCTTCATCATTGTCTTAACAAGACATACTCTAGTTTATAAATCAATTCTGAGAGAAGAACAAGCTGGTTTTAGACCTGGGAGAAGCTGCTTACACCAAATAATTACACTACGCCTAATCTTGCAGAAACATATTGAGAAGCAACAACCACTCATACTAAATTTCATCGATTTTAAAAAGCCTTTGATAGTCTACACAGAATCTCCCTGTGGAATATTCTGAGATGCTATGGAATACCAGACACAATAATAAACATTATTAAGAGCCTCTATACCAATCTTTATACCAACATTGTGCTACCAGAGCCAAACATGGGCACTGACAAAGAACAAGAAAGGAAAATTACCACATGTGAAATGAGATGCCTGAGGAAAGCAGTAAATAAACAAGAAGAGACCATATAAGAAATGAGGAAATTAGAAGAACAGTCGGAACAACACCTGCTATTATATTTTTTGAAAAACAGAGACTCAAATGGTTTGGCCACTTGGTCAGAATGAACCGAATACACCAGTTGCAAGAGCGTACAACCTGAAAATGGAATCATCAAGAGGAAAGGGCAGACCAAGAAAAGATGGGTTGATGGAGTTACAGACATCTTAAAAACTCCACAATACCACACCATATCAAGCGACCGAGCGTGCATTATCTCGGAAACCAATCATCAGTTAAACCTGCTACGCCTAGCGGCAAAAAAGAAGAGAAGGACAAAATAAAGAAAGAAGAAGAGACTATATGATGGTTCACAGTGTGCAGGTAGCACTGATGGTGGACACAGCGACTGGTTTACTCTATGATGGTTCACAGTGTGCAGGTAGCACTGATGGTGGACACAGAGAGTGGGTTATGGTTAAAACTGGAGTAAAGCAAGGCTGTATTCTATCTCCGCTATTGTTTGGAGTGGCCATTGACTGGGTGATGTGAAAATGTTGTAGGGGCGAAACTGGCATCGATTGGGTAGAAAATAGTCAACTAGAAGATTTGGATTTTGCAGATTATATTGCCTTGTTAAGTAGAAACAACCAAGATATGCAAAGAAAAACAGACAACTTGTCAATAGCATCAACAGTTGGACTGCAGATAAGCTATGAAAAACAAATATAATGAAGACACCTATGGCAAGTAATGCAGATATCATCCTGGAATCTAAAAGATAAAAATAAAAGAGCAGTTCACCTATTTGAACTGCACGTTGAATGCATTTGAAAATAGATTGCAAAAAATAATGAACATAAATTGGAACGAATTCAGGAGAAGTGATGCATTTAGAGAAATGTTTGGTCAACCGATGGTATGAACTGTTATAAGAGGGAGAAGATAGAGATATGTTGGTCATGCCTAGAGACGAAATGATCAAAGAATATCAAAGCAGGCACTGGCATTGAATGCAACGGGTTAAAGAAAAGAGAACGCACTAGACAGACTTTGATACGAACTTTGCTGAGAGAGGCAAGAAATATCGGTCTCAATTCTATGGAAGAGATTGAGCGAGTTGCCAGGATAGAGTGGTATGGAGAAATTACTTGCAGGACATATGTAACGCATAACTGCACGAGAAGAATTATTATTATTTTTACTAGTTTAGAAATGTCTTCCTTATTGTCTTATAATACATTCTCTAGTTTAGAAATGTCTTCCTTATTGTCTTATAATACATTCTCTAGTTTAGAAATGTCTTCCATATTGTCTTATAATACATTCTCTAGTTTAGAAATGTCTTCCTTATTGTCTTATAATACATTCTCTAGTTTAGAAATGTCTTCCATATTGTCTTATAATACATTCTCTAGTTTAGAAATGTCTTCCATATTGTATTATAATACATTCTCTAGTTTAGAAATGTCTTCCATATTGTATTATAATACATTCTCTAGTTTAGAAATGTCTTTAACATTTGTATTTTCTTATTATTTATCTGATTTAGGTCAGGAGGTCAAATGTCAAGTTAACGGTAAAGTATCTCTCAGTACTTCCACATCCAACTCAACGACATTGTTAGGAGGAGTTCTGTCCTCTGAGAAACCGACAACAAAAGTGATCATAAGTGAGTGCTTTGCCGCTTATGCTCTAGTTGGATCAATAGGGCCCTCCAGCCCGTGTCTATGGCCTGGAAGAAAGACTCCAGAGATGAAGGCACCAAAGCCAGAAAGATTGGACTGGTTTGTACCTAACTAATTAGATGACAACATGTCGGCGATTCCATAACAGTTGATGTTTTATTTTTGTAGTTTGCAAACAGTTGAATCAATGAAGATTTACAACCATTATTCATTCATTCAGTATAGAAATGTCGCCTACAAGTAGGTCAGAATATATAATGTCTGCGACGCTTTTTATTTACTAGGGTAGCTTCCCTAGGTCCTACATCAATCGCCTTTTACGATATGCCGTGTAGGTAGCAGTGGTGCTATTCTTTGCTTCATTTACGGGCCCCGGCGTCACACAGGAGAAATGCATAAATAACTTTCACCCAAGCCCATAGAGCAGCGCAAGAAAAAACCCCAGGAAACCACGACACTGGACAACAACCCGGTAACAGTGTGACGACACTGGACAACAACCCGGTAACAGTGTGACGACACTGGACAACAACCCGGTAACAGTGTGATGACACTGGACAACAACCCGGTAACAGTGTGGCGACACTGGACAACAACCCGGTAACAGTGTGACGACACTGGACAACAACCCGGTAACAGTGTGACGACACTGGACAACAACCGGTAACAGTGTGACGACACTGGACAACAACCCGGTAACAGTGTACGACAAAATAAGATAGAACGAAGAGGTAGTGGGACTTTCTCATATGTTTTGGGGACTGTACTTTTCCAGACAATTTGTCATTCTCGTTTCAAGTACCTCTCAACGTCTCGTCAAGTAACAAGTGCATCATCGACATGATAAGATAAGATAAGATAAGATAAGATAAGATATGATAAGATAAGATAAGATAAGATAAGATAAGATAAGATGTATGAAGTATTACCACATGTGGGAGAAATATTACGATTATTCTTATATCATCTAACAAGTGCATCATCGGCATGATAAGATGTATGAAGTATTACCACATGTGGGAGAAATATTACGATTATTCTTATATCATCTAATGATAAGTAATTATCACTGGAAATATCATCTTTACCGCTTAAGGTTATCATTTATCCAGGCTGGTCCCTTCTGTTAATATTCCACTAAGAGAATAAACTATTAATTGAAATCAAGCATATGACAAGATATATACCTTGAAGAAATGAAGATAGAAATGATAAGGGTATGTTCTTAGAAAGAAGATAGAAGATAGAAATGAAGATATAAATGAAGATATAAATGAAGATATAAATGTAGAAATGAAGATATAAATGAAGATAGAAATGAAGATATAAATGAAGATAGAAATGAAGATAGAAATGAAGATAGAAGTGAAGATAGAAATGATAAAGGCAAGGTCTTAGAATGAAACCATGGCCGAAAACTTCGGTTTCGGATGCACTTGTCCAACATTAGTAGGGCTTAACGGGGGCGCAACGTTCTAACCATTCTTGGCAAAGACTGTTTATATATCACAATAAAGAATGTTCTTGACAAAGACTTTATATATCACAATAAAGAATGATCAAAGTGGTGGAGAAGAAGGATTGAAAACAAAGAAGAAACAGAATGAAACCAGATATACCTGCTATAAAAGTCATCATTTGGGAACTAGAGGGAATAATAAGTACAAGAAAATCAGAAGTAATTAAAGACTTACAATAAAAGAAATACATTTAAACAGTATCTTTGACATGTACACATTTCGGTGTAGTAATTAGTAATAAAGGAAACCTTATGGAAACCCTTAAACAAACTTTGCTGAGAGGTACGAAATATCGGACTCGTATCCATAGAAGAGATTGGAGCGAGTTGCCAAGGCCAGAGCGGTAGGGAGAAATTAATTGAAGGCCCTATGTAACAGAAATAACGGTAAGATAGTAAATATATATAATTAATAATTGGTAAATGGTTACTGAACCGACGTAATAGAACTTTGGGCAGACCCAAAGGTGTTCAATTCCCCCCACCCACCCCATTCCCACACTCACACAGATGTCGAAGGGTATGTGTAATGATAGTTTACGTGACTCGCTGGTTAAACATACTCTGTCCATCAGACATTCAGGTCTTAGTGTACAACGGTTAACTCCACACTCTTTAAATCTCTGGATGGATTCCACATATATTTTAGTGTCCTCATCCAATAGACAGTCGCAAAGTCACTCATCCAACAGACAGTCGCAAAGAGACCGGAGAACATCCCCCTTATCCATCTTCAACTCCCAAACAATCAATGCTGTTGATGCAAACCTGTTGCTATTTCATTACCGTAAACACCCGCATGCCGAGACCATTAGATCCAAGTAAGTCTCTAGAAGTTAGAAACCTCGGTAAAGATTGCAACATTGCAAACAACTTATGTGCCGCAGGGTATGACATAAATTAAGTTAGTAACTGGAAATTCACTATAACAGATAGCATGAGTCAACATATTTTGATACATTATTTAATATTTCTTGTTTGTGTATGATGTCTTTATAAAGACCTGTGGTCGAAACGTCGATTATTGTTGTTACGTTTCATATTTGATTATTACAATTTTTCTTGCTGTTGTTAAACGTTTGTATGCTTTTCAAGTGCTATATGTCTACATGTCGTAGAGGTCTAACGGGTGACGCAGTGTACTCACGTTCTCGGTGCAAACAGCACAAATCCCAAATGGTGGTTAACATAATTGATAGAAACAAAAGCAAACAACAACAAAAATATGTACTGAAAAACAAAGATTTATTTTGATGAAAGAATTCTATTTATAATCATTGCGTCATGCTCATGTCAGTTGATTGTACAGAAATCATACAATCTATGACGAGCTGCATTGGTACACACAAAAAACAGGTCTGTTCCTGGCAAAATATATTCTAAACTACCCTTCTGGATAATGGTAAAAAGATTTAGTTAGTTAGTTTGTTCCTTTCAGGCCAAAGGCGGCACATAGGGCAGAGGTTTTAGATCTCCATTTATACGGTTCTTTGCTAGCAGTTGGAGATCTTGTATGGTTTTACATCCCAATAGTTTACTTTCTTGTTGGATGGTTCTTCGAAGAGTGGTCTTTGGTCGTCCACGTTTTCTTTTCCCAACTGGTGATCACATAGGGACTTGTCGATTTAGTCTCTTTTCGTCTGATCTAAGAACATGACCTAAATATTTCCACCTTCGTTTCCTTATAATATTTGATACGGGTTGTTGGTGTGTTCTATCTCTCACTGTGTTGTTAGAAACGAAATCACTCCATTTGACTTTTAATAATTTTCGTAGACATTTATTCTCAAAGCTGTCCAGTTTCTTATCAATTTTCTTTGTTGATTTCCAACTTTCACAACCGTAGGTCAGTACAGGAATCACACATGACCTAAATAATTTAACTTTTATGCATATACTAAGGTCTTGAGATTGCCAGATATTCGTTAATTTAGTGAAGGCACTAGCTGCTATAGCAATACGAGAGTTTATTTCTTTCATCGTGTCTCCGTTGTTTGACACTTTACTACCCAAATATGTAAAATGTTCAACTTTCTCCAGTGTTTGGCCATTTATTACGATGTTGTCTGTCGAGTTTGTGAGGTCCATAATTTTGGTCTTGGCAGAATTAATCTGGAGACCAACATGTTCTGCAAGTGTGCAAAGATTGCTCGTTAGTTTGTGGGTTGCTTGTGTGGTTGAATAGTATTAGAGGTAAAATAAATGAGTGATCTTCCAGCAATATTTTCTGTTAGATAAAAAGAATGCAACATCTATACTAACTCACTGAGTGGAGTGACAAGGAATTTTGTCAGTCGTTATACGTTTCAGAATTGAAATATGGAGACGCCAGAGCACAAAGGCAGTGATCTATATTTGTGCAACAGTAAAGTAGTAAACACATCTTGTATCATACCATGAGGTCTATTGGGAAATATGGTGTTAGACTAGTATTTTTCAGAGTCTTTCGGTACGCGATGGGTGATGTGGCCAATATTACGCCGACAGTCGTTATTTACATTGCCTATTTAGTATCCAATTGGGGTTGAGCGGACTTGGGAGCCGTAACGATCGGAAAAGACATCCCACTCCAACTGTGTAATTGAACCCGTACCATGAGCCTAAGAAGTGAATACACTAACATGTGTAACAGTGGATTCTCTTTAACTTTTGGTACTGCCCTTCTCCACGAAATCGTCGCCGAAAATACTGTGTAAGTGATTTGATTGATATAACTTTGTGCTACCTAGAAGGAATTGTCCATATATGGCGCTAATGGCTTACAAAAATCGAAATTAGTAGTGTTTACGGTAAGAAAACAAACTGTAAAAGCAACCTCACAACTACAGTGTAAAATGTAAACTATCTATTTTATTCAAGGTAAACCAAACCTACACATTTTGATAAAGGAGAGAATAGGTAAAGATCAACGGGCTTACAATTTATTCATTGTTACCTCCCGTGAACAACGAACATCTGTGTCGAGGAATGATTGTCAGTTTTAAAGTGGATAGGAGATTGTTATAAAGATGTTGCCTGGCAACTTTCATTAAATATTAAAATTAAATTCTTAAAAAGTAACAATCCTTAAAACTCTATTGGATATCTTCTCCGATGCTGAGGAGTTCATGCACTGTAGCTAAGATCGTCTCGTGTAAATAAGGAAATATGATCACACATTGTTGGTCACCTAAACGCTGGTTCAAATCAATCGATCAATCAATCAACCAACCAATCAATCAATACAAAAATAAAAAAATAAATAAGTAAGTCAATCATTCTGTCCATCAGCAAATCAATTAGTTAATAAATAAATCGATTAATCGGTTAATCAGTCAATCAATCAATCAAAATTAGTTTGGAAATGTTGAAGTATTTCCCTACTAAAATAACCATTGAATGTCTCGAAGAAGCAGATCGGAGCAGCTATGGACATGTCCGGAGTTCCATGAAGATATTCCAAACTGAAACTGAAACTGACACTAAAGAAGCAGATCAGAGCACCTATGGGCATGTCCGGAGTTCCATGAAGATATCCCAACTTAACTGAAACTAAAGAAGCAGGCACAGACGGAAGAGACTGCTCAGTGATTAATAACCTATTTTGAAAACTCGCAACCCTGGTTAGAAGAAGAATCAGGAAGACACAATAAGATCTGGCAACAACTAATCGTCATGTAATGATATAACGAGCCGAGTGAGACAGTGGTGTGTTCTACCCCATTGTAAATGTATTTTATATATACACAACCCTTGTGATTTGCACATTGTGATAACAGGCAAGATACAAGAGGAAGAGGAATATAGACCGACAGGAAAGATACAAGAGGAAGAGGAATATAGACCGACAGGCAAGATACAAGAGGAAGAGGAATATAGACCGACAGGCAAGATATAGGAGGAAGAGGAATATAGACCGACAGGCAAGATACAGGAGGTAGTGGAATATAGACCGACAAATGACATCATTAATCCTCTCCGCTCCTCGTGGAGCATAGGGCCTCAACAGTTGTTCGCCACTCTTCTCGGTCTCTGGCTGTTCTTTTATGTTCTCCCAGGTCAATTGAGCACTCTTCAGCTCCTCAGTAAGACCTCGTCTCCAAGTCTGCTTAGGGCGTCCTCTTTTTCGTTTTCCTGCGGGTTCCACTCGAGCACCTGTCTAGTGACACTCGACTGTGTCTTCCGCAAGGTATGGCCTATCCATCGCCATCTTCTCCTCTTGACCTGTGTCATCATAGGTTCCTGCCCTGTTCTTATCCACAGATCCGTGTTTGTAACTCTATCATACCATCTCAATCTGAGAATCCGCCGCAAACATCCGTTGACAAAGGTCGGGATCTTATTTGTATTTGCCTAGTGACTCGCCAAGTTTCCGAGCCATACAGCAACACCGACTTCACATTTGAGCTGAAAATCCTGAGCTTTGTTTTCGTGGAGATGGCAGCGGACTTCCACACCATGTGCAGGATCGCAAAGGCCTGTCGTGCCTTCCTAATCCTAGCATTTATGTCCTCATCTGTACCTCCTGATCTGCTGATCTTACTTCCAAGGTAGACAAATTCATCCACATCTTCTATGCCCCTTCCCTCAATCAGTATTGGATCTTGCTGTATGTTGTTGCTACGCATTACTTTAGTCTTCTCTTGACTGATTTTAAGGCCGACTCGTTGTGCCGTTTGTGCCAGAGCATCCACTTTTCCTGCATGTCTTGTAGTCTATGCGAAAGCAAGGCGAGAGCGTCCGCAAAATCCAGGTCTTCTAGCTTTGACATAAGTGTCCACTGTATGCCTTTTCCAGACCTGGCGTAGGCTGTGCGTGTGACCCAATCAAGTAGCACCAAGAAGAGGAGGGGGACAGCAGGCATCCCTGTCTAACACCAGTAGTGACCAGGAACTCCTCTGACAGTCTTCCATCATGAATAACCTGGCAGGCAAACCCCTCATACAGCTGCCTGATGATGTCGACAGTCTTCTCCGGCACCCCATAGTTTCTTAGGATCCCCACATTGATTTCCTATCTATGCTGTCAAATGCCTTCTCAAAATCAACAAAGCACACGTAGAACGGAGCCTGCCACTCCATTGTTTGTTCCACTATGATTCTTAAGGTGGCTATCTGGTCATTGCAAGATCTATCTTTCCGGAATCCCGCCTGTTCGTCCCTAAGCCTCTGGTCTATAGCGTCTTTCATCCTGTCCAGAATAACCCTAGTGAGGACTTTGCTGGGAATGGAGAGCAGCATGATCCTTCTCCACTTGTCACAGTTTGACAAATTGCCATTCTTTGGCAGTTTCACGAGGAGGCCTTTCTTCCAATCTGCTGGTATCTCCTCCATGTCCCACACCAAGTTGAACAATATGTGGAGTTGGTTTACCATCTCTTCTCCTCCTTCCCTCAGAGCTTCCGCTGGGATATTATCAACTCCTGCCGCCTTGCCCTTTCTCAAGTTTTCAAGGCATTGCGGATTTCCTGTTTTGTGATCTCCCCTACGTTTATGTCCCGCGGTCTCCTTGCCCTAAATCTAGTGGGTTTAGTGGGGAGGTCTATTTAACACTTCCTGGAATGCTCTTTCCAGCGCCCCAGTTGTTCATCAATTTTAGTCAAAAGTTTTCCAGTCTTATCTCTCACTGGCCTGCTCTGCTTATTTTTCCTCCCACTCAACAATCTGGTTGTCTCATAGAGAGCCTTGAGGTCACCTTTGCTAGCTGCTGTCTCTGCCTCTTCTGCTATCTCATTTATGAATGCTCTTTTGTCGTTTCTCAGCTGTCTTTTACCTCTCTAGCCATCTCGTTATATCTAGTTGCTGCCGCCTGTTTTTGTTGTCTTGTTCGTGACTGGTTTACTTCTTGTTTCAGCTTCTTCTTCTCCTCCACCCTCTGCCATGTTTCGTCCGTGATCCAGGGTTTCCTGATTGATGATGGTCTCCCAAGTATTTCTTCACAGGCTCCAACCGTCGCCTGCTTTAAGGTGTTCCACCTACTCTCCACTGTACCTTCCTCTTCTGTTGTCTGTAATGCCTCGAAACGGTTCTTTAGAGCAATCTGGAAGACTTCTTTGTGGCCGGCGATTGAGTTTCTTGACATCAAACTTGATTCGTGTACTTTGTTGTTTCTTCTTTGCCGATAGTTTCATTTTAATTTTACAGTTACCAGATGGTGATCAGATCCTATGTCTGCTCCTCTCTTCACTCTAACATCTTGTAGTGATACTCTCCATCGTTGGCGAATTGCCACATGGTCGATCTGGTTTTCCGTCCGATGGTCTGGCGAGATCCATGTTGCCTTATGGCATCTTCGATGCGGAAAGAGTGTACCCCAATGACAAGCTCATTGGAGGCACAGAAGTCTGCAAATATCTCACCATTTTCGTTCATGCTTCCAAGACCATTTACTCCCATCTCTTTTTCCTTGCCAGTGTTTTCGTTGCCCACCTTGGCATTTAAATCCCCGATAAGAATCATCATGTCGTGCTTTGGTACTTTGTCCACAGTTGCCTGTAGTTGTGCATAGAAATGGTCTTTTCCCACCTCCTCTGCATCGTTCGTCGGTGCATAACACATAATTATGTAGGTCTTCTGGAACTTAGATACGAACCTTGCACTAATAATGCGGTCCGACACTGGTTCCAATTCCATCAGACTTTTGCTTGCTTCCTTGGTCAGCATCAAGGCCACCCGGCTTCCGAGGATCATTTTCATTTTCTTTGCCCGAATGGAGCAGCGTTTCTCCCGTCTGAAGTCTTGTTTCCCCAAAAGCATTCCACCTTGTTTCACACATTCCCAGCAACGTAAGCTTGTACCGATGCATCTCCTTCACCACTTGTGCACATCTGCCTGTCTCTAGCAGTGTCCTTACATTCCACATCCCTACAAGGGTGGACTTCTTCTGTGTAATCAACCTGGGTGCTTCTATCTTTGTTGTCTGCGGCCGAAAAGGGTCGTCAGCACATCAGCTTCCTTGCGGGTTTGGCTGCTGCGCGTCATCTGTCTCCTGCATGGAGCCCTAGTCCTTCAGACTCGAGTTAGTTTTGAACAATTTGTTTTGGTTTCTGTAACTACTGTTTTTTTTTAAATGGATGGGTAGTTAGACCATCGCACAACCCCCAACCTGGAGGACCAGGAGACCACATTTAGTCTGCCCTCTCTCCTTCGACCTTCCCGGCTTGGGTAACCCTGCCGGCATAGCTCTCCGGGTCCCTGAGGTACGCAAGCCCCCCCCCACCACTACAAGGTAATGGCCTCATGGAGGAGACCGACAAATGAACAAAATCATAAACAAGTTAAAATAATGACACGGCGTGACAACTGTATCGGAACTAGCACCTCGAAAAAACGAGAGTTGTGGAAGAACATGATAACTTACGTCTGTTGATATGGCTCTTGATGATGCAGATGATGATGCACACAACGCGCTAGTTGCGCACGTGAAAGAACGCTTGGCAGCTCAAAATCGAGAATAACAGGCTGGAAAGCCACTGCCTGGGCAAAATGTTCTAAAAAGATTAAAATATAAAATTTCTACAAAATATTTTCACCATCTTCTAAATTACCACGGAGACCGTCGCCGGTGCTACGGAGTTCGTTCACTACCACTGAGATCTTCTTGTGTAAGAAAGAGATCGGAGCACACATGGTTAGTTATCTAAGTGCAATGATGATAGTCCCTTTGATCAATCAATCAATCAATCAATCAATCAATCAATCAATCAATCAATCAACCACATTTTCAAACAAGTGTAAGGAATTCTAGAACTTAATATCGATGGTAAAATAATGAACAACCTTAGATACACAGATAACACAGTGACAGTAACTGAGAACTAACAATCATTACAAAACTATTGAGAGATCAAGAAGAAGAACATACATAGTTTCTTAGAAATAGGTTAAAGTTTCCGGACCGACACCACTGAGAGGTGGGGTTCTCTTGTGTCTTCTACGGGGCACCAGCAGACTATTAATTTTCTCTTTGTGCACTTCGTAAGAAAGACTGTGAGCGTCTGTAGCTCAAGTGGTAGTGAGTTCATTCACAAACCCTAGAGTACCTGGTTCAAACCCCACGGTGGGCATGTATGGAATCAAACGCGTTTCCGTGGGATTTTTACAAAGATACGAATATACCTCACCGTTCAGATAGCAATGGGAAACTACTGGATGTATAAGTGGTGCCTAGAAAATCAACGACTCGTTTACTGTGGTTGATGGCTACGTCCTGTAAAGGATATGCCAAGATTTTTATTTGTCAAGAAATACCAACCGACTTGAACTCTACTGAATGTCGAGTCAAGCACACATCACACCTTGTAGAATGCCGAGTCATTAGTGCACACACATCACACCTTGTAGAATGCCGAGTCAAGCACACATCACACCTTGTAGAATGTCGAGTCAAGCACACATCACTACCTATCTGTAGAATGCCGAGTGAAGCACACATCATACCTTGTAGAATGCAGAGTCAAGCACACATCACACCTTGTAGAATGTCGAGTCAAGCACACATCATACCTTGTAGAATGCCGAGTCAAGCACACATCATACCTTGTAGAATGCCGAGTCAAGCACACAACACACCTTGTAGAATGTCGAGTCAAGCACACATCATACCTTGTAGAATGTCGAGTCAAGCACACATCATACCTTTTAGAATGCCGAGTCAAGCACCCATCACACCTTGTAGAATGCCGAGTCAAGCACACATCATACCTTGTAGAATGCCGACTCAAGCACACATCATACCTTGTAGAATGCCGAGTCAAGCACACATCACACCTCGTAGAATGACTAACTGATCAAAGAAAACTGAAATCTTTGAGACAACTTATCTCTTTTTTTAGATATAAAATAATCCTGGTGAAACTGATAATAAAATAAGATAACAATTTAACAGTAAATTTGAGTCAATTCTAGCAATACGTCTTCTTCTTCTGTCGTCACACTGCTATTATACCGGCTTGTTTCCCAGTATCGTGGTTTTCTTGTTTTGTCTTGAGCTGTTCTGGTGGCTTGGGTGATTGTTTTGTTTTGCTCAATGACAGGATTCTGCTATGCCATCTAACCATCTTTTCGTGGTCTTCCTCTCGACTTCTTTCCTGATCTTCTAGTAGCAATACAACATTGATTAATCGATTCATTAATAAGAACACCATCAGTAAACTATGGTGAATACCAATTTACACAGGAAGTTCTCAATGGTAGAGCACAGTCTCCTTACCTCTACAATTGTCACTGAACACTATATTAAAAATAATAATAATATACAACTTCGACAAAAAATATACTATTTGTTATGTAGGGTAATAATGACAACTGAAGCTTGATAACAATGTACTGTAACAATTGTGACAATGTACTGTGACAATGTACTATACCAATTGTAGCATTATACTATATCAACTGTGACAATGTACTTTATTAACTGTGACTATAATTCATTCTTAACATAACTTGTACTATATCAACTGTAACAATTGTACTATTCAACTGTAACTAATGTACTATATCACTGAACAAGTACTATATCAACTTAAAATGCACTATATCAGCTGTAACAATGTACTATATCAACTGTACAATGTACTTATTAACTGTAGACAATTGAATTAACTGTAACAATTGTACTATATCAACTGTGACAAAATTGTAGAATAACTGTGGTAATTCACTAGATCAACGCTGATTCCTGATACGGCTCTAGATGATGTCTATTTGGGACACAAACCATTCAGCTTTGCTGTAGAGAGAGATGTTGCCCAGGCGTGGGTCGTTGCTGGGCCACAGACCGGCACTGCAAGGACTTGCTGGACCACCAGAAGCAAACATGACAAAACAAATACTTCTGAGGTTGAATGTTGAAGACAAGTTAAAAGCTGATTTGGTACTGTTCACAGACACTTGACCACATATTTGACATTTGACCTCTTGACCTTACAAATACAAAATGAGAATTTTAAGAGCATTCAGTTCAAGGTTATTTGCAAAAATGCATAAAAACTGAATGAAAAGGAAAATCGTGGCATATCTTTACAGGACGTAGGCATCCACCACAGTAAACGAGTCATTGATTTTCTAGGCACCACTTATACATTCACTTGTTTGTCTTTGCTTTCTGAATGGTGAGGTCTATTTTTACAGTTCATAAAATTCCACGAGAACAATATTTGCTTACAAACTGTCCGCCTCGGAGCTTGAACCAGTTACACTTGGCATGCGATCAAGCTCACTTCCGCTTAAGCTACTGACACACACACATCAACATTACACTCACTATAATTAAACATCAACATTATACTCACTATAATAAAACATCAACATTACACTCACTATAATAAAACATCAACATTACACTCACTATAATAAAACATCAACATTACACTCACTATAATTAAACATCAACATTACACTCACTATAATTAAACATCAACATTATACTCACTATAATAAAACATCAACATTACACTCACTAGAATAAAACATCAACATTACACTCACTATAATTAAACATCAACATTACACTCACTATAATTAAACATCAACATTACACTCACTATAATAAACATACATTGCTACTTTAATAAAACATCAACATTACACTCACTAAATAAAACATCAACATTACACTCACTATAATTAAACATCAACATTACATACTATAATTAAACATCAACATTAATACTATAATAAACATCAACATTACACTCACTAGAATAAAACATCAACATTACACTGCTATAATTAAACATCAACATTACACTACTATAATTAAACATCAACATTACACTACTATAATAAAACATCAACATTGCACTCACTTAATAAAACATCAACATTACACTCACTAGAATAAAACATCAACATTACACTCACTATAATAAAACATCAACATTACACTCACTATAATTAAACATCAACATTACACTCGCTAGAATAAAACATCAACATTACACTCACTTTAATAAACTCAACAACACTCAAGAAACATCAACATTACACTCACTATAATAAAACATCACATTACACTCGCCAGAATAACACACATTACATGCCAGAATAAACATCAACATTTCAATCGCCAGAATAAAACATCAACATTACATCACAGAATAAAACATCAACATTACACTGACTATAATAAAACATCAAGTCGACACTGACTATAATAAAACATCAAGTCGACACTGACTATAATAAAACTTACCTACGACCTCAGTCATGTCACAGGAGAACCATCTATGATCATCTCCATTTTCCACCTTGACTCTGAAGTCCCGTCCATTCAAGACCTCATTCGCAAGTTGAACTGATGAAGTTTTGTTTCCCGAATATGACACGTGAACTAATGTCCAGTTTCGAACTTCTTCAAACCAGTCGACAACAGCTGTGAAATTTGAGACATCGCTTTCTGAATCGCCTATGTCGGTGGTATATGCGATGCCTGTGCCGTTGGAAGTTATCATGTAGTGTGTCCATTTCGGCAAATTTTTTTTACCTAGTGTTGTAAGACTTGATATGACCCGCAAGACGCTATCTATAATACCAGTCAGCATTTTAGTATCTAGATGAACCCTTAGGAGAAAAGCCGTGATCATTCCAGATATGCTGTTTATTTCCAAGTAATCTGGGGTTCCTACGATGACCAGAACGTCAAGGACAATTCTTACTCGAATTCTACGGCCTAATTCAATAGCATTTCTTAAGGTAGTTTCAAGTTGACCGGAACCTGCAGGGGTACTATATACTAGTCTCCAGCAGGAATCTGACAGCCATACAACATCTTCTGTGCTGCCTGCGGTTGGTCCTGTAGGGTCACTGGATGATGGCAATGTTACGAGTTCTGTTTCCCCTCCTGTTAAGAGTAAAACTATTGTTAGTTGGTCACGTTCGTAAAGTCTAGACTGGGCCATGATTTCACTGTTGTTTTTGTTATACGTCATGACGTCTGCATGTATGACCTTGTTAGTATTCATAAAAAACAGGTCAATGTCAAGACCGTTGGTCACAGCTAACACCAGAGCGGACCGATTACCATTAGTTATAAATACTTTCTGCCTATTGGACAACCAGAGTAGTTTAGGTGCCAGAATGTTCCAGTAAAACGAGTCCGATTGAGCCGCAATTAAGGTATCCCAACTCTGTGAACCATTCGTACAGAAGCTTCTGACGCTTGTGATGTTACCTGCAGAAGTCATTGTGTCTGAGATAGAAGCACAGATGTTCCCAGGTGCACCAGCACTCAAAGTGAAGGAGTTAGCCTTGGTCAGGTAGACGGATGAACTAATGACAAATTGAATTTTCAAATTATATCCAAGAAACAACAGGTTGCGGAGGCATACATCCCCTGCCAGAACGTATGATTGAGATAGTGTCCAATTAAAACCCTTAGGAAACCAAATCGCACACAGATGTCATGGTTACACCTCCCTCAAGTAATTTGCTACAGGTAGATGGTCCAGGTGTAGTACTAACAGTTTCCAAACATCCAGAACCGTCATTCATAAAGAGAACGCAATCGTTACCTGCTGCTTTTAGCGAGTTCATTGAACTGGGACCGCTTTTCATATACGAGTATCTACTGCACCATGTCCTTTGCGTGCATTCTGCTGCACAATGTATCCTAGAAACAGCTTTATATGTCATAGGTATCGAGTTGCCATTGCTCCAAACACATGATTTTGAGCACATATATTTGTTAGTGTACATCACTGAAGAACTGTTCACAAAAGCAAGAAGACTTTCGTGAAGAGCTAACACGGTTAGAGCCCAGAAAGCCATTACTTGCAATAACAATGCCATAACTTGCAGTTTAAATTACATGTCGTAATTATTTTAATCTAATATTTATTAGAGTAACACTAAACGCCTCCTAGACGCATCTAATACATGCAGACTTACTATCTAAAAGGTTTATGTGAACTAAATTATTGGAAAATTATTCGTGTAGAAAGAACAAAAATATCACTGTAGTTGAGCAGCTAATGCGGGTATTCGATAAAGTTTTAGCTAAACTAAAGCATAAACTTGATTTATATCTGGTATCTTTTGCCTGCATCTTTGAGAATAATGTATTTTATTCAGCGGTTCTTAAAATATTTGATGAAGATATTTAATAAAATTAGAAATTGCATAGTTATTAACCTCTCAGATCGATTATGTATAAAATATACAAAAGTCAGATTTGAATTTATGCAGATGATTGATTGTTATGTAAAAGAACAACTGATATATGCACAGCAAAACAGGAAACTTATCATGCACAGCATCAACAGTTGGACTACATATAAGCTATGACAAATTATTATAATAAAGATACCTAAAGAGTATATTCTACTACCTCTGTTGTTTTATCTCCTAATCCACTAATATTCCACGTTGTTATCCTAAACTCTAGTGTGTTGGTGCTACTTCCGTCCGCTTTGTTATTGTGTGTTTGTTTTGAACGCCGTTGTTATCGCGTTTCTTCCTAAGTATTCCCCACAATTCCTGAGCAATAGGGTTTGAACAACAGGAAATAATGCAAGAGGAAGACCACGGAAAAGATGGTTAGATGGAGTAGCAGAATCCTGTGAAAGAGCAAAAATAACAATCACACAAACCACCAGAACAGCGCAAGACAAAAACATAAAACCACGACACTGGGCAACAACCCGGTAGCAGTGTAACGACAAAAGAAGAAGAAAAAGTATAAAATGGACTGCAGATAGACTACGAAAAGACAATTATAATGAAAACACATATGACACTGTAATGCAGATATGACTCTGCAACCCAAATGACAAAAATAACAGAGTAGTTGATCTATTTCAGTTAGACAAGGCACACCAACAAGATAAAGCGAGGTTTCGACCAAGGGAGCTTATCAAGCAATGGATAAAAAAAGGGAGCTTATCAAGCAATGGATAAAAAAAGGGAGCTTATCAAGCAATGGATAAAAAAAACAAAACCAAAGAAATACACACTTCCTATACTTTAATAGTAACATATATATTCAGATAATAAATCTCTAACTGCACTAAAATAAATGTCTGTGAGTAATAGGAAATATAAATACACAACAAATGTAATCACTAAGTCTAAACTAAACGACAATACGACGGCTAGTTGCAGCACAATGGCGAATAGTATTATCGATATGAGGGAAGACTGCAGTAAAACTATGTAACATAGACGAAACAGGTAATAAGAAAGTAATATAGTTTTATAGTACTAGTAGCATACAAACTAGTTACAGCGACGTTTCGACCTAAAGGCTTTATCAAGCAAAGGAACAAAAGAAACAATTCAAACTTCTCTTCGCAGAGAAAACGAGCAGCATAAAAACAGACCAACAACACCCACATGCCTAACCATGATCATGTATGCTCCACCTGTGGTAGGGGATTGTGTTCTAGGCTTAGACTCTACAACATGTTGTTTTTCAAACTTTTGTCATGTACCTACTGTATCTGAGTAGCATTGCTAGCTTAGACATACTGTTTGTTAGTAATCCTGTTTTATGGTCGGACCATTTAATTTATTGCTGTTTAATTATGAACTGCAGTTTTCTAAGAATTCTGTGCAGGATACAGTTTAAGAACCCTTGGTGCCGATTTCTAGCGCGTTAATCTCTTGATCAAACCGTTGCTTGCAGACATAACGAACGGTTGAATCGTTTCCGTTTGCTGTGTTTTAGTCATTTAAGTTCAGGTTAAAATAATAGTTTAAAAAATAGTGTTACCTGTTTCAAACGAGCTCACATACACAAACACGCACATACAAACACTCCAAATAAAGCTTAAAATAATTTTTTGGGAAATTCTGTTGGTGTTGTTTGTTTAATCTGACTAAATCCCGCAGAGCTGCTACTTTGATGTTTAATTATATATTAACAGATTTTGACGAATGTATGTTGCAAACACAACAAAAATATTGATAATATTTTAGATCGATACATTCAATTTTGTGAGTTTCTTTAGATGGTAATTTACCCAAATACATGGCTGGCCATTGTTTCAAAGATTTACCGCTTAGTTTTGATGATATTATTATGATGATTTAATTCAGGTTTCCGGACACAATCAATGATTTAGTAAACAATAAGAACAGCTTAGAGTGCAACCGCGTGTTGAATTTTATTCAAGTATGATGTTTTTGTAACACTTAGAAGAAAAAAATGCTCAGTGATCTTGTAATTCTGATTGTGCATGACATTTCGGGGCGGTATATACGGGAAAGCGCTGTAGCTTCTCAAGGCTGGTGGTCTGGGTTTAGTTCCCGCAATGCGCGTGGAATTTTCCCGACCACGACGGCTCTCAGGTCGACCCAGCCTCAACTGGGTACCAGATATGCTCTGGGAAAGTAAAGGCGGCCGACGTGATGCTGACCACATCACCCATTGTGTGCCGACGGTCAATCAAAAATAGAGGCCTAACACTGTATTGATCTATATACCACGAGGTATGAAATGGTTCCTTATATAAGGGAAAGAACTCACAAAATATGTCATCATTAGAATTAGTTGAACGAGGATGTCTTCATTTTCGACACAGAGACTACCAAAGAAAACCAGATATTTACGTACATAACCACCAACATAAGGGCACCTTCTATGAATATCGACAATCAGTCTTGGTGGATGATGTACCAGCTTTCTCCATAAATCTTATTCATTTGGAAATCAATCTGATTCATGCAGCCTTTAGCAGCGGTGTGTTTTTCGTCACATCTTCAGCGTCATTTTTAACTATGGTGCTTATCCTTCGGCGATGTGTCCGGTTTCAGCCAGCGTTTATTGGGTTCGCTCTCCGTTAGCCTTTGGCTGTCCCCAGTCTTCCTACAAAGCAGCAGGCTGCTATTTTGTTTTAGGGTAGTGACCCTAAGACAACCTTCCATCCCGGTTTGTTGAGCGTCATCTGCCCAGGCTACCAGTCTTTTTTTGGACTACTTGGTTTGCCTGCTGTCCAGTTTTGTGTACGGTTTGCTCCGCTAGACTTTGATTGTCCCCAGTCAAACTACAAGGCAGTAGTAAAACTAAGTAATTCGAGTTTCTGAATTAGAACTGAAACAGTCTTATGTATTTTAGAGAATATTTTCATTTCAAAATAAGCCACTTTTAATGTGTGAGTCGCTTCAACGGAGACAACTGAGAAAATAGAAGTTATGTTCCAGCCAGTTCCAGTAACAACCATGCGGAGCCGCGCATCAGAGTTCGTGATCGAATATATTATACCAGTATTTTAGTTGAAAGATGGTAACCTGTTTTTTAAAATATGTTTTGTTAGTAAGCAAAACATATTTTTTTGGGGTTATTAGTATGCATCATCTCTGTGTTGACCCGGGTGATGTGACGCCAATTTGTTTTTGTAAGCCATTTGTATCCATTCCTTTGTCTCCAATGTCATGTTGTTATCTGTCTGTGGTAACAGCCTGAAACCTGTCTTTGCCAAAATGCCCGTTGCCTCATTGTTATGTATACCACAGTGGACTAGTAAACACTGCATTACAATTCTAAAAAAAATATTTGTATAATTTATGAAGATATATGTTTCAAGAAGTTGTAATACTTTCGTTTCAAGACGACACACATTGCTTAGCAACAGGGACTGATGCCATTGCTTATAACAGAGACTTATGTCATATTCCCACGACAGGTCACACTCTTTCAACTCTCTTTCTATCAATTGTTTCCACGAAGGTCACACTCTTTCAACTCTCTTTCTATCATTGTTTCCACGTCAGGTCACACTCTTTCAACTCTCTTTCTATCAATTGTTTCCCACGACAGGTCACACTCTTTCAACTCTCTTTCTATCCCTTGTTTCCCACGACAGGTCACACTCTTTCAACTCTCTTTCTATCAATTGTTTCCACGCAGGTCACAATCTTTCAACTCTCTTTCTATCAATTGTTTCCCACGTCCAAGGTCATCAATCTTTCAACTCTCTTTCTATCAATTGTTTCCACGACAGGTCACACTCTTTCAACTCTCTTTCTATCAATTGTTTCCCACGTCAGGTCACATCTTTCAACTTCTTTCTATCATTGTTTCCACGACAGGTCACAATCTTTCAACTCTTTTCTATCAATTGTTTCCTCGACAGGTCACAATCTTTCAACTCTCTTTCTATCAATTGTTTCCCACGTCAGGTCACAATCTTTCAACTTGTTTCTATCCAATTGTTTTCCACGTCAGGTCACACTCTTTCAACTCTCTTTCTATCCATTGTTTCCCGCAGGTCACACTCTTTCAACTCTCTTTCTATCAATTGTTTCCCACGACAGGTCACAATCTTTCAACTATCTTTCCACAGTTCTTCTCCGTGTTTCCTTTGGACGTCTAGACCTTCTTGTCCCTTCAGCTGTCCATCGGAGAGCTATTCTAGCCAATGTCCTTATTGGCAACGACATATGTCCAATCCACTTCCATTTATTAATAACGGTCTCTAATGCTGCAAGCAATGATGAATGTTAAACTGAGTCATAGAAGGAGACATTAATTAGCACAGAAAATATGGATAGCAAATATACAAGACAGGGTACAGTGCGAATGTAATTTCTTCGTTCTTAGCACGGATGTTGTGGAGACTCTAATGAGAATGACCAGTAACAGTCCTATTTTACCATTAAACATGCAGGATTAGATGCTAATGAAATCATTGTCAGTTTAGTGATCGGACGATCGAACACTATAGCTGGACGCTAGCTGAGAATATCAACATCAGAACACTTCCGCATTAGTGGTTTCCGCAACGGTTTATGAAAAAAGGAATATACCAGGATTTGAATCACAACCATCTTGTAGGCAATTAAGTAGGGACAGAAAAGATCAAAACAAAAAAACAACCACAAAAGCAAAATAATCGAAACGGAACTATCCAAGAATGAAAAAGTAGGATAATAATTCAGATAACAATTGTTATCTTCTGCGAAAGTTTCCCACAAGAATGTAGTAGACCATTGTACTAGATTTCGTACGTTCTATGGTACAAGTAAGTACATGTTAGAAGCTGTACAGAAGGAAATGTAGTAACAATTAGTGAATAGAAATAAAGAGAACAGGATTGATAATATCTGTCTAACCTAGTAAGATACTTGATTTCATATCCGGATCAGAAAGTGAAAATGCGTCTCTGAATTAACCTTTTCCTACTGCTGAGACGATATACAGGATCGCAGTCATTTGTAAGATGACGCAACGCCAGTGTACCGTCTAATTCAGTAAAAATTACACAATAAATGAGTCTGGATGTAAAGAGAAATATGAACTGAACGAGTTAAAATTGTGATTACGGATACAGTCGATCTACTCTTACTAATAATAGCCGTCCATCGCAAGCGATGATGACAACAGTCTCAAACGTATGCTGCAGCACCTCTCTAGTGTGTGCGGAGGTGACTGTAGAGTCCAATCCTTGAACACAATCCCCTACCACAGATGGGGCATACATGATCAAGGTTAGACATGTGGGTGTTGTGTGTTCTGTATATTCGTGCAGCTCGCTCTCTCTGCGTCTAAACGGCTGGACAATTCTTAGTTATGCGAGTTCCTCTTGTTTCGGCCGTATGAGTCTCAGATCGACTCAGCTTCAAATTTGTTATCAGGGAGACACTTGCAAAGGCTTGTAGGTTTGATGCTGTAAAAGTGGGCAAAGCAATGGACACGGCTGATATTATACATTTTCTAAGGAAGAGAGAACGCGTACATGATTCAAGTAATAGTGGGGAATCTACAACACTAATCAGACTGAAAAAATTCCAAGTCAAATGTGGTGTAGCTTGACAGAGCACTATGCTGAGTAATCCAACAAAGAACCGGGGTCGTTAGTTACCACACGCTGAGACATACTGAGGGAATATCGGAACACTTATGGACTAATTGGTTCGACGTGCAGTGAAGATCATCCGACGACTAAACTTAATTTGAAAGAAAGTAAAAGTGACCGGAATGATGCTGACCAATTCAGAAATTGTGTGTTGTTAAGTAAACAAAATAGGGGCCCCAACACCGTATTCACAAATATACCTCGTGGTGGTTCCTTCTTCTTCTTCTTCGACAACGATATCTTGTCATTCGCTTAGCCCCATGTAAACTACAAACTGGACATTCAGCTTAAGGTCTGTCAACTTTCCCCAAAGCTTAGTTTTCACATCGACTGTGCAATGCCACATGTTTTTTCTCAGTTTATCTTGGAGAGAACAGTATTGAAAGACGTGCTCCGATGTCTGTTTCGTCTGATGACACTTGCAGAGAGATGCTTGATTTATTCCTCATCATCATCAAATAGCTTGTCCTGGAGCAGAACGTTGACATTTTAAAGCTCCTCACAATTTCTCTCATATGCCAGTTGTCCTGCCTCTGCAGCCGTCATGCTCAAACCATCAGTTACCTAATGAATTCACCTTCTCCGTGGTTTTCCTCTTCTTCACTTTGTTGTTATGCCTTCTTATATACTGGTTCGTGTCTCTATTTTTGTCAAAAATACGTTCATTTTCTCATTCTTATTTGTACCGTCAACCAGTTCTATTAGATATTTATGTGTTCACTTCTTTGTCCATGATATACTGAGGACTCATCTGTATTCCTATTATATGTAAATGCTTGTTGAGTCTGCAATGTAGGCTAAATATAATGACCTGGTCTATCCTGGACCTCCTTGCATGAAAAAGGGTTCATTTCCTTGTTAGTCCCATCTAGACAAGAAGAACTTGCATATCTGATACTCGTCGTGTCGTTGAGGTGCAGAGAGCTGAGCTCTATGAAAAGGCTGAAAACACAACACCTACATGTCAAACCTTGATCATGTATACCCCATCTGCGGTAGGGGATTGTGTTCTAGGATTTGACTCTACAGTCACCTCCGCAAACCAGAGAGGTGCATCAGCACACACATGAGGCTGATTTCAACATTGCTTGCGATGGACGACTATTGTTATTATGACTTATTCCTCCGGGGTTCTTCGGCAAGCATAGGGGCACAACAATTGTTTGCCACTTTTCCTGGTGTCTAGCTGTTTTATTTAGGGTCTTCCCTAGTCAACAAAGGGTCGTCAGCACATCAGCTTCCTTGGGGGTTTGGCTGCTCTGCGTCATCTGTGTCTGGCATGGAGCCCTAAACCTACAGAGATTCGAATTAGTTTAGAACAATTTGATTTCGGTTTCTGTAACTACGTTCTTTTTGAAATGGATGAGTAGTTATCCCAGCGTGCATGCCCCAACCTGGAGGACCAGGGGGCCACATTTAGATGGGTAGTTAGCCCATCGCGCATGCCCCAACCTGGAGGACCAGGGGGCCACATTTAGTCTGACCTCTCTACTTTGACAAGTCCGGCTTTGGTAACCCTGCCGGTGTAGATTTCCGGGTCATTGGGGAGCAACTCCCTCCCACCCCATCACTACATGGTAACGCCCTCATAAGTGGAAAGGGGGGAGGGGTAGGGTTCTTGTTAAGTTTCTATCTTATTTAAACATGAGATATAAGTTGTAAGCCCAGTCGTTGCAACTAACAGTCTAATCAAAATATGTCCTTGGAAAGCTCACGACTACTGATTGATTGTAAGTTGAACCGTCTTAAGTCTGTTAAGTATGAACACCTCGTATTTGTATTGCTAAAATTTCAACAAGTCTTTGCCCGTTATCAGTTACCTGTCACAGGCTAATCCGGAAACTGAATCTATGTGTTGCTTGTTATCATGATGTTGACATTGAGGTCGGTGTTTTGAGTACATTTCTTGAGACCAAAGTTTGAATCCTTGTCTGGTTCAAGTTGGTGCATACTTGGGAAGTATGAAATAACATAACATGAACATATATTAACAAGTAACAAGATCGTTTACGTAACGACTCTTACTTTGTTTATTGGTTACTGAACTGACGTCACAGCACCCCGGGCGGACCCATTGGTGCTGTCATCCACAACAGATGTCAAAAGGTATGCATACTGGTGGTACATGTGGCTAGCTGGCTAAACGTAATTCTTTTTCTGTCCCTCAAACATCCAGCTCTACTTGTAGGAAGTGAATTTCCAAACTATTTCAATTGTCGGATTGATTCAACGTCAATTCAATGTCCTCATCCAACAGTAGGTCGCGAAGAGACCGAAGACCAAAATTCGTAGTCATTCTAAACAAACTTCACAACAATCGATGCTTTAATGCAAGCATTCGCTCCGCGAACACCCGCATGTCCAAGAAAAGTAGATCTTCGTTCGTCTCTGGAAGTTGTGAACCTCTAAAGACAACATCCACTCATACCACATGCTGCCATTATGGATCTTCCGTAGCATCGGTTGAGAGTCAGAGACAACAACAGCCCAAGTAGACGGAATCCCAGAGCGCCATTGGAGGACAGCAGTAACGGCCTCAGTCTACATTCTCATACTGGAAGTAGCTGTCCTGTATGCTCCATTCTGCTCTGCAACAACCTTACCATGCACGCCAGCCAAGAAACCACAGCCTAACTTCTCACCACGATGCACAACATAACTTCTCACCACGATGCACAACATAACTTCTCACCCCGATGCACCACATAACTTCTCACCACGATGCACACCATAACTTCTCACCACGATGCACACCATAACTTCTCACCACGATGCACAGCATAACTTCTCACCACGATGCACCACATAACTTCTCACCACGATGCACACCATAACTTCTCACCGCGATGCACAACATAACTTCTCACCACGATGCACAACATAACTTCTCACCACGATGCACAACATAACTTCTCACCACGATGAACAACATAACTTCTCACCACGATGCACAACATAACTTCTCACCCGATGCACAACTAACTTCTCACCACGATGCACCACATAACTTCTCACCACGATGCACAACATAACTTCTCACCACGATGCACAACATAACTTCTCACCACGATGCACAACATAACTTCTCACCACGATGCACAGATCATACTCACACATGAATAATTTCACCGTTTTTGCACAAGTTAACTTCTGACACATCCAGAGTGCTTCCAAGTCTCATTCATAATTTCCAGATGACATGCACTAATTTCACACGATGACCATAAGTTTCTAAGTGCACAACATTACTTTCACCATGCATTTAACATATTCACCACGATGCAAACATAACTTCACCACGATGCACCACATAACTTCTCACCACGATGCACAACATAACTTCTCACCACGATACACAACATAACTTCTCACCACGATGCACAGCTAACTCTCACCACGATACACAACATAACTTCTCACCACGATGACAACATAACTTCTCACCACGATGCACAACATAACTTCTCACCACGATACACAACATAACTTCTCACCACGATGCACAGCCTAACTTCTCACCGCGATACACAGATGCATACTAAACATGTAATTGTTACCGTTTATTGAACCAACGTTAGAGCGTTCTGGACACATCCAGGGTGCTCAGTCTCATTCAGTAGGTTTCGGATGACATGCATGCTAATGGTTCCGATGACCAGTGTGTTTAATGTACAACTCATTCTGCACTGCATGCATCTTGTACAGTGTTCACCCTGGGATTCCAAACTTATTCAATTGCTGCTTACATTCAGCAGTATTTTCATTGATATTCTTCAACCGGACGTTGCTGAAAAAGCGATGGACGGTCCCCTTCCACCACACCCCCGCCCCTCCTCGCTAATCTTCATTCAGATTCTCTACGATGGACGATGTTGATACAATCATGTCTGTTCTATTCTTACCACGACCACCAACACGCAAGCCACCAAAGTTGGAACTTAATAGGGAACCACTCAACCACATCATGCCGTTTTAGACCTTTAGAAGCATGGGATCATAGTTGAACGCAATAAGGAAACTAGACCTGTTGTGATGTTTTCACACTCCGATTACTGGGGCCGTTGATTGTCCGACTCTCAGTTTATTCTTCCGGGTGGTCCAAAATAATAGGTGGCGGTATGGGTGGATATCGTCTATTGTGGCCTTCCAATGCGTACGCAATTCTGCTGTTCCTTGACCTTGTATTCGCGGCAATAAGAGAGGGTACAAGCTTGCATCGCCAGCATCGATTATTGGGGGGCTTAGGATAGATAAGCGGGATGTTCCTCTGTCTCTTCGCGACACACTGTTGGATGAGAAAACTAAAATTGATGTGGAATCTATGGATTAAATTTAAGAGTTTGGAACTGTACGTTATACAAGTAGAGCTGGATGTCTGAGGGGTAGAGAGATGAGTGCGTTTAAACAGTAAATCACTAGTAAGCAAAACTATCAACATCAGTTGGGGGAGATTGAGCACATATGGGTCTGCTCGAAGTGTTACGACGTCGACTCAGTAACTAATAGCCAATAAACAATAACTAATCATTAATATACGTGTGTTTGGAAGTTACTAATGTATTTTTTCTGCAGTAAATCATATTTAAAAGTCTAAGTAAAACATGGAACTTCAAGTTATATAGTTTTAAAACTAAATTACACATTTTCAATGTAGTCTCAATCATAGCATATGCCACAGCGAGTTGGAAAATGACTAACGATTTGGAAAGTAAGTTGAATGCATTCGAAAATAGAAGCCTCAGAAAAGTAAGTTGAATGCATTCAAAAATAGATGTCTTAGAAAAGTAATGGTATAAAATGACAGTTTAGGAGCAGTGATGAAATCAGAGAAATGTCAAGTTAATCACTAGTAAAAATGTTATGGAAAAGAGTAGAGATGATTGAACAGATAGAAATGACTCAAGAAGAAATAAAGGATTGTAGTGGGATGAAAAGATTCAAGAAAGAAAGGATCTCGAAAATATGATGATTTACTGAAAAAGTAGAAGGATGGACCATTCATAAAGATGTATTGAACAAGTGAAGGTTGAGAACATTCATACAGTCTTTAGTAAGTATGGCGTATGAGCTGCAGTCCATGAACGTAGGGCGGTCATGAAAATGCTTAAGTTACTGTAATTGGCAGAAACATGCTACAGTCCCTATGTAAGTATGGCGGTATGAGAACATTGCTACAGTTACTATGTAATGATGGCGTATGAGAACATTCTGTCAATCCTATGTAACGTATGGCAGTATAGGAAAATAACGCATATGAAGTATGTGGGTATGAGCTACAGTCCTATGAAGATGGCGTAAAAGAACATAAACAGCATTGTAACGTGGGGGATGAGCTACAGTCAGTAACGTATGGCGTATGAGAAAGATCAGCCTATGAACGATGGCTATGACACAATTCTTACTGAACATGAACCGTATGGCGGTATGAGAACAATTCATACAGTCATTGAACAGTTGTGGGTATGAGAACATTACTTACAGTCACTATGTAACGTATGGCGGTATGAGAACATTGCCTCAGTCCCTATGTAACGTATGGCGGTATGAGAACATTGCTTACAGTCACTATGTAACGTATGGTGGTATGAGAACATTGCTTGCAGTCCCTATGTAACGTATGGCGGTATGAGAAAAATACAATAATGCACAAATTATTGTGTGCTTTTGAAAGTCATTACTGTATTTACATATTTTTATATTTTATTTTCTATTATTTTGTATAATTTATTATTATTTATGTTTGTAAGATAATAATGTGTAGTCTAGAGCCTCAGTAGCGTAGTTGTTAGTGAACTCGTTTCTTAGACTAGTGGTGCGGGTTCAATTTCACAATTCCAGTAGGAGTGGATTTTTTTTAGACCATAACAGGTCGACCAGTACCAGGAAAAACACTGGGAAGTAAAGGCAACCGGTGTAATGTTAACCACATCGTGTTCCGAAGGTCAATGAAAAATACAGACCTAACTCCGTATCACCCCATATACCGAGTGGTATAGAAGGACTCCTTTAACCCGCCCCCTCCATCATGTGTTTACTGTGTTATTTCTTGTCTCTAATCCTGTTTTACCTCACAGCGTCAGGATAAGAAGAGATTTATAGAATGGGATTTTGTGTGTGCTTCATAAACAGTATCTTTCGTCGTCTCTGTTATCTCTGAGGTCCACTTGTAGGTTATTGTATTGTATTGTATTCAAGTGTTTGTTTACAATGATAAGTAGAATTACGTCAATACATTTCGTGTATATCCTGCTTGCTCTTGCTTGTATAAAGATGTTCAGTTGAAATATCCTGCTTGCTCTCTTGTATAAGAGAATGTTCTTTAAAACATAACCTCGACTAAGGAAGCCAAAGAACACCAACCAAGGGACAGAATCTCAAGACTAAAGTGAAGACAACATGAGACATTGCATCAAAACTGCAGCTGTTATCTGCTGTGTCTTGTTTGTTGCTGTGACCAGTCAATGTAAGTTATCGTTCTTACTATTCTTCACTGTACACTCTTCTTCCCTGTACACTATTCTTCACTGTACACTAGTCTTCACTGTACACTAGTCGTCACTGTACACTAGTCGTCACTGTCACCTAGTCGTCACTGACAGTCTTACCTGTACACTAGTCTTCCCTGTACTATCTTCCGTACACAGCTCCTGTACAAGTCTCTGTACACTAGTCTTCCCTGTACACTAGTCTTCCTCTCTACATAAACCACTAAGTTAAGTCACTATATAGTCTGAAGGTGATTTGCGATTATAGCGTTAGTTCGTTGTGACAGTATCTATGGATAGATACACTATTCGGCACATCCGATTTCTGCATGCCTTTTCTTTGGGTTCACGTTCTTGTATATCAGTATCGACTATAATTGTACATGTTATTCATAGCCTGTAGCTTCTTCTGCAATCCCCAGCTGTGAAGTTAGGCGATAGCGTTTCTGACTGAAGTCTGGTATGGCGTTTCTGACTGATTTTTTGTGTGAAGGCCTGCTTCTACCATTTGACTGCTGTTCAGTTCAATTAGTGAAGTGCGATTTCTCTATTAGATTTCCCACCGTTGTCTGCCTGTGGTGATGTCGTTCTGGATTAGGAACAATCTCAACCATTCTGCGGCATGTGGACGTCATCCTACACGTGTGGACATTCGCGTTTAAAAGTATCGTCTTCGCCAATATTTTGGAATTGTACAAGTCAAAACCTTTACATTATCGGTCTTACTTTTCAGCCTGTAGCAGTATGTCTATTTTCATCTTTCCTGCTATGTCTCTCAATCTACCTCTAATCTTTTATTCGTTAGCGATGTCTTTCTTCTTCTTCTTTAAACTTCGCTGGAAGCAGAATTCATCAACAGATTTCCTTCAACGGAATCTGTCTTGAACAAGTAAACTTAACTCATTCCAGGTCTTTCCATCTTCTTCTCTGGATACACATCCAACGTATAGCCCATACGTAGCTCATAGTAATTTTTACCTGTTCCCAAAACTAAAAGAACACATGCAGGCCCATAAATTCAGCTGTAACGTAGAGGTGAAGTCTGACATGAGGAAATGAATTCAGAAACAGAACAACGATATCTTTATGTACGGGTTTCGAGATCTAGCACAATATTGGCCCATATGTATTGACTTGAGTAGGGACTTTGTAGAAATAATTTGCATCTCTGATACTAAATGATGCAGGTATATTTCTTTTCTTATTTCATTAAAAATATCGTTTTGTCCTTTCATTTTAAAATGTAATAGTTATTAGTTTGTGATTACTGAACCGACATCATGACACTCCTGGTAGATACATAGATACTCAGTCTCCCCAACATATGCCAAAGAGTTACTAATGGTTCCTGCTGTTCGCTGGTTAAACACTCTTTTCATTCCGGCATCCATCTCTACTTATACAATGGGTAACTTCTAAAATCGCTGGATCGATTCAACATATATATTAATGTCTTCATCCAACAGACAGTCGTGAAGATACCGAAAAACATACCCTTATCCATTTTTAACTCCCCTACAATCATTGCTGCTGATGCAAGCCTGTCCGCGCTACTATTGCCAAAAATATCCGCATGCACATGACAGTAGATCCACGTACTGTTTACATAAATTGATTAAGGTACACCTTTTCAACCTGCCCTGTTACACACATATATATATATGCACACACTATGTGTATAAAGCTTCCCGGCGGCAAAAGGGAACGATTCTAAGATAAACTCCACACCTCACTAAAAGCTTTAAGATTTAAACAACTGACTCGCGTAGAGTTGCTGCTCAAAGATGACTAAACTACGTGGTATACACTTAGTTCTGTCACAGTGCAGAAGTTTGTGAGACACCCAGAAATGCAGCAGCAGAACAGGAGAGATAAAACAGAACAGCAATGCATCTAACAATTGTAAACATTTCCTGCCCACGCTGTTCAAGATCCATTCATGTCCGCATCGGACTTATCAGTCATCTACACACACACACACGCACAGACACACAGGCACACACATCACACACACACACACACAGACGCGTCCACACACAAAACGACTGACTTGATCCAAGACATCTTTTGAATTATCTATCGGATGCACTGAGTGGTTTTTCTCACTGGGAACGGAGGGCATACAAATACTAAACATATATATATATATCAATCAACGTCAAATTAGATGATATGAAGACTGGTGATGATGTATCCATTTTTTACAATGTATCCTATCACCATCACCATCATCATCATCATCATGGTTAATCATAATTTCTTCATCATCATCATCATCATCACCCCATCATCATCATCATATCACATCCATACATCATCATCATATCACATATATCATCATAAAAGGTCTTTCAATCAACATCATATCTCATTCACATTTATCATCTCATCATCGCTTCAGGTTCCTCTTCTTCATCATATCATCGCTCACACAGGGTTGAAGTAATACTTCAACTCTCTAGTCATCACATCATCAATCTCTTTTTCTACATAATCTCATCTCATGGAACAAATCTGACTCACACATCACTCAACTCACATCATCATGGTTAACATAATCTTCATCATCATCATCATCATCATCAACATCATCATCATCATCATCATCAACATCATACACTTATATGACATATTATCATAAAAGGGTTTAAAGCCGAAGGATTGACTTCAATGCAACGGGTTTTACCCCATACGCACAGTCCTCTCCGCAGAAATGGCACGCCACATGTCAGAGTATTGCACAAGCACGAACTCCGTAGCTCCAGCAACAATCCTAGGGGTCTCTGGAAAAAACTGCACTCGTGAACAGAATGGCCCGGTCCGGACTCGAACCCACGACCCTCGACTCACAAGGCAAAGGGCTTAGCCACAGAGACCCCGACATCACCATAGATACATGTTCACATATACACAATTCATTTAATAGTTAAGAAAGTTGCAGTTAAAGGGATAACCTTGCTTTAAAGAGACCTATGTATCGTCCATCAACTCCAACTTGTCTCTGTGACGTAGAGGTTAGATGCTCGTCTCTCGTGCCAGAGGTAACGGGTTCGCTCCCTAGTGAAACATCGGGATATTTTCCAGAGATCCTGATCTCAGTGTAAGTGAGATTGAGTTTCTAGTCCTATCGGAGACGGACGATAAAACGTAGATCCGGTGTTCAATTTGAGCACGTAAAAGAACCATTGGAAATTTAAAATCGAGAAGAGCAGGCTGGAAATCCGCTGCCAGGACAAAGTTCATAAATTCAAATAAAAAAAAGAAATCGTACAAAATATATTCAGCAATCTTCAAAATGATACCAGGACCCTAGCCAGTGCTAGGAAGTTCGTGTACTGCAGCTGAAATCTTCCTGTGTATGAGAGAGATCGAAGCACACATGGTTACTCACCGAAGTACAATGATGATGATCCTATCAATCAACCAATGAATCAATCAATCAATCACTCAATCAACCAACGAATCAATGAATCAATCATTCAATCAATCAATCACTCAATCAATCAACGAATCAATGAATCAATCATTCAATCAACTCCAACTATTCCTTCTCTTATATCTTCAGTATCTTGTTTGAAAACAAAACTGGATATCCTGTTTATCTTTGATTCCTCCAATGACGTTGGGAATCCTGATTTTGTCCAAGAGTTAATGTTTGCAGCCAATCTTGCAGAAAATTTTAACATTGGCACATCGGACGTTCAGTTTGCTGGAATTACTTTTGGAACTAGTCCCCAGACCATCTTCAACTTTAATTCCTTCACAGAATACAAGGCGATACAGACAGTAAGTATAGATTCTCTTTGGTGTATGTCGTTCTGAAACATTTCATAATGGCATAATGGTAGTGGTTCTCAAATATTATGAAGTCGTGGTACACTTGAAGTTCTACACAAAAAATTCATTGTCGCACTATACATAACAACTGAATAAATAAGATGCAGAAAGAAAAGAAATACAGAAATAATTAGAAAATACTACCTACCTTTATTGATCATTAAATTTCTGCCTATGAGAAGTATGGTCATAATGTTTCTTGGCGATTTTTTCCCTGGTGCCTCTGACACGCGTTGGTACCTCTGATCTGGGATTTCTAGGGCGCACCTAGGAATGTCATCGGGTACACTGATGTACCTGGCACACAATTTGAGAACCACTGTTTTAAGGAGTTTGACGAATGAAGCGAGATTTGCAAATATTAATTAATGAACCCTTTTTTTTTTAAAGATATAACGTGGAAAATACAAATCTATTGAAAAGATGCAATGAAAAAAACAAGTTTTCTTTGCCGTGTTTAGAATATGGTTGATACATCTTCATTTTCTTTTGTTGTCACAATATTACCGGGATGCTGTCCAGTGTCTTGGTTTAATGTTTTTGTCATGCGCTGCTCAAGTGACTTGGACGATAGCTATTTTTGCTTTATTTTTACAGGATTCTGATTTTACATCTATCCATCTTTTCGTGGTCTGTCTATCGCCTTCTTTCATGAAATTCTATTGAAGAAGACTCTGTATACTGTGGAGTTTTCTATCTCCTTCTTTCATGAAATTCTATTGAAGAAGACTCTGTTTACTGTGGAGTTTTGTTTAGACATAACCACTGTGTTCTTGTTTCTAATGTAATTCAGGCAAGGTTCTGTTCCAACTTTCTTTCTTATGCTGATGATGAGGACTCTTGTATTTTCTGATGTTGTTGTTAACTTTTCGTAAGCATCGCATTTCACATGTAGTTATTTTTGTGACTGCGCTTTGCTCATTGTCCATATGTGGGTCTGGTAGCACAAAGTAGGCACGAAAATGCTATTGATCCTCTGTTGTTAAGTCCTCAGTGAGATGTTTAAGTATCTTTACAACGAGGCTGGCTAGTAATATATCTATATCTATATCGTGTATAAGAGATAAGGAGCAGAAGGTGGCGATGGATAGGATACACACTGAGGAAGCCCCATGACAGCATCACGAGACAGGCTTTCCAATGAAACCTCAGTAGAGCTAAGGGTAGACACGCATTGATGAAGCCCAATGACAGCATCACCAGACAGGCTTTCCAATGGAACCTCAGTAGAGCTAAGGGTAGACACGCATTGAGACTGGATATGAAGACGGAATGTAAGAACATGGGGAGAGAGTGGCGAGATCTGATAAAGATGTTCTTGGATAGGCGGACTTGGATAGCCTTGGTTGCGAAGCTATGCCTCCCTAGGGGCGAAGGATGATGAAGCTATGTCTCCCATTAAGGGCGAAGTAGAAGAAGATGTATATGCTACATTACATATTGGAATGGTTGTTGATATTTGTTAGTATTCTTTCTTATCAAGCAAGTTAGCAACATCTAGCAAAGTGTGTGGTTTGTACCTTGTATGTTGAGCTCGTTGAGTTCTCGCTAGATTCCCTACGGCATGTACAACAGGTGCATTTGAATCTCGACCAAACATTGCAAGTTTAAATCTAAGAGAAAGAAAATGAAACATCCTAGGAATTGGTTCAATAATCAAAGGTACTCGAACATCTAGGCTAACGATAACCAAATCGAAACATTCAGATACAAATCAACAAGGAACTCAGCAAACAGATAATATACAAATGAGTCGGGATAAATGACTAGGAGAGAACTCAGAAAACAAGTAATATACAAACAAACTGGTTAGTTGAAGATTTATATAAAGAAAGAAAACTCAGAAAGAAAAGATTAAACAACAATTACTTTTCAACATAAAGGCTGGAATCCAGGTACAAAAAGACATACTTAGAAAATTAAGAATAGTGATTAATCTATTGAAGTAGAAAGAGCACAGGTAAAATGTATATAACATACACCTTGATTAATTGGAATATGTATCTGTTTTTTTATACTTTACAACTGACTTCTTAGTTTAAGTATATGCTGAACCGTAGCACCGGCAACGTAAGGCTGACTATCTCAGGCAGGAAACCAAAATTCATGTTTAATGGTGGTTTTTTAAATGTGTTTAACCCTTTAGCTGCTAAAGACCTATATATACGTTTTTACCATTCACTTCGAAAGACACATTAACACGTTTGTTATTATCTCTCCTCTGTGGGCTAAAGACGTGTTAACACGTTATACATTGCTATTGTCACTACTATAGGCGAACATTCACGTTTGTGACCTAGAAACAAAGAGTAGCTATTTTTAGCTCAGCCTTCGGAAAGTATGTAGTAGCGAAAGGGTCATATCGTTTCTTCGCTATCATTCCGTTTGGTCGACTTACAATTCCTACACTTCTGTTAATGATCCAAATCTAGTTCCATTGTGTGGCAAGCGCGCTACACATTTGACCACGCCTCTTTGTTATATGGCAAGTACTTTAAAAACAGGTAGATCAAAGAAATGTGCATAATGTCATCCTCATTGTTTTCTTATCGTTACAGGCGATTCTTAATACAGTATATCAAGGAGGTCTCACAAACACCCACCTGGCTCTGGAAACTGGGTTAAATCTCTTCGATGTAAGTCATGGATCTCGACCTGGAACACCCAAGGTCGCAATTGTGTTTACAAGTGGCAGATCTAGCGACTCACAGAAAACTAGACAACAGGCAACAATCTTGAGACAAGCTGGTGTATATGTCATAGTCGTTGGACTAGCAAACTCAACTGTTGTTCTAGAGCAGCAGGCTATTGCTTCAGATCCAACTGTTGTCTTTAACAATAATTTCAATGGTGTCCTGAACTCACTGCTGACATACAGCAACACTATGTGCAATCAAGGTAACATACTCTGGTTTGTATATATATATATCTATATATGAGCGTGTGTAGCTGAAGGGGTAGTGAGCTCGATCCCAACCCAAGCGTACCTGGTTCAAAGACCACGACAGGCAAGTTTGGAAGCAAATTCCTTTCCGTAGTATTTTTTACTAAAGGTACAAATAGACCCCACAGTTCAGAAAGCAATGACAAACTACTGAACGTATAGGTGGTGTCAAGAATATCAACGAATCGTTTACTGTGGTTGATGGTGTAAAAGATATGTCACGATTTGCATATTTATATATATACATAGACATAGAGAACTAAGGTATTTTGGACACATAAGAAAGACACTAAGGGCTAGAGAAGACCATCATGGAAGGAGGCGTATCAGCAAAGAGAAGAAGATGAAGATCACAGAGAAGATGGATTCAGGATGCAACTGATGGTTGAAACATGACGGCTGCAGAGGCGGAACATCTAGCCTAAGAGATAAACATTCTGGAAGACTGTTGGGGTGGCAAAGATCTGTTCAGAACAAACTATTTGATGATGACGATGTGTGCCGTTACCCATCATGTGCCGACGATCAATTAAAATACGGGCCTAAAGACGTATTACCCAATATACTTCGAGGACTGAAAAAGGTTTCATTTAAGTGAAGTTACCTATGTGGTGCCGGGATCCGCAAGGAAAGCAAAGAGTAGTATCCATGCAGTCTACAAGACATGTCGTAAGTGGCGGCTGAGGTAGGGGCCTAGGAAGCTACCTAGTAATAAAAAGCATCGCAGAAAGCAGATGTGATGGTCGACTTGTAGGTGCATAACTGACGCAACGTACAATCGTTCTTAGTCTCAGATCACATACAAATCACAAAGAGTGGTTAAGAAGTGGTTGATATGGAACGTTCGAAGATGAAGTGAAGTGGCTTCATACCTTAAGGTCTGAAAATGCTACGGAACATTTCTAAATTTTATATTCAATGCAGAATAATAAACAATAAGAATATTTATCATTTGTTTAAATCACCTTTAATTACCACCATCATGAAGGTGAATAGAATACGATGCATGGGGTATATTAACAGAATGATAGAGAACAGAAAGACTAAAATTGCATATACCAAAAACAGATGAAATGTAAGAGACCATGAGACAGATTAAGAAAACGATGGGGAGATAACATTAAAAAATATATATATAATTTTAAGAGGGGGTGTGTCTACAGGTGAAGGACTGAGTTCAGTTGACTTCGTGTTCCCATATGGCTCGGTCAATCTCCGTAAAAATGACAAGTCACTTGCCCATAGTATTCTCCAGATCTCTAACTTCTCAGCTCCGGCTAGAATCCTAAGGAATGTTTGAGAAACAATGCACGCCAAGACCGAAAGACGGGGTGCGGATTTGCATCTACGAGCAACAGAACTCAAAACAAACACTTAACTTTTCTTTACAGTGATCATAGAAATAACTAGTCAATAACTGAAGGAAAAGGTAAGAACAGAGATGAAATAATACTGGTAATAACTACATCAATGAACATCAAAGTGCTGGAAAGCTGAAGAAGAGAAGAACAATCAATATAACATAGCCATCAGACCAACAAGTACTGTTTCTGTTAACTGTCAAACGTTTGTAAACATACACAACATTTTGTTTTATTCTGACAATTCCATTCTATGACAGCAAATTTTACATTTGTAAATCTCTTTCATTTCCTATAACATTTTCAAGGTGGGTTGGAGGTATATGTGGTAAGAATGTAAAGCGCTTGCATATTGCTCCAAAGACAACTGGTTGTTCCTGCGTAGAGTGATCGGTATATTTAAAAAAAGTATTTCTCATCTCAATGTAGGTGAGAAGGAAGCACGTAAAAATCAACTGGCAGTTAAAAATCCTTAAGAGTAGGTTGTAATGCACTATCCGAACATAATTTACTTCCAAAAATAAAATAAAAGTATACATAAGTTTTACCATTTTCTAAATGATATGGTGGAACCATCACTATAAAGCGCTACAGAGTTTGTACCACTGATATTTTCAGGGTAAAAGAGATTGAAGCACACATGGTTATTCTCGAAGTGCAACGATATTTATTGTATCAATTAAACAATCAATCAATACAGAAATCAATCTTTCAACCGTGATCAAGCGAAAATAAATTTACAAATTGGAATTAGAAAAACAAGTTATTATTAACTAAACTTTAACATATGTAATGTCTTCAGGAAGTAGGCGTTTCCACAGATCTTGGCCTATCACTACACGTCGACAGCTATTGGAATCTTCTGGGTCTGCAAGAAAGCTCTGGTATTCTCCAATGCTGTTAATAGAAAGAAAATAGTGAAAACTCATAATTCTTTGTGATGGGAATAAAGCAAACAAATCTAGATCACTAGAAAAACACCCAACATAGATCAAGTCCTTCAGTTAGAAACCATAAACTGAACTCATACCCGTTCCTAGATTGTACATAAACATGTACTCTGTAGTCTGATCATCTAACCACCATTATTATATATATATATATATTTCCCGTAGCCATTTCACACCTTGGGGTATAAGGTCAAGTCACAGTTATAAACCCTAGTGTGCAGGAGGTAGGAGGGTCAATTCCTTTCCTCCCATGTGGAACATTGAGTGTGGGATGAAACCCACAACGCTCTTGTTCCCGAGACGGAAGTCGAACGCTTATGCATGATACTAATCCCACCCACAATGATTTAATTAAACTCTACAATAACGTTGAATAAATCATTAGCGCTAGTAACACAATCTCACGTTCTATCATTTCAGAAATCAAGTGCAGCAGAGTCCAGTTCGCGGATGTGATCTTTGTTCTAGATTCGTCAGCCAGTATTAGTGATCCGGATTACACGAGTCAACTTCAGTTTGTTTCGGAAGTCACAGACAAGTTTACTCTTGGTCCAGCAGATGTCCAGTTTGGAGCTGTCATTTTTAGTACAGACACAGTGAAACTGTTTGATTTGAAAGACTTTACCAATCATGACCCACTCAAAATTGTAAGTCGAATTTTTTTAACGCAACAGTTTTATAAATTGCATGATTAGTTTCACATCCAGCCTTCTTCTGATTTCTTCATTTCTAATTTGGATTTACATATGGCAGCAAATTATGGACAATTTAAAACCACCCAATTAGAGGTGCTGGAAGGAACATAAATGCGGTTGTGCAGAAAATACAGTGTACAGCAGACAAAAAAAAAAAGCTAAATGATGAGATTTTAAGAGAGTACTACGCCAAAATAAAACCTGATTAAATGAAAACAAATGAGACAATCAGTGGTCGTTGTGCACAGAATACAATGAAGAATTTTGGATATTTGGTGACAACGTCTAAAATACAGGGAAGGGGGCGATCTCCGGAATGACAGAGGGAGAAAATGTTGGATGGTCTGACCCCTTGACGCGACAAGAAATCATTTGCACAAGGGAGATAGATAGATAAATAGAGTCATGATAGCCTACACGTTCAGGCATGGCACATAAGTGATTGGCATTAACAATATACCAGCCCACAACGCTCACAGTAGTACGCTGATATCATTTCAACTGAATATTACTAGTTTAGAAGAAATCCTATACTTTCAATAAAGTGAATCTGGTACATGCACAATAATAATTTATCACTCCACAGGCAATCACGTCGGCGGCGCACCTTAAGAGCGGAACAGACACAGCTAAAGCTCTCGATTTTGTGTATCAACAAGGCATGTATGGGGCCGCTGCTGGAGGTCGTGCTAACGCTACCAAGATTCTGATTATCATGACCGACGGAAGATCAAACTCTGTTGTCGACAGTAAGTCTCCAAGCAGCCAGTCATATCATCATCATCATCATCATCACTATCATCGGTCGTGTGTTGCTGGGGCTCTCAAGGGGAGCAAAGAATAGTAACACACTGAGATCTACAAGGCATGTCGTAAGAGGCGATTGAGGTATCCTAGTAAATAAAAAGCCTCACAGAAATCGGATGTGCTGACCTACTTGTAGGCGCATAACTGGTACAACGTACAATCGCTCCTAAGCTCGGATCACATACAAATCACAAAGATTGGTTAACAAGTGGTCGATATGCAACGTTCGAAGAAGAAGAAGAAGGGGAAGAAAGAAGAATCACTATCATCATCATCATCATCATTATCATCATCATCATCATCATCATCATCGTTCATCATCATCATCATCATCATCATCATCATCGTCATCATCATCATCGTTATCACTATCATGTTCATTGATACACACCGAGATGATAGTTCACTACTTTAAGATATTTATTACATTTTACTGTTATCATTATCTATCTGTTGTTGGATGAGCTTGGTTCTGCGACTATCATACCTGTCGCATGAAGGATTGGGTTGATAATGTGATGGTACTGATCTTGAAGATGGTCATGGTTAGTCCTGGACTAAGGTATTAAGAAGGTACTAGGACGACCAATGATAAAATGTATGGGTAGCATGGTGAGAGTGCTAGCGATAAGTGAGATAGAGTTCCTAGATGAGATCGAGTTCCTAGATGAGATCGAGTTCCTAGATGAGATAGAGTTCCTAGATGAGAGAGAGTTCCTAGATGAGATAGAGTTCCTAGATGAGATAGAGTTCCTAGGTGAGATCGAGTTCCTAGGTGAGATCGAGTTCCTAGATGAGATAGAGTTCCTAGGTGAGATCGAGTTCCTAGGTGAGATAGAGTTCCTAGATGAGATAGAGTTCCTAGGTGAGATAGAGTTCCTAGATGAGATATAGTTCCTAGATGAGATAGAGTTCCTAGGTGAGATCGAGTTCCTAGGTGAGATAGAGTTCCTAGGTGAGATAGAGTTCCTAGGTGAGATCGAGTTCCTAGGTGAGATAGAGTTCCTAGATGAGATAGAGTTCCTAGGTGAGATAGAGTTCCTAGATGAGATCGAGTTCCTAGATGAGATAGAGTTCCTAGGTGAGATCGAGTTCCTAGGTGAGATATAGTTCCTAGATGAGATAGATTTCCCTAGGTGAGATAGAGTTCCTAGATGAGATAGAGTTCCTAGATGAGATAGAGTTCCTAGATGAGATAGAGTTCCTACGTGAGATCGAGTTCCTAGATGAGATAGAGTTCCTAGATGAGACAGAGTTCCTAGGTGAGATAGAGTTCCTAGATGAGAAAGAGTTCCTAGATGAGATAGAGTTCCTAGATGAGACAGAGTTCCTAGGTGAGATAGAGTTCCTAGATGAGAAAGAGTTCCTAGATGAGATCGAGTTCCTAGATGAGATAGAGTTCCTAGGTGAGATAGAGTTCCTAGGTGAGATCGAGTTCCTAGTCCTATCGGAGACGGACGATAAAACGTAGGTCCCGTGTTAAATTTGAGCACGTAAAAGAACCATTGGCAGTTAAAAATCAAGTAGAGCAGGCTGGAAAGCCGCTGCCTGGACAAACTCATACCTAAAGATTGAAATTAAAATTCCTATTAAAATATCTTCACCGTACTTAAAATTGAATGGCTTTGCTCTGATCTTTAAAGATCATTCTGTCAGTTATACGTCCAATAACCACTGATGTATTTTTATTTCCTTTTTTATTAGTATACTACTTCCTCGTTCATGATTTTCTTCCTGAATGTATAATATATAGTCATCTTTTCTTGTATCTCAGCTTTCATCTTGTTTCTGACTCTATATCACCTTCATATCTGTTGTCTCTAGTATTAATTGTCTAGTTTTCCTTCTTGGTGTAAGGTTCTAACATGCACCGTACATCCATCTGAAGATAAACAATACATGAAAACAAGAAAAGACACATTGTTTTGCAACATGGAATGTTAGAACCTTACACCAAGAAGGAAAACTAGACAATTTAATACTAGAGACAATAGATATGAAGGTAGATATTATGGGAGTCGCAGAAACAAGATGGAAAGGCGAGGGATACACAAGAAGAGATGACTATATATTTATACATTCAGGAGGAGAATATCATGAACGAGGAGTAGGTATACTAATAAAAAAAGGAAATAGAAAAATACATCAGTGGTTATTGGACGTATAACGACAGAATGATGCTTTTAAAGATCAGAGCAAAGCCATTCGATATAGCAATTATCCAAACATATGCTCCAACATCAGACCATACAGATGAAGAAATCGAAAAATATTATGAAGATTTACAACAAATTCTCAAACAAGTAAAGACAACTGACATACTAATTATAATGGGCGATATGAATTCAAAAATTGGCAAAGGCAAATACAAGAACATTGTAGGACAATAAGGACTAGGAACAAGGAATGAACGAGGAGATAGGCTTATCCAGTTCTGTGAAGAAAATAACATGGTTATATGCAACACATTTTACCAACAAGAATCTAGGAGATTATACACATGGAAAAGCCCAGGAGATAGAAAAAGGAACCAGATAGATTTCATCATGATTAGGAACAGATTTAAAAATAATGTAATGAACACCAAAACATATCCAGGAGCAGATATAAATTCTGATCATAATCCAGTGATGATCAAACTAAATATAAAACTAAAAAGATAGACCAACCAACAAGAAAAGAGCCACATATAGATATATCAGCACTTAAACAACCAGAGATACAACAGAAATATTGTGTGGAAGTAAAGAACAAATATGAATGCCTAATGACAGAGTGCTTAGAACAATACAGAAGAGAAAATCCTGAAGAGAAAGTAGCCAATAAATGGGATTGCTTAAAACAGAGTATACAAACTGCAAACAAAAACCTACCTGTAAAAGAATCCATGAAAAATAAAATGTGGATGACTGATGAAATCTTAAAAAAAATGACAGAACGAAAGAAAGCCAAGAACACCCCAAAGTATACAATTTTAGACAACGAAATACGCAACATGTGCAGAACCACAAAAGTAAACTGGTTAGAAACAAAATGCAAGGAAATAGAAGATATGGCAGAAAAACACAGGACTAGAGATATGCACAGAGAAATAAGACAAATGACAAGTAAGAAAAATACTGTAAAAGTGGAGGATGTATCAAAAACAACAACAACCAACTTTTGTTTGATAAAACAGAAATATTGACAAGATGGACAGAATATGTAACGGCTCTATTTGATGATCAAAGAAGCAGTAAACACAGTATAAAGTGGAATGACAGCCCAAGAATATTAAAATCTGAAGTTGTAAGAGCAATCGAAACAATGAAGCGAGGAAAGGCTGCAGGATTGGACAATATAACTGTGGAAATGTTAACCTCCTTAGAGGATTTTGGTATTTCAACCATTACAGATTTGTGCAATGATATATATAACACAGGATATATACCAAGAGACTTGAAGACATCAGTATTCATACCACTACCCAAAAAGCCCAAAGCACAGGAGTGCACAGACTATAGGACAATTAGCCTGATGAGCCACATAACAAAAATACTACTCAAGATCATACATGAAAGAATTAAAAACAAGATAGACATAGAAGTAGGAGAACAGCAGTTTGGCTTTAGAAAGAACAGAGGAACAAGAGAGGCAATACTTTGTATAAGACTGCTCGCTGACAAGTATATAGAAGTGCAAAAAAGTATCTACTTGTGTTTCATCGATTATAGCAAAGCTTTTGACAGAGTCCAACATGAAAAGCTAATCATATGTCTACAAGAAATAGGCCTAGATGGGGATGATATCAGACTAATAAGTAACATATACTGGGAACAGACAGCAATAATAAAATATGAAAATAGCTACTCTCCATACATAGACATAAAGAGAGGAGTGAGACAAGGATGCATACTGTCACCAAGCCTATTTAACATCTACACAGAGAAAATCTTCAAACAACTAGAGGGAATGCCAGGACTCAAGATCAATGGAAAAATAATAAATAACTTAAGATATGCAGATGACACAGTATTGGTAGCAGAAAATGAACAAGATCTACAAGAATTAGTGGACCAATTGGACAGAACTAGCAAGGAATATGGATTAGACATTAACATACAGAAAACAAAACTATGATAATAAACAAGGAAATGGAAAAACCTAAAATGAATATAAAAATACATGGAGAATTACTACATCAAGTAAAAGCTACTCCTATCTCGGTCAGATGATAACAGATGATGGCAGATGTATAACTGAAATTAAAAAGAGAATAGGAATGGCCAAGGATAATTTCAATAGTATGAGAAAGTTACTGACATCCAAACAAATCACAAACAGGCTAAAAATTAGAATGATCAAATGCTATATATATCCTATATTAATGTATGGCTCGGAAACATGGACAATGAACAAGCAGTTAGAAGACAGAATTGATGCATTTGAGATGTGATATATAGAAGAATAGGCAGAGTTTCATGGACAGAAAACAGACAAATAAACAAGTTTTAGGAAAACTAGGCATGAAGAAACAATTATTAAGAGAAATAAAATTCAGACAAGTAAAGTATTTTGGGCACATAAAAGGCATGACACCATGATAAAACATTTACTAGAGGGGAAAGTTGAGGGAGAAGAGCAAGAGGAAGACTGAGAGATAAGTGGGAGGGAAACTTTAAGAAATGGACAGGTTACAGTCTGGCAGTGTGCAACACCAAGGCGAAAGACAGAGGATGCGGGAGATTCATTGCAGCCAACCTTCGATGTGGAGACGGCACCTGATGATGATGATGACTTAAAATTACATAGGGACCTCGCCGTTGCTACGGATTCGTGCACTGCATCTGTGATCTTCATGGTTAAGAAAGAGATTGGATCACACATAGTTACTCACCGAAGTGCAATGATGATGGTCCTACCATCAATCAATCAATCAATCAGTTAAGGGTCAGAAATGGCAGGTCACAATCACTTCCCCCGACTACAACGTTATATTATACGTGATTATATTTGCTATTCTAATATTTTACTACATTCTATTCTCTTACAGCTGTCAAAGCAGCTGATCGTCTCAAGTCGGTAGGTGTGAGATTTATTTCTATTGGGATTGGACAAGACATTGACCTTAATGAACTCTTCCAGCTAGCGGGAGACAACCACAGTCTGTTTACTGTACCTGGATACAGTGCCCTTCAAGAGATACAGAACAGTGTCACAAAACTGACATGTGAAAGTAAGAGTTATCTTTTTTGATTAGTTTATTTTATATTTTAAAAGATCAGATTCGCCAGGTGTATCAGGGGCTCACAAAGGGAGCAAAGAATAGTAACACTGCGACCATCAAGGCATGTCGTAAAAGGCCTAGGTACTAAGGTAGTAGGGACAAAGGTAGGGACCTAGGGAAGCAACCCTAGTAAATAAAAATCCGTCGCAGGAATAGCCATCGCAGAAATCGGATGTGCTAGCCTACTTGTAGGCGCGTAACTGGCACAACGTACAATTGCTCTTAGGTTCAGATGATATACAAATCAGAAAGAATGGTTAACAAGTAGTCGAGATAGAACGTAAGGAAAAGAAGAAGAAAAAGATCGGATGATGTATCATCTTCACATCGAAAACAGAATGTAAATAATATTTTCTCATCTTCCTGTCATGATATGATCAAGTACCATCTTCACATCCTAAGTTATCTCCACACTAAATGTAACTCCAGCCTGTGTCAAATGTTTCATCTCAAGTGTACAGTCACAATCATCTAATCGCTTCTAGTGCTTTAATTTGGCTAAAATCAAAGTGTAGTACCCACTTCATCGCGGCCAAAAGGTAGGAGCCTTAAAAAAGCCAAATGGTGTAATCACACAAACTTAAACAAACTCCGAGCAGCTTTCATTGAAAAAATGACGGAACTTAGAGTTTACACATTCAACCGTAGTGGGTCTACTAGTTGGGCAACTTCCGGGTAGAGCCAAGCAAAAAAAAATCTAGTCCTCTAACTATTGTTAATTAACTTCCTTGGTCAAGCACTATCTTTTGCTTGCAGGCTTATTCTTTTTCCCCCCGTTGCATAGTGTGCTGTTGTTAGTTTATCTGTATTCCTGCATTCACTCTTTTCCCCCGAACAGATACAAAACGATTGCTTTGGTCGAGTCTTTGTTTTTTTGTTGTTATATACGGGATAAAAGCCACTTTAAGTCGAGACTACAACTACTACTACTACTACTTCTACTACTACTACTACTGCTACTACTACTACTACTGCTACTACTACTCTTACTACACATACTACTACTACCCATACTACCACTGTTAAATCTATTACTACTAGAACTACTACTAATATTACTGCTACTACAACTACTACTGCTACTACTTCTACTACCACTACCCCTAAAAGCACAACCACTACAACTACTACCTCTACTAACAGTACCACTATTACTACTCCTGCTACTTCTATTAAAACTACTACTAGTGCTTCTACTCTGCTACTACTAGTTTTCTTTTACAACCACTACAACTACTACAACCACTACAACCACTACAACTACTACAACCACTATAACTACTACAACCACTACAGCTACTACAACCACTACAACTACTACAACCACTACAACTACTACAACCACTACAACTACTACAACCACTACAACTACTACAAAATTATGTTCCATCGCCATCTTTATCTTTTTTTCTCAAACATCTGAAGTGGTGAATCATAATAATTCCTCTCGCACCGTTTTACTTTACATAGGGCCTGCAAGTAGTTTCTCCATATTGGCTGAAATCGGATGCACCTGTCCTAAACGTGTAGAAGTCTATGTGTTTAGGGGCCAACCAAACCAATGTGCAACGTATACACGTTCTTGGCAAAGATCAAACATCATAGAGAGTGATTAAAATTGGTCGTAAAGAACGAACGCAAAGAAGAAGAAGAAGAAGTTTCTCCATACCGCTCTATCCTGGGCAATTCGTGCAATCTTCTCCATGGAACTGAGACCGATATTTCTTGCCTCTCTCAGCAAAGTTCGTTTCAGGGTCTCCATAGGTCGTCCCTCTTTCTTGAACCGTTTGCATCTCACTTCAATGCCTGCTTTGATAATCGTTGATAATTTTTCCTCAAGGTCTGTCCCACATATTTCCATCTTCTCTTTCTTATAACAGTTATCACTAGTGGTATAGAAATAGGGAATAACTTCTCTATAATTGGTTTCTACTAACAATTCAATCACTTATATTTCTCGTTCACTCAACAAACATGAGACATTCTGTTCAGAGCTGACATTCTGTTCAGAGCTGCCATTCTGTTCAGAGCTGACATTCTGTTCAGAGCTGACATTCTGTTCAGAGCTGACATTCTGTTCAGAGCTGACATTCTGTTCAGAGCTGAGATTCTGTTCAGAGCTGACATTCTGTTCAGAGCTGACATTCTGAAAGCTCTCATACAGTGTGGTCGCAAAGAAGACTTTCATTTAAACCAGTCAACGTCAACTGCTAGAGTGCAAGATCTTAGGTTGAAGATTGGAGATGCCAGATAAGAGCAGCGCACAAGGTATAGGAGTAAGTTCATCAATCAACATCGAACTGGTCGGTTGACGCGGTTTCAGATATTGCAAAGTAGATCGAAGCACATGTAGAGAGTGCAATGAAGATATTTGAAACTGAAACTGAAATAATTTACCTGTTTGGAATAAATACAGAAGAAATTGTAACAAGCAGAATAACTTGAACAAATACATAAAACGATCATCAAAACCAGGATATCTACGAAACAAACTTCTTCATTATGGAAACAATACAAACAAAGTTCAGATTAAAATCTCAAACACAAGTCAACGCTTTTCCCATTTCCTGGTTATGTCTGTTTGAGTTTATAATTTAACTAGATTTTACGAGTAACATTTCTCAATAATTAATTACTTGTTTTATATTTCAGTGCCCAATGATCCTATAACTGGTAAGTTATACTTTGATACGTTATACTTGGTTATGTGCGTAGTATAGCTTAGATAAATAGTTCAGGAAAATTAATGTTCAAATGTTATAGCTGTTCAGGACAATGTTATAGTTCAGGATAATGTTATAGTTGTTCAGGATAATGTTATAGTTGAGGATAATGTTATAGCTGTTCAAGATAATATTATTGTAGAATGTATACAATAGCTAATGTTGTCAAATCCCAAGTGCTCCCAAGCTGAATATGGGTAACTAGTTTTTCTAGCTTTGAAAAAATAATCAGAATTATTTTCGTTGCTACTGTGTTACCACAGGCTGGACTGTGTCTAGCAAACCTGGATTGCAAATGTGTTACCACAGGCTGGACTGTGTCTAGCAAACCTTGTGAGGCTGTGTAAACATGTATGTTACCACAGGCTGGACTGTGTCTAGCAAATCTAAGCTGAGCTCACCAAAAAATATTTTACTATTTTAACACAGGCTGGATTGTATCTAAAATTTTGAAATATATGGACAAACTTTCAACTTTTTTACACAATGATTGATTATAGCACATGGTTACATATTATAGACATGGTATTTCATGACATATTACATGTCATTATGAGATATAGGTTACATATTATAGACTATGGTTACATATTATAGTACTATGGTTACATATTATAGACATGATTAAAATATTATAGACTTTAAATGTTACATATTATAGACAAAGATGGTTACATATTATAGACATGGTTACATATTATAGATTTTAGATTACATATTATAGACATGATTAATATTATAGCATGGTTACATATTATAGAGACATATGGTTACATATTATAGAGTGACATATTATGACGTGGTTACATATTATAGACTCAATTATGGTTACATATTATAGACAGTACATATATGATGTTACATATTATAGACATGGTTACATTATAGACAGTTATATTATAGAATGGTACAATAGACATGTTCATATTATAGACATGTACATATTATAGACATGGTTCATTATAGAATGGTTACATATTATAGACATCGTTACATATTATTCCAGATTTTCATTAGATACGTTTGTATTTGGTCGTCCATTTGTGTTTCATTTTAATTTGTCACTCCTGTTTGTTCGTTTGCTTGATAAAGGCCTTGTTGGTCGAAACGTTGCTGTATTTTGTCATTGTTTTTGTATTTTGTAAAACTACAGTACTTTGTAATTACGTGTTTTGCCAATCAAATAGTTTTACTGCAGTTCCTATATATATATATATATGACTGATTACATATTATAGACATGGCTACATATAACGCACACACATATTTTTAATTCACTCTAAGCTTGAGAGAATCAGTTAAAATGGTAATCTTGTATTCCAAGAAGTGGTCCCTACCTTCAACTATTCTTCAACTTACATCCTCAGCACCTTGTTTGAAAGGAAAACTGGACATATTGTTTATCTTTGATTCCTCCAATGACGTTGGGAATCCTGGTTTTATCAAAGAGTTAATGTTTGCATCCAATCTTGCAGAAAATTTTAACATTGGCACATCGGATGTTCAGTTTGCTGGAATTACTTTTGGAACTAGTCCCAGACCATTTTAACTTTAATTCCTTCACAGAATACACGGCGATACAGACAGTAAGTATAGATTCTCTTTGGCGGTACCCGTTCTTGCGTATTTAAGTACCATCTCATTCAACTTCTGTTCTTTGCTTGTTTAATCTACACCGACATCATCAATACAGACATCGATGGCACCGACATCATTAATACAAACATTGATGACACCGACATCATTAATACAAACATTGATGACACCGACATCATTAATACAGACATTGATGACACGACATCATTAATCAAACATTGATGACACGTTTAATATTAATTCAGACATTGATGACACGACATCAATAATACAGACATTGATGACACCGTCATCATTAATACATTAATAACTACTGTAAGATTCTGTTTTATCGTACATTCATCTTAGACCATCTACGATATGCCACGTTTATAATAATATACAAGTTTCAGTAGCCGTTTCAGATCTTAGGGTATGAATTGCCGGCAACTTCATATTTCAAGACCCTAGTGTGCAGAAGGTAGGAAGGTTTATTCCTTCCCTCACATTGAAACGTCGAGTGTGGGATTGAATCTACAACCCTCTTGTGTTCGAGCCGATAGACGAACGCTTAAGCATTACGTTAAACCGTTCCAAGCTTATAGTATCTTGTCAAATACAGCAAGTGAATGTATAAAATAAAGCTTACAACTCTGTCAATTCTGAAATATAAAATAATGCCCTGGTACTGAACTCAAGAAATATAAAATAGTGCCCTGGTACTGAACTCAAGAAATATAAAATAATGCCCTGGTACTGAACTCAAGAAATATAAAATAGTGCCCTGGTACTGAACTCAAGAAATATAAAATAGTGCCCTGGTACTGAACTCAAGAAATATAAAATAGTGCCCTGGTACTGAACTCAAGAAATATAAAATAATGTCCTGGTACTGAACTCAAGAAATATAAAATAGTGCCCTGGTACTGAACTCAAGAAATATAAAATAATGTCCTGGTACTGAGCTCAAGAAATATAAAATGGTGCCCTGGTACGGAACTCAAGAAATATAAAATGGTGCCCTGGTACTGAACTCAAGAAATATAAAATGGTGCCCTGGTACGGAACTCAAGAAATATAAAATGGTGCCCTGGTACGGAACTCAAGAAATATAAAATAATGCCCTGGTACTGAACTCAAGAAATATAAAATAGTGCCCTGGTACGGAACTCAAGAAATATAAAATAGTGCCCTGGTACTGAACTCGAGAAATATAAAATGGTGCCCTGGTACTGAACTCAAGAAATAAAAGCCTGGTACTGAACTTCGAGAAATATAAAATAATGCCCTGGTACTGAACTCAAGAAATATAAAATAGTGCCCTTGGTACTGAACTCAAGAAATATAAAATAGTGCCCTGGTACTGAACTCAAGAAATATAAAAAGTTCAATCTGTAATTCGAGAAATATAAAATAATGCCCTGGTACTGAACTCAAGAAATATAAAATAGTGCCCTGGTACTGAACTCGAGAAATATAAAATGGTGCCCTGGTACTGAACTCAAGAAATATAAAATAGTGCCCTGGTACTGAACTCAAGAAATATAAAATAGTGCCCTTGGTTGATAAACAATTTTGCTGATATTGGCTGATGAACAACAAACTATTTAGAAAAATTACATACTTTGGTCACAGCAAGAGTCACGATGGCCTGGAAAGAATAATACTAGAGGGCAGGGTCCCAGGACGCAGAGGCAGAGGCAGACCAAGAAGAAGATGGCTACAAGATATTAAAGAAACCATGAACATGACCATCGACGAAGTGGGTGAACTGGCAAGAGACAGAGTGAATTTCAGATGGGCTGCAAAGAGAGCAACGTCCTATAAAGGATACACACCTTGATAATGACTGAACTCAAGAAATATAAAATAGTGCCCTGGTACTGAACTCAAGAAATATAAATATGCCCTGGTACTGAACCAAGAAATATAAATGGTGCTGGTACTGACTCAAGAAATATAAAATAGTGCCTGGGATGAACCAAGAAATATATAGTGCCTAGTACTGGAACTCAAGAAATATAAATAGTGCCTGGTACTGAACTCAAGAAATATAAAATATGCCAGGTACTGAACCAAAAAATATAAAATAATCCCTGGTACTGAACTCAATAAATATAAAGGTGCCCTGGTACTGAACTCAAGAAATATAAAAAGTGCCTTGTAACGAACTCAAGAAATATAATAGATTGTGCCCTAGTGTAAATTGAACACAAGAAATATATAAATATGCCTAGTTGAACTCAAAAATATAAAATAGTGCCTAGGGATTGAACTCAAGAAATATACAAAAGGCAAGACTGGTACTGAACTCGAGAAATATAAAATGGTGCCCTGTACTGAACTTCAAGAAATATAATTTTTGCTCTAGTATAACTTAAACATTATAAAATATCCTGGTATGCACTCAGAAATATGTAATTGATTTTTGTAGAGTGGCACAATTTATTTTGGATTTGTTGTTTAAAAAAAGTTGCGGCATTTCAGTGTCCGTATACCAAGAGTTAAGACTGATTTTGTATTCAAGTGTCTATACCAAGAGTTAGAACTTACTTTTATTCAGTGTCCGGTACCAAGACTTAAGATCGACTTTGTATTACGAATGTCCGTGTACTCAAGAGTTAAGGCGACTTTGTATTCAGTGTCCGTATACCAAGAGTTAAGACTGACTTTGTATTCAGTGTCCGTATACCAAGAGTTAAGACTGATTTTGTATTCAGTATCCGTGTACCAAGAGTTAAGACTGACTTTGTATTAGCAGTTAAACTGTGTCTCATTCAGAGAATATAAACGTATACCAAGAGTTAAGACTGACTTTGTATTAGCAGTTAAGCTGTGTCTCATTCAGCGAATATAAACGTATATGGGTTAATTTAAACAGAATTAACGATTATACATCCTCATAAGTGGTCGGTACCTTTCAGTTACTCGAAAGTGCCAGCGTCGTAACAGTAACTTAAGATGTATAAACAAATATATGTTAATAATTGTATTACTTTCAATATTGTAACAACTGTATAATTGTATTAATAGATTGTAGGTAGATGTTTTAATTTGAGGACAACAAATAATTGATTTTTATGCAAATAGACTAAAGTTAAATTCAAAAAAATAAAATTATTTGGATAGAAATAGGCTTAGATTGAATTCTGAAACTATGAGCAGAAAGGCAGAGACGTGGTTTTTTGTGGGGAAAAAGACAGTGAAAATCTTAGTTTCGTTTAGTTATCGAGATCTTACAGTACTAGAACTTACTATTTGGAGATTTGATTTGTAATTCTATTGCGTTCTAGTATTACCTTAATACATTCATTGAGAAAGTTTCCTATTTCCATGAGAGTCGACAGTGTTTATATCCTTAAACCGATCCACTCTCTCGATCGTGCATCAAGAGCTGGTACCACTTAACTATGTATGCGATATTGTAGTTGTCATGTGATTTGATAACAAATATATAGCTTATGGATTCCTCAATGTCATATTTTCATTACAGGCTATTCTTAACGCCACATTTGAAGGTGGTCTTACAAACACCCACCTGGCTCTAGAAACAGGTTTACATTTTTTCGACCCCAGTCATGGATCTCGTCCTGGATCACCCAGGATCGCAATTGTGTTTACGAATGGAAGATCTAGCGACACGCAGAAAACTAAACAACAGGCAGAAATCTTGAGACAAGCTGGTGTATATGTCATAGTCGTTGGACTAGCAAGCTCTACTGTTGTTCTAGAGCAGCAGGTTATTGCTTCAGATCCAACTCTTGTCTTTAACAATAATTTCAATGGTGTCCTGAATGCACTACAGACATACAGCAACAATACTTGCAATAAAGGTAATACAAACACAGATTTATATAATCTTCTTTTTCTTCTTTGCGTTCGTTCTTTACGACCAATTTTAATCACTCTTTGTGATATGTTTGATCTTTGCCAAGAACGCGTATACGTTGCACATTGGTTTGGTAGGCCCCTAAACGCATAGACTTCTACACATTTAGGACATGCGCATCCGATTTCAGCCAAATCTCCTTAGTTGCCTCTTACGACATGCGTGGCAGGTAACAGTGGTTCTATTCTTTACACCCCAAATTTGGGCACCGGTAACCACTCGGGCGATTTATATAATTATATATATATTGTAATACGAGCTGATGATCAAGTTATGAGGACAACACAATTAAGTAAAGATGCAGAATCTTTTAAAAGAGACATAGGGACGAGCTGAACGGCAAGAGAGAAAATCAAAAACTCAGAAATTGTCACAGTAAAACACTTGCCAATTGACCGTCTGTAAATACGAAAACAGGTCATATATGGTATAATGTAATTCTCGTTGTCATTATCTGTGTTTGTGTCACACAGTAGAAACTTCCGTAGTCTAAACTATGAAGATATTACATTTGCTACTTCTTATTAATTCATAAATGTTAGCAGCTGTGCAACTATTTAAAACGTGTCATGTGATATCTACATCGTTGTTATGAGTTAATTTAAGGAAACCCACAGAAAAGGGTTGTATTTTAAATTCACAGAAAAACTAACAACATATTGTCATAATTTGTCACCAGTTGCTAAAGACATTGTTTTCGATGATAAACAACATGTAGTGTATGCACTGTAGTTAGTTATTTAAAAAAATAATTAATTTTCTTGAAAATATTTTGTAAAAACCCCCCCTGTATTGGGCAGAGGATTTCACAAATATAAGAAGTGTAAAGAACGCCATACTGGCATATGATGTACATATCACCCATAGTTATAGCGTGAACCTCCACTTTTGTCTAAACTGTATATAAGCAGAGATATTGCTTTTCTAATTTGAAATTTGTTTTTAATTTGAAAGGGTTACATTGCAAAAACCATATCTACAAAACCAATTGAGTTAGACATTTTTGGAGGTTCACGCTATAACTATGGGTGATATGTACATTATATGCCAGTTTGGCATTCTTTGCACTTTTATGTTTATGAAATCCTCTCCCGATGCAGGGAGATTTTTACAATATATTTTCAAGAAAATTAATTATTTTTAAAATAACTAATTAGAGTACATACACTAAACGTTGTTTATCATCGAAAACGATGCCTTTTGCAACAGGTGGCTAAATTGTATGACAATATGTTTGGTAGTTTTTTTCTGTGAATTTTAAAAAATACAACCCTATTTCTGGGTGGGTCTCCCGCCTTAATTAAGTTGATTTTAAAATGTATAAATATCAGAACGTGTTAAATCAACCATTATACTAGGTCAATATTCTGTGCAGTAAACATAGTCGTTACACTTTGAACAAAGAAAGTCAATTTATAAATAGGATCAAAATATATTTGATAATCAAACACACGAGAGAACTTTAGTTTGTGTCCAAAACATGTGATAAATTATTGCAATTAAAGACCCTTTAATAAATGGACTGATTAAAAGTCAAAGAAGTAAAATAAGATGTGATTTACAAACGATGACAATACAGAAAATCACATCAAGTAAGTGATTCTACCATCCACAGTGAGTACGAGATTTGTGATTACTGAATGTTTGTTTTCACTTTTTGTTTCTATCTTGCAAACATAGATTTCTGTTAGATTTCTTCCTGTAAGATGTATTTGCATATATAAATTATATATATGCTTGTGTCCGAGCGTAAAGCAAGGTTGAAATGGCCTCTCAATTTATGCCTAGTCTGTTCAATGATCAAATATCAGTTATATGAGGACTATCATTACATCAGAACAAGTCAACAGGTGCTCCGACTCAACAAATCCAGCTGGTCAAATATAGGGAATGTGACTTGTACAATTTGCACACCCTTATCTCTATCAAACACTGTGTCATCTAAAGTAAATACAAAGTCCAGACACCAGAAACATCATAATCTTCATCAACATTTTCATCTCGATATTTATTCTAATCGACACGCACTTTACAATCAGCGATTGTTCAGGCATAATTGTTACTTAGTTTACCCACCGACCATCATTCCTATTGACTATCCTCAAGTGGATGATGGAATTGGCTCTCCACTCTTTCTGTTAGTCGTAGGGGTGGGACCTTTAATTTGCGTTTCAGGGCCAGATGAGTCGTCATTGTTTGTATTATATCCGTGTTTACTTAGTGTTGTCTTGATATTGTCTATCTTATACTCACTCTTCTTTTGGCTATATTACCTGATCTCATTTTTATTGTATGATATTATGGTATGGTTAATTGTATTACATTTCCTCCTTGCTTGTGTTCTGAAAAAGTTCTTTGTCTCTGCAATGAAAAGTCTCTTTAATTTTCCAACACTGTTCTCCCAACTTTTCTTCTGCCGACCAATCTTCAAATTTGCGACAATACTAAAGGAAATTCGAAGTAATTCATACATATACACTTTCTGGTATTTCAGAAATCATTTGCAGAGTACAGTTCGCGGATGTGATCTTTGTTCTAGATTCGTCAGCCAGTATTAGTGATCCGGATTACAAGAGTCAACTTCAGTTTGTTTCGGAAGTCACAGAGAAGTTTACTCTTGGTCCAGCAGATTTTCAATTTGGAGCTGTCATTTTAGTACTGACACAGTGAAACTGTTTGATTTGAAAGACTTTACCAATCATGACCCTCTCAAATCTGTAAGTAACATGTTTTACACATAACTGAACTTTAGTGGTGTTAACAAACATACAAAAACATCACATATTTTGTGATATTTAACATGCAATATATTCTGACATATCGTATAGAAGCATGTTAGTAACAACTGTTTTTATAGCAATTGATAAAACATACAACTGCTACAATAGCAGATTACCAACAGACAGTGAGCCTCAAAGAACAATGTTACTTCGATACAGTGGATACAAAGCAAAAGGCCTTCCATGCAAAAGGTGGATGTCAGAGATAAAAGAGACTAAGAAAACACTGTTTAAGCATTCTACTGGGCAGCACGAGGAAGAGGATAACTAAAGAGAAGATGGATGCAAGATGACATTGGCAGGGGCGTGTCAGTTTTGCTAAGAGAAATCGATCCTTATAGAGAAACACCGTTCAATATAGTGTATCCATTGTCTTTGAGCCGCTTAACTTTAACATTATGACAACTCGGTATTACTAGTTTAGTCCAGGTACTATAACAGTATGGGAGCTCCCGTATTCTGAGTCTAATATGTGTTTCTGACAATCTTCTAACCTACAGGCAATCACGTCGGCGGCGCACCTTAAGAGCGGAACAGACACAGCTAAAGCTCTTGATTTTGTGTACCAACAAGACATGTATGGGGCCGCTGCTGGAGGTCGTGCTAACGCTACCAAGATTCTGATTATCATGACCGACGGAAGATCAAATTTCCTTGTCGACAGTAAGTCTCCAAGCAGCCAGTCATATCATCATCATCATCATCATCATCATCATCACTAACATAATTATTTATACCCATCAAGATCATTGTTGACAATATTAAGAACTGTCATCATTATTTATCTATTTGTTGTAATGTGATGTTGTCTCTGCGTCTACGATAAGGTAATTTATTTACCTTGCTTTCTATACGTATGTCTTTGTCTATATATATGTCTATCATTCTATGCATCTCTATTGGTTTGTCTATCTATCTCTATCTGTCTGTATGTCGGCTCTGCCTGTCTCTTTTATATATATATCATCATCATCAAGTAGCTTGTTCCTTCTGGAACTTGACACCCATGACAACAGACCTGAAAAACTCTATTATTCTGTGCAAATTGACAGGTGTCAGCAGCAGTAATTCTCAGAATGGTCAATGACATCCATCATCTTTTAGGTCTTCCTCTCATTTTTCTTCTAGGCACCATCCCTCAAAAATTACCTTCTCTAGGCATTCATGTCGTTTGTTGTATCAGAAATATTTAATTTCCCTTGATTCTATGTTCTTTAATAGCCATCTCTCTTTAATATCAAGCTGTTACAGAACAGAAGTATTTGTTCTTTTCTCTGTCCATGATATTCTATGTACTCTTCTGTATCATTTACACTCAAAGGCATAAATGATTGTCTCTGCCGCTTTGTCAATGTTCCATGTCTCACAAGCATCGTAAATTAGTTTTTTAAATTTCGGTTGAGCAAGCATCAACAACCTATCACGGGATGCGGAACTGCACAGGAGAATCTGTGGTGTCTAAACTTTTGCCTGTGTAGTAAAATATCGTACTAACCATCAACATCAATATTGGTGTGTAGAGCCCGAGTGCTGAGCACACTACTCTATGCCAGTGAATTGAGGTTCATACATATACACGTTACAGAAATGTATCAATACAGTTTAAGTCTGCTGCTATAGTAGTTGATAGAAAATCCAGTCCTTCGAAACTAAATGCTACAGAAAGATCCTACGAATACCATGGACAGAAAAAGAAAGAACACTGATGTCCTGAAAGAACTAAATATTAAAGAAAATTGGCTGATAAACAACATACTATACAGAAAATTACATACTTTGATCACATCAAGCGTCACGATGGCCTGGAAAGAACAATACTAAAGCGCAGGGTCACAGGACGCAGAGGCAGACCAAGAAGAAGATGGCTAAAATATATTAAAGAAACCATGAACATGACCATCGGCGAAGTGGGTGAACTAGCAAGAGACAGAGTGAATTTCAGATGTGCTGTAAAGAGAGCACGTCCTATAAAGGATACACACCTTGATGATGATGATGTTATAGTAGTGTACTCATGATCTCCTAGAGGATTCCTGGGTGATACACAATGGAAGTATTTGAATATGCTGGGATTTCTAGCATAGTTGTCTTTATCCGTCAAAGACATGATATTCTCTAAATCGATGTCGAATCTGGGGTGGTAGCATAGTGGATGACATGGAAAAATCACTTCAATGTCTTGAGTACTCACTTACAGCTCAGATATTGATATATTTTTTGCCATGAAGTTATGCTGTCCACAGAAGGCAGAGTCACATGTGCGTCAACCCTTTCTCCGTTATAAAGCTGGATCAAAGCGTGTCCTGAAGGCGCTTACACGAAACTGGATAGAGTTCGCCAGGGACAGTTTCCGATGGAGACAAGCTCAGAAAACGTGTCTGAGATTGGGGGAAGTCAGACTAAACCAACCTGCTGACATACAAAGTGCCAATATGAAGCAGAAATAAAATATACAATGTGATTATATTTATGATTCTAATATTTTACCATATTCTATTCTCTTACAGCTGTCAAAGCAGCTGATCGTCTCAAGTCGGTAGGTGTGAGATTTATTTCTATTGGGATTGGACAAGATATTGACCTTAATGAACTCTTCCAGCTAGCGGGAGACAACCACAGTCTGTTTACAGTACCTGGATACAGTGCCCTTCAAGAGATACAGAACAGTGTCACAAAACTGACATGTGAATGTAAGAGTTATCTTTATTTCATCTTCTTCTTATCTCTAATCCTGTTTTGTCTCACATTATCAGGGTATGAAGAAAATTATAGAACTTACTTATCTGTGTGTTTCATAAATAGTGTTCTTCCCTTGTCTCTGTTGAACTCTGTTATCTTGCTCAAGAGAATTCACAGCACGTGATGTCTATAACTGGGAGCATATTAACAAAATTAAGAGTGTCTTTAAAATGTTTGTTCGGTCAACCAACCTATTGTCTGTTGTATTCAAGTTCGCTATACAACAATTGTTTTGTAATGCGTTTATCAAACATCCGAGCAACGTGACCGGCCTATCTCACTTGGGTCTTCTGCAGAAGTGTGTTAACGCTTGTCGTCTTGGCTCTTATGAGGATTTCGGTATCTGGAATTTTGTCCTGCCAGTTTAATTTTAGTAGTCTACCTAGACAACTTGTGTGGAAAGGGTTTAGTTTTTTTACGTGTCTGCTATACACTGTCTACGTCTTGCTGGCATACAAAAGTGAGGTTATCATTGTGGCCAGGTAAGCTTTCAGGGTGATAATGAGCAAATATATATGAGCATCAAGGAAATTAACATATTCATAAAAAAAGACTTTAGTAGAGTTGGAAGATAAACATCATTATCAGCTTTCTGCGCTTTTGAGATTCATTGCTGCATTTATCCTTCACCTTCATTCATTTCTCTTCTTAGCAATCTCTTTCTAATGATTGACTTCTATGTATTTCCAATCTACTTTTGTGTTATCTCTTTAACGTTGTATTGGTCTACCACGTAGTATTTTTACCATCATCATTTTCGTATATATGCAAAGCTCCCTGTTCTCTTCCTTTCTTTTCATATGTCCTATCCATCGCATTTGATTAACTTTTACAATGGTAGTAATAAGTGATGATTTAAAAAATGTATTAATATCCTATTGCCTCTCATTAAAAATTTTTCATTATTTTCATCCTTGATGGGCACAACGATTTGTCTTAATAATTTGTTAAGATACAGATAATTTGTATTCGCCGCATAGCACAACACGTATTGTTCTGTGAACTTTCAGAAGGAAGAGACACCAAGACAAACTACTGCTCAAATATAAGAATATCTGCAATGCATCAACTAAGAGCTTTTCTATCGGTTCCATCAAATGGAAACAGACTTGCTGATGACCGAGTTATGTGGAAAACCACATTAAACAAATGTGCAGAATCGTTTGAAAAGAGACTCAGGGATGAGCTGAAAGACAAAAGAGATAAGAGCAAACTTAAAAGTTGTCACAGTAAAACACTTGCTAACTGACCATCTGTAAAGACTTAACAGGTCATATAAAAGGCAATATAGTTAGTATTATCATCTAAAACATTAGGGAACAGTTCTCATGTACACCTGTTGTGCCTGTAACAATTTATAATGTAACTATATTGTACTTCTAGCATATCTTAATCAACAATTATTTTAATTTCATTTACAGCTCCCAAGACTCCTGTGACTGGTAAGTTATATTTTGATAATTCAATAACAAATGTCTTTATTTGCATACTCCCTTTCAAGTGTTCAGGAGTTATAGTAAATACATATGTGCAGAAGACAACAGAACAGAGACTAGATATAACTAGAGGACAAGAATTCGATTAATTTCTACCTATGCACGTGCAGGCTGGATGTGACTGCCTTCGTGGATCACTAGCTTGCTTAACGGTTAGAAAGGCGGTTTACAGCAGAGATACGGGGAACAAATAGAGCATCCCGAGGCACGTAGAAAGCACTAGTCGTTCACTGCATCTGGTACCCGAGGCACACGTAGAAAGCACTAGTCGTTCACTGCATCTGGTACCCGAGGCACGTAGAAAGCACTAGTCGTTCACTGTATCTGGTACCGAGGCACGAAAGCACTAGTCGTTCACTGCATCTGGTACCCGAGGCACGTAGAAAGCACTAGTCATTCACTGCATCTGGTACTATCTCCAGTCGTCTGGACTTGTCTTGCGTCTGGATACAGGTAATCCTGGACGTGAGAGTGAGGTTCACGACAAGTGCAACGTTTCCTCACTGAAATCCAAATACAGCGCAAGCTACAGTTGTAGACAACTACATACAACTACAAATCACACAGCAATCATAATGATAACATGCTAACAAATTAACAGAACAACATTACCAGATATGCAATTGATAGGAATCAACATGGAAAAAGAGGAGTACGAAAGACGTGAACAAATACATGTAGTAATTTGATGAGTATGACAAACCTATTGAGTTTGTACGTAGTGCTGAAGAATGCACACTAGATTAGAGTTCCAAGGAGAGCAAAACTGTCCACTAAAAACATAACGATTTAATAGTGTATTCTAAACTACAGGTGAAACGCGATGTCTACGAAAAGTTACCAACAACTCAAGGAAAGACAGAGTCATCAACATCAGCTTAAGAAAGAAAGTTGGCATAGAACCTTGCTTGAATTACATTGAGAAATAAAGAATGACATGGTTCAGTTACTAAGAATGCAACAAAACTACACTGTATACAGAGTAGTCTACAACATAACATCGGGAAAGAAGGCGAGAGGAAGACCCCGAAAAAGATGGTTAGATGGCATAGCAGAATCATTTCAAAAAGCAAAAATAACTATCACCCAAGCCACTTGAGCAGTGCAAAACAAAAACAGAAACACACTACACTGGACAACACTCCAGTAACAGTGTGACGGCAAAAGAAGAAGAAAGAAGTATATTTTGATGCTTTAAATTTTTTTTCAGTCAAATAGTGAATAATTTATATTTCGATGTTGCAATCTGCTTTTATGTCGTGGCTGTTGAGAATATGATATCTCATAAAGCATTTAAATATCATATGTGCTGAGGTTCAACTTTTGTTACTGTAACTTTTCCATTTTATCCAGTTAAACATAAGTACTCATTCAGTGTTATTAAAACATTATGTATCTCTGCAGGTGAAACGGAGTAGGTGTTCTAGTGCTACCAGTTTCATCGAAAATAGTCTGAGCATCTTGATGATTCTATTGTTTGTTTGTTTCTAATCATTCTAAAGTCGGCTGTGCACAAAGTATACAAAAACGGACAATGTCTAAGATAAAGTTAGCAGATGGGTAACGCTGTCTTAGATAAGGGGGCAGGGAGAGTTAACCCTTTCGCTGCTACATACTTTCTGATCACAAGCTAAAAATAGCTACTATTTGTTTTTAGGTCACAAACGTGAATGTACGCCTATTGCAGTGAAAGTAGCAATGTATAATGTGTTAACACGTCTTTAGCCCACAGAGGAGAGATAATAACAGACGTGTTAATGCGTCTTTAGAAGTGAATGGGAAAAACGTATATATAGTCCTAAGCAGCTAAAGAGTTAAGTACCAAAGAAAATATTTAAAAGCTCCCAAAACTCGCGCAAAGAGAGTTAAAGAATTGAAGTTAATAACAGAATAGAAATGATTAATTATATATTTATATATTGAACAACATGGGAATTTACACAATGAGAAAACCGACAGTACACATTACACGACAGGCATTGTTTTGAAACTCCGGGAAAGGAGTAGTAGAGGAAGGTCTAAAAGAACTGGAGAAGAGAGCGGAGACTGATATTTAAAGGAAAACCAAGACGGGAAAGAGTTGAAAGGGTTGGCAAAAGAGAGGAATGTTTGGAAGAAGTTTGTTGAAGACCTGTGCTCCGTTGGGAGTTTAGAAGTGAAGAAAAGAAGAAAAAAAGCATTGAAATTATACTAATTAATCTAAGCTAATAAAAACCACATAAAATGAAAATCTTTAAGTGTTGGATTCTATCTCTGCTGTATGGTATGGAAGTGTGAACTGTGAAGTAATAGATGGAAAGTAGAATCCAAACTTTCAAATGTGCAAAATGTGGGCACACATGATGGAAGGATAAGACATCTATAAACAAAATGATGAAACATCTAGGAATAAGAAGATAATTAATGAAAGTAACGTTAGATAACGAAGCATGATAGTTTAGTCACACTGGATGCTAGACAGAAAGTATTAGATAACGAAGCATGATAGTTTAGTCACACTGGATGCTAGACAGAAAGTATTAGATAACGAACGCATGATAGTTTAGTCACACTGGATGCCAGACAGAAAGTATTAGATAACGAACGCATGATAGTTTAGTCACACTGGATGCCAGACAGAAAGTATTAGATAACGAACGCATGATAGTTTAGTCACACTGGATGCCAGACAGAAAGTATTAGATAACGAAGCATGATAGTTTAGTCACACTGGATGCCAGACAGAAAGTATTAGATAACGAAGCATGATAGTTTAGTCACACTGGATGCCAGACAGAAAGTATTAGATAACGAACGCATGATAGTTTAGTCACACTGGATGCCAGACAGAAAGTATTAGATAACGAACGCATGATAGTTTAGTCACACTGGATGCCAGACAGAAAGTATTAGATAACGAACGCATGATAGTTTAGTCACACTGGATGCCAGACAGAAAGTATTAGATAACGAACGCATGATAGTTTAGTCACACTGGATGCCAGACAGAAAGTAACGTTAGATAACGAACGCATGATAGTTTAGTCACACTGGATGCCAGACAGAAAGTATTAGATAACGAAGCATGATAGTTTAGTCACACTGGATACCAGACAGAAAGTAACGTTAGATAACGAAGCATGATAGTTTAGTCACACTGGATGCCAGACAGAAAATAACGTTAGATAACGAAGCATGATAGTTTAGTCACACTGGATACCAGACAGAAAGTAACGTTAGATAACGAAGCATGATAGTTTAGTCACACTGGATACCAGACAGAAAGTATTAGATAACGAACGCATGATAGTTTAGTCACACTGGATGCCAGACAGAAAGTATTAGATAACGAACGCATGATAGTTTAGTCACACTGGATGCCAGACAGAAAGTATTAGATAACGAACGCATGATAGTTTAGTCACACTGGATGCCAGACAGAAAGTATTAGATAACGAAGCATGATAGTTTAGTCACACTGGATGCCAGACAGAAAGTAACGTTAGATAACGAACGCATGATAGTTTAGTCACACTGGATGCCAGACAGAAAGTATTAGATAACGAAGCATGATAGTTTAGTCACACTGGATGCCAGACAGAAAGTAACGTTAGATAACGAACGCATGATAGTTTAGTCACACTGGATGCCAGACAGAAAGTATTAGATAACGAAGCATGATAGTTTAGTCACACTGGATACCAGACAGAAAGTAACGTTAGATAACGAAGCATGATAGTTTAGTCACACTGGATACCAGACAGAAAGTAACGTTAGATAACGAAGCATGATAGTTTAGTCACACTGGATACCAGACAGAAAGTAACGTTAGATAACGAAGCATGATAGTTTAGTCACACTGGATGCCAGACAGAAAATAACGTTAGATAACGAAGCATGATAGTTTAGCCAGAAAGTATGGTAAGAGAATTAGAGGGACGCTTTTTTAGAAGAATTGATTGATTGATTGATCGGACCTTCATCATTGCACTTTGGTGAGTGATCATGTGTGCTCCGATCTCTTTCTTACACAGGAATTTCTCCGCTGCAGTGCCCGAACTCCGTAACACCGGCGCGGGTACCCGATGTAATTTTGAAGATGTTTAAGATATTTTTTAGGAATTTTGTTTTTAATCTTTTCCAATGAATTTTACCCAGGAAGCGGCTTTCCAGCCTGCTCTTTTCGATTTTGAACTGCCAATGGTTCTTTTACGTGCTCAAATTGAACAAAGGACCTACTTTTTATTGTTCGTCTCCGATAGGACTAGGAACGCGATCTCACCTACACTGAGATGAGGTATCTCTGGAAAAATATCCAGATGGCTCGACAAGGAAGCAAATCTGGCAACTTTGACACGAGAGACAAGCAACTTACCTCTAGGTCACAGAGACCTCCGTTTTTATAAGCGTTCTTGGGGTTATCTGAAGCGATGATATTAGCAAACTTCTTGAACTAGCTGGTATGGAAGACATAAATAAAGTGATATAAAAGAGATGATTATGATAGAGAAGAACATCGTTATCATCATCATCATCAACAGTAACAACAACAGCAGCAAAACTATTAAAATTGTTGATCTTATTGTTTATTGCTATATAAATTCGATATGTTTTCTATTGTTTTCTATTGTTTTCAGTATCAGACAGTTCACATTTGTGTTTATCCTTTCGCTGGGCTGATGGTATGCATCCAAACCCATACGACTGTTCCACATACATTCAGTGTCAATCCTTTATTACATCAATCATCAGCTGCCAGCCATCTGAAGCATATGATCCAATTATGCAGCACTGCACAGACAAGTTCGTAGCTCATCCTTGTGACGATCCAGCATTTTTCGGCCCAATAGCGATTTAGACTATGCAGGCAAAGATTACAAGAGAGAGAGAGAGAACATCAGAAATTGGTGTATCCAGAGAATATCAGATTATGTCTAAGTTAAAGAAAGAAATGAAACTGGATTACTGCTGCTACTTCAGTAACAGCAGTAATAAACCTGTAGTAAACCTGTGTCAGGTTTACCTATTTTACTGTGACATGTTTTACATTGTCACATGTTTTACTGTGACAAGTTTTTTTGTCACATGTGTATAAATAAATAAACATATATTACACATACATTGTTTTTACATTTCCGCATGTGTGTGTGTATGTGTACATGTGTGGAAAGACACGATATGAACTAAGAGATATGAAGACTGATATATCGGGTAAGAGAGAGACACGCACAGAAAGGGAATAGTGTAGAGAAAGTGAGCTTGATCTACGATCAGAGATTCTTCTCCTTCTTCTTTGAGTTCGTTCTTTACAACCGATTTTAATCACTCTTTGTGATATGTTTGATCTTTGCCAAGAACATGTATACGTTGCACATTGGTTTGGAAGGCCCCTAAACGCATAGACTACTACACGTTTAGGACAAGTCCATCCGATTTCAGCCAAATCTCCTTAGTCGCCTCTTATGATATGCGTGGCAGGTAACAGTGGTTCTATTCTTTACATCCCAAATTTGGGTCCCGGTAACCATTCGGGCGTCGATCAGAGACAAATATGATGTGTCAGTAACAGAAGACGGTTTAATTATAATACTCTAATAAAATAAAGGAAAAAAGGTCTAAAATATGAAGTTCCAGTGCAGATATTCATCTTATTTCATTATCTTTGAGGGATACATGAGTCATCATTATTGTTGAGGGATACATGAGTCATCATTAATTGTTGAGGAATACATGAGACATCATTAATTGTTTCCAAACATTATTATCAATATCACAGTACGAGGTGCACGAATTTATTAAATTGTTTTTCCCCGATCCAGAAGCACTTGAACTGAAAGCTCTTCGGCTCGATGTCATGGACATAGCAACCCTTCGGTTCGGTGTCACGAACACCGTAAATCTGGGGAACCTGTGGCTTTTCTGCCAGTCCGCGGAATTGAACCCGCACTCACGGAGGACTTGTCACCCGTAGTCCAACGCGCTACGAACACGCTGGGCAGGTGCATGAATTAAAAACCAACCATCAGCAAATATTCCGGTATTTCCACCGTATGATGAATTTCCCAAGATACAAACTTCTTGACGTAGTCTTATCCTGTACAACTCTCTCCATTAGAGGCTACCTAGTTCCATGTCCTTCCATTATATGCCTATATATCTGAAGTGTTTTGGTCTACCCACTTGACTTGATCTTCAGATGTTACATTACAGTGCTCGTATAGTTAGACTTGTTAGCCGTTGTCGTAATGTGTGACCCATCCAGCACCATTTCTGTCTTCGGATTTTCTTCTGTATCCATGTCCTACTCTCTTCACACAAAAACGAATTAGTTACTATGGATACAGGGTGTCAAATATGACATAAAATGGAAAGATTTCACTGAATGTTTAATGTAGCTAGGGTTTTATCGTCTGACGAAAGCATTAAATAGAATCAATACTATTAATAAGACACAGTCAGCAGGCCAAGTCTTTATAAAATATTGAAGTATATTGGTTGTCCCCAAAGTTGCTCCAATTGATTGTTTCCTTCCATGAGGGCATGAAAGCCAGCATACAGTTCGATGGCAGCACATCTGATAGTTTTGAGGTTAAGAGTGGAGTCAAGCAGGGCTGTGTCCTTGCCCCCACTCTCTTTGGTATCTTCTTCGCAGTCCTTTTGAACCACGCCTTAGGGGACGCTGATGGTGATGTTTTCATCCGCACTAGATCTGATGGTTCACTGTTTAACCTGGCTCGCTTAAGAGCCAAGACAAAAGCGACGGAAATACTTCTCAAGGACCTCCTTTTCGCTGACGATGCTGCCTTAGTCGCCCACAGTGAGACTACACTGCAATGTCTAATTAATAATTTGTCAAAGGCATGCGACCTCTTTTCTCTGACAATAAGTGTCTCCAAAACAGTTGTATTATGTCAGGGAGGTAAGACATCAAATATCACTTTAAATGGTAACCATCTAACACCAGTGCAAAAATTCTGCTATCTTGGGTCCACGGTCACTGCCAGCCTTTCTCTTGATGAAGAAATCAACGCTCGTATAGGGAGTGCGGCTACTACATTCGGCATACTATCAAAGCGAGCGTGGGACAACAAAAATTGACATTGCAGACGAAAACTCAAATATATCAAGCCTGTGTAATTAGTTCTTTACTATATGGCTCAGAAACATGGACAGCCTACTCAAGACACGAGAGGAGACTTAACATCTTTCACCTTCGATGTCTCCGCAAGATTATGAACATCAGGTGGTACGACAAGATAACCAACTCTGAAGTACTACAACGTGCAAATCTGCCTTCCATCATGGGCATGCTCAGCAGTAGACGACTAAGATGGTTGGGACATGTGAGAAGAATGGAAACTTATCGCATACCAAAACAAATGTTGTTCTGTGAACTTTCGGAGGGAAGAGGCACCAGGGCAGACCACTGCTCAGATATAAAGATGTCTGCAAAACCTCAATGAAAAACTTTTCTATAGATCCCAGCACATGGGAGGGACTAGCTGATGACAGAGTTGTGTGGAAAGCCAAATTACGGAAGGGCGCAGAGTCTTTTGAGAAGAGACTTATGTACGAGCTGAACGACAGAGAGAAAAGCGAAAACTCAGAAGTTGTCACAGTAAAACACTTGCCTATTGACCGTCTGTAAAGATGAAAAGGGCCATATAATAAGATCAATGTAATGCTATGTGTGTTTAACTCTGTACAGGATTCATCAGTTGAATTCACAAAAGAGAGCTTTCACTTCTGTACATTCTGATGTTTGTGATAACGCTATTGTGATTAAAACCTAGTTAATTGCATACCCTTTACATGACTTTGCGAATCAATCCCAGCTTTTTAACGCTGTTTGTAATTTTTCTAGGCATTATTAACGTTCAGTAGTTTGCCATTGCTTTCTGAACGGGTGGCGCCATCGTCCTTTGTAAAAATCCACGCGAAACAATTTACAACCAAGCTGTCCGCAGCGTGATTCGAACTCAGAACGTTGGGGTTAATAGACCGAGTCACTATTCCCTAAGCCACAGACGCCACATACAGTGATTAACATTAACGAAATAAAATACAAATTTTAGTAGCATACTTTATATATAATTTTATGCTAAAAAAAAAACCAGCACGTGAAACGGGGTTTTAATGTGCGTATAGGAGTTGTGGAACGAATTAGCGAAATGCATAAGCTTTCACCTATCGAACCCACGAAGAGGGTTGTGAGTTCAATCCCACACTCGATGTTCCACACGTCAGGAAAAGAATTGGTCCTCCTACCTCCTGCACAATAGATTCTAGAAATATGATATAAACTCATCTTCTAAGGCATGAAAAGAGTATGAGAAATCAGAATACAAAGTGATGTTTGATTTAGAATGTATTGAAACACTTGAAAACAGCAGACGTATTACATTATATCGTTGATATCATATGTTATAGACAGGAAACTGCTAGAATTACTATTACTATTATTATTGCCCATCTGCCCAGCGTGTTCGTAGCACGTTGGACTACGGGTGACTATCCCTCTGTGTGTGCGGGTTCAATTCCGCGGAATGGCAGAAAAAGCCACAGATTCCCCAGATTTACGGTGTTCGTGGCACCGAACCGAAGAGCTGAAAAGCTCAAGTGCTTCTGGATCGAAAAAAAAAGAATTACTATTACATCTAGTTGTCTTCAAATCAAGAAACTAACAAATCTTGAATATGTAAATATAACAACACATGTACCGTCGACATGTACATATGGCCTTTTTCGTCTTTACAGACGGTCAATTGGCAAGTGTTTTACTGTGACATCTTCTGAGTTTTCGCTTTTCTCTCTTGCCGTTCAGCTCATACATAAGTCTCTTCTCAAAAAACTCTGCGCCCTTTCGTAATTTGGCTTTCCACACACTCTGTTATCAGCTAGTCATTCCCATGTGCTGGAACCTATAGAAAAGTTTTTCATTGAGGCTTTGCAGACATCTTTATATCTGAGCAGTGGTCTGCCCTGGTGCCTCTTCCACTCTGAAAGTTCACAGAACAACATTTGTTTTGGTATGCGATAAGTTTCCATTCTTATCACATGCCCCAACCATCTTAGTTGTCTACTGCTGAGCATGCCCATGATGGAAGGCAGATTTGCACGTTGTAGTACTTCAGAGTTGGTTATCTTGTTGTACCACCTGATGTTTATAATCTTGCGGAGACATCGAAGGTGAAAGATGTTAAGTCTCCTCTCGTGTCTTGAGTAGGCTGTCCATGTTTCTGAGCCATATAATAAAGAACTAATTACACAGGCTCGATATATTTGAATCTTCGTCTGCAATGTTAGTTTTGTGTTGTCCAACGCTCGCTTTGATAGTTTGCCGAATGTAGTAGCCGCACTCCTATACGAGCGTTGATTTCTTCATCAAGAGAAAGGCTGGCAGTGACCATGGACCCGAGATAGCAGAATTTGTGAACTGGTGTTAGACGGTAACCATTTAAAGTGATATTTGTTGTGTTATCTCCCTGGCATAGTACAACTGTTTTGGAGACACTTATAGTAAGAGAAAATAGGTCGCATGCCTTTGACAAATTATTGATTAGGCATTGCAGTGTAGTCTCACTGTAGGCGACTAAGGTAGCATCGTCAGCGAAATGGAGGTCCTTGAGAAGAATTTCCGTCGTTTTTGTCTTGGCTCTTAAGCGAGCCAAGTTTAAGAGTGAACCATCAGATCTAGTGCGGATGAAAACGTGTAATATGTAAATCTAAGAACACATGTACCGTCGACATGTAATATGTAAATCTAAGAACACATGTACCGTCGACATGTAATATGCAAATATAAGAACACATGTGTCGTCGACGTGTAATATGTAAATATAAGAACACATGTGTCGTCGACGTATAATATGTAACATGAAATGACATTCTATATCCAATGCAGTTAACCTATTTCTATTGCTATTTCTAAAAGGCATTGAAATCTTCGGCCAAAATGTAGCTATGTTAAACATATGCAACAATAAGCACACAGTTAAAGGTGGGTTTTTTAGTGCAGGGCAGTAAACATTCCAAATAAAGTCAAAGACATACACCAGGAAGTAAAAGTTAACCTTTGCTGCTAAATACTTTCTGAAGGCTGAGCTAAAAATAGCTACTCTTTGTTTCTAGATCAGAAGCGTGAATGTACACCTATAGCAGTGACAGTAGCAATGTATAACAGCATGTCTTTATCTCACAGAGAAGAGATAATAACAGACGTGTAATGCGTCTTTAAAGTGACTGGGAAAACGTATATACGTCTTTAGCAGCTAAAGTTAATTTAACAGATTGGATATGTTATATTGACGTTACGAATGCCAAGGCTCTCAAGGGGAGCAAAGAATAGTAACACTGCTACCAACAAGGCATGTCGTAAGAGGCGACTGAGGTAAGGGCTTGGGAAGCTATCCTAGTAAATAAAACACGTCGCAGAAATCGGATGTGCTGGCCTACTTGTAGACGCATAACAGGCACAACGCACAATCGCTTTTAGGTTCAGATCACATATAAATCACAAAGAGTGGTTAACATGGGGTCGATATGGAGCATTCGAATAAGATGAAGAAGCAGAAGAAGACGTTACGAATGAATAATTTAACATTTTAACAAGCTCATAATTACACGGTGTACACACACAATTAGACGCATGTGGTGCAGAATTACACGGTGTACACACACATAGACGCATTGGTGTAGCATTACACGGTGTATACAATTAGACGCATGTGGTGTATAGTTACACGGTGTACGCACACAATTAGACGCATGTGGTGCAGAATTACACGGTGTACACACACAATTAGACGCATGTGGTGTAGCATTACACGGGGTACACACAATTAGACGCATGTGGTGTATAGTTACACGGTGTACGCACACAATTAGACGCATGTGGTGCAGAATTCACGTGTACACACAATTAGAGGCATGTGGTGTATAATTACACGGTGTATACACACACAATTAGATGCATGTGCTGCAGAATGAGGAGTGTTAACAAAAAGCAAAATGTTTTTATAAAAGAAAGATCCGAAAGTTCCAAGATGAATAATTGACTTCATTGTACCGGGTTTCCATATGGCTCCGTCCCTGTCGGCCGTCCATGATTGTCCTGCCGTCCATGATTGTCCTGCCGTCCATGATTGTCCTGCCGTCCATGATTGTCCTGCCGTCCATGATTGTCCTGTGTCCATGATTGTCCTGCTGTCCATGATTGTCCTGCCGTCCATGATTGTCCTGCAGTCCATGATTGTCCTGCCGTCCATGATTGTCCTGCAGTCCATGATTGTCCTGCCGTCCATGATTGTCCTGCCGTCCATAATGGTCCTGCCGTCCATAATGGTCCTGCCGTCCATGATGGTCCTGCCGTCCATGATGGTCCTGCCGTCCATGATGGTCCTGCCGTCCATAATGGTCCTGCCGTCCATGATGGTATAGAATCTGCCGAGAGCATTCAACACCGTAGCTCCGGCAACAATCCTACGGATCCCATGAACAAATTGTGAATGTGTCTCGGTCCGGATTGAAACCTACAATATTGAAAGGAAACAAGATAATCAGGAATATAAAACGACGGTCAAATATGGAACACCTTTGCTTAATAGTGATCTATTTGCCGAAACGTCGCTTTAGTATCTGGAAGAACTACCTTCAATTGTGTTTTAATAATTCTCATTTAGTACATAGTTTTATTGTAGTTGTTTAGATTATAGATATCACATCTAGTTTACTATGATAACTTTCTAATTCGAATCTCTCTCTTCTCTTCTCTTTCTCTTTCTCTCTCTCTCTCTCTTCTCTTCTCTCTTTATTTCTCCTCTCTCTCTCTCTCTCTCTCTCCTACCTCTAATTCTATTGTGTCATTTTAGCCTGGGTTGGGTCGGAGGTCATTAATTAATTCATGCCAAAATTTCCTATCTTTATCTATTCTTGACATTCTATTCAGCTCTTTTGTATATCATTAATCTCTGTCTTTTTTTTTTAACTTAAAGGATTAAAGACTATTTAAACCGAGGCACGACCTTTCGACCGAAGGTGAACCTTTTATTAGTTATATCAAAACGTGTAGGTCACCACACGGGAAAAATAAGAAGTTACTCCTTTCGGAGAATCCAAGTTAAACTCTTGTCTCGAAATTTCTTATCCATTTATTTCAAAGCTTCTCTCTTTTTCTCCTTCTCTTCCCGTTCCAGAAATGGTCCTTCTGTTATATTCCCCTCAGGTTTCCTCAAAGTGTGTTCTATCCTGTACCATCATTTTCTCTTCACATCTTTGTTTAACTTAAACTGTCTTATTTGAATTATCACAAAACAAAATACATTACAAAAACAGAAATAATTATGAAACGAAATGAAATATATAATAATAATAATAGTACAAGCGGTCTATCTCAAGCGATGGTGACAACAGTCTCAGACGTCTGCTGATGCACCTCTCTAGTGTGTGCGGGGGTGACTATAGAGTCCAATTCTAGAACACAATGCCCTACCACAGGTGGGGCATACATGATCAAGATTAGACATGTGGGTGTTGTGTGTTCTGTTTTTAGCCAGCTCGTTTTCTCTGTGCCTCAATGGCACGAAGATTTTTAGATATGATATTTCCTCTTGTGTTGTTACGGCGCCACATTTGGCGATCTTGCGCCAGGGAATCCCAGACGTAGTGTCTATATCGAAGCATTTTAAAGACACTTTAAGAGTATCTTTAAAGCGTTTTTTCTGTCCACCAACTGAACGTCTGCCCTCTTCAAGCTCGCCATCAACATCATGAAATATAATATTGCATTGAGAAAGTACATAGTAATATTAAATGTGCCAACAAACAATGACGTGTAGTATGGTATGTGCATATGTCAGCAGATAACATAGCAGTCTTAACGTGTAAAACATATGTCAGCAGATAACATAGCAGTCTTAACGTGTAAAAATTGCTGACAGTATCTGCTACTATATCGATCGCTGTGATCGAACAAGTTCAAACGTGGCATGGAATTCAAGAAAATTAATAGCTTGGATTGGATTCCCAGGGTTGTAATGTTATATATACCTTTAGCTTAGATAAGAAAAGTTGAATGTTTCAATGAAACAAAAGTTGGACGTTTATGAAGCGTATTTTGTATTCCAAGCGATTGCTTTGGTTTGTTTAGTTGTCGTCAAAGTTGGGTTAGTTTTAATTATTATCATTGATATATATATAATGTAATAGTTATCTTTTAGTTACTTTCAATATAACTGTCAATCTATAACATTGATGTTTAAAGCTTCTATTTTCCATGTTTAGTGTTGCAGTATACATGTTATATTTTCCATGTTTAGTGTCTATTTGTCTATTTTCCATGTTTAGTGTCTATTTGTCTATTTTCCATGTTTAGTGATCAGGAAAATGTGAATACATTCTCACAGAAGGAATCAAGGTAAGTGTTAGCACGTAATATCAATTGTGCAAAATATCTTCAACATCTTCTTAGTTACATCGATGACCCTCGCCGGTGCTACGAGTTCGTTCACTGTGGCTGGGATCTTCCTGTGTAAGAAAGAGAACTTAGCACACATTTTTACTCATCGAAGTGCAATAATGATGATTCTATCAATACATCAATCAATCAGTCATTCAATTGTTGTATGATTGTGAAGTTTTTAACTCTTTCTATACCAAAATGTTATTGAGTTCTGATTACAAGTGTTTTCTGATACCATCGCTGTTATCATATACAGATTGAGTTATCGATGTAAGGGTAACAGTAAGAACCTTTCATACCTCGTAGTATATAGTCAATACAAATGTTAGGCCGTATTTTCATTGACCGTCGGACACGATGGGTGATGTGGTCAGCATCACGCCGGCCGCCTTTACTTCCCAGAGCATGTCTGGTACCCAGTTGAGGCTGGGTCGACCTAAGAAGCCGTCGCGGTCGGGAAAAATTCCACGCATTGCGGAGCTGAACCCAGACCACCAGCCTTGCAGAAGCGGTTCACTAACATACGCTAAGCGCTCTCATGAGGTAGACTGCAAGTAAAACTATTAGCAATGTAAAAACAAAGTACACTAGTTTTACAAAATACAAAAACATTAACAATACAGTAACGTTTCACCAATAGGCCTTTATCAAGTAAAGGATAGAACAGAAGGAAGAAATTCATACACAGCACAGAACATACAGAATCAAACAATAAATTCTAACACCTACACATATAGACATTTGCACATATATACCTACACACTTAGACATATAAACCATTAATTTAAAACAACACACGTATATACACAGTACATATATTCACACCATGCACAGATTCTGTATTGCATTATTTAGAATTCTAGAAAAAACAACTAACACATCTTTAACTTTTCTAAATACCTGGTGTTACTTTCAAATGATTACTCACACACAGCACGAGCTGGAACAGACGTAACCTAGATTCTCTCCACTCCCCATTACTTACCTTCCGAAGTATGCATTTGATGTTCTCTTGTATGATACCAATGTTTGATTACACACTTCAATGTAAGCACTAGTTTCGTTTACATGAAGTAACTGCTGAATTAATTATATGTATGTAAGTATTTTTGTTTTAAAGCAAGATTTTATCTCGTGAAGTAACCGTTTAATGGTTCTGTGTGTAGTTTCGTTTTTAAACAAGAGTTTATCTTGTGAAGTAACGGCTTAATTGTTCTGATGTGAGTAGTTTCGTTCTAAAGAATATTTTATTACAAGGTGTAACCGTTTAATGGTTGTGATGTGAGTAGTTTCGTTTTAAAGCATTATTTTATCACTCGGAGTAAAAGCTTAATGGTTGTGAAGGGAGTAGTTTCGTTTTAACGCATTATTTTATCAGGTACGGTAACCGATTACTTGTTCTGATTTAAGCAGTTTTGTTTGAAAGCAATATTTTATTACGAGGTGTAACGGATTATTGGTGCTCATGTAAACAGTTTTGTTTGAAAGCAATATTTTATTACGAGGTGTAACGGATTAATGGCGAAAATCTCGATACAAAAAATGAGAATCATTATAGGCAACAAGTCATTGTCAATTGATATCAGATGCGTGTTATTCAGTGCTACATAGAACCAATACGGACATACGGATACGAATCATGGACAATAAAACAAGTTATTATCACGTAAAGTAACCGATTAATTGTTCTGATGTAATCAGTTTTATTATTTTAACATTCATGTTTTCATCCTTACTTCATCATTATTTGCGATCATTCAACAATATTGTTTGGTAATTATATCCAGATTTAGCGCATGACTGTAAACCAAAGTGATATATCAACTACGGTTCAAAAGAATAATTGTACGGAGGCGATTTTGGACGGTGTTTTTGCAGTACAAAAAAATTAAGTAATAGACATATTTCGATTAACTTTCACTGATTTATTTTAAAATTATCGTTAAAATGTGATATTATGGGTATTTTTAAACAGTCTAACTGCTCTATGTGAGAACTATTGAGGCATAGGTTGAAGTATTTGCTTTGTAGAAAGGTGGTCCCAGTTTATAAATACCTGGTTTAAGAGAAATGTGTTCTACCACAGTGCCTCTAAGGTTGATCCGATGCATAGAAGATAAAAATGGGTATCTCCTTGTTAACCACATCTCACATCGTGTACAGTTACTTACAGGATGATACGATCCTAACGCCTTACTCTCTAACAAACCATGGTAGACTTCATTCACTTTCAGATGTTAACTTGAATGTGTTCAGGAAGGCGATCCCGAATGAATAAGCATGCAGAAACCGAGTATGCTAGCATGCATATCTGTAGACGTCTAAACCAGCACAACAAGCTCACTCTCTTAGATGCAAGTCTCCTGCAGACCACAAAAAATGGCTTGACAAGGAGCCGATTTAGATAGATCGAAGAATCAGTGGTCCATCATAGTCTGTCGAGGGGTTTCTGTGGATGAGTGGTGGTCCATCACAGGCTGTCGAGGGGTTTCTGTGGATGAGTGGTGGTCCATCACAGGCTGTCGAGGGGTTTCTGTGCATGAGTGGTGGTCCATCACAGGCTGTCGAGGTTTCTGGATAGTGGTGTCTATCAGGCTGTCAGGTTTTGTGGATGAGTGGTGGTCCATCACAGATTGTCGAGGGGTTTCTGTGGATGAGTGGTGGTCCATCACAGACTGTCGAGGGGTTTCTGTGGCTGTGTGGTTAACTCCTTCTCCTCCGTAGCCGATTTACTATCTAATTCAGTATATACTGCACTATATTTCTATGCGGAAGTAACAAATCTTCCGTTCCGAATATCGTGGGTTCCAATCCGGACCACAGCGCTCTGTTCCCGAGTGCATTTTTTCTACTAGATAACCATATGATTGTTGCCGGAGCTACAAAGTTCGTGCTTAATGCAATACTCTCAGCAGGTAGCAGGTAGCAGGTAGCAGGTAGCAGGTAGCAGGTAGCAGGTAGCAGGTAGCAGGTGCAGGTGCAGTGCATGAGCATGTCATTTCATGCTAGATGGAGAGCCAGATGAGTTAAGAGCCGATGAAGAAAGTCAATATTTCGCTAGATGTATTCGCTAGGTTGTCGAGTTCTCAAGAGCTTGTCATGAACAGTCACTAGTGATGGCCATATCAAACTTATCTGCTCATTAAACATTATATTAAAAATATGTTTAGAAATCATTCTATCAAGGCCACAGTGATATTCATCGAAAGTAACTGTCATTAGTTTGTTTAGAATTTGGTATCTTAGTCTGTCGTAGCCTGTCTCGTATCTGAATTTTACGTCTTTTTCTTTCTATTGAAATGAAAATCGTTGCATATCTTTTCCAGGATGTCGCCATTAATCACAGTAAATGAGTTGTTGATTTTATGGCATCACTTATACGTTCATTAGTTTGTCTTTGCTGTCTTAACGGAGGTCTATATTCACCGTTCGTAAAATCCAAGGAACAAATTTGCTTCCAAACTTGCACGCCGCTAAGTTCGAACCAGATACGCTTGAGTTGTGATCGAGCACACTATCCCTTAAGCTACAGAATAATTTCTCTCCCTGAACTATTGATTATCTCACGTATGTGTGATCTCACTTGCCAGCTAAGCTAAATCTCCTGCTTACCTCAATTATTCAGGGTAGAGTTGGGCAGGAAACATCAACAGTAACAGAGTAGAGTTGGGCAGGAAACATCAACAGTAACAGAGTAGAGTTGGGCAGGAAACATCAACAGTAACAGAGTACTGTTGGGCAGGAAACATCAACAGTAACAGAGTAGAGTTGGGCAGGAAACATCAACAGTAACAGAGTACTGTTGGGCAGGAAACATCAACAGTAACAGAGTAGAGTTGGGCAGGAAACATCAACAGTTACAGAGTACTGTTGGGCAGGAAACATCAACAGTAACAGAGTACTGTTGGGCAGGAAACATCAACAGTAACAGAGTAGAGTTGAGCAGGAAACATCAACAGTAACAGAGTACTGTTGGGCAGGAAACATCAACAGTAACAGAGTAGAGTTGGGCAGGACACATCAACAGTAACAGAGTACTGTTGGGCAGGAAACATCAACAGTAACAGAGTAGAGTTGGGCAGGAAACATCAACAGTAACAGAGTAGTGTTGGGCAGGAAACATCAACAGTAACAGAGTAGAGTTGGGCAGGAAACATCAATAGTAACAGAGTAGAGTTGGGCATGGAACAACATCAACAGTAACAGAGTAGTGTTGGGCAGGAAACATCAACAGTAACAGAGTAGATTGGTCAGAAACATCAATAGTAACAGAGTACTGTTGGGCAGGAAACATCAACAGTAACAGAGTAGAGTTGGGCAGGAAACATCAACAGTAACAGAGTACTGTTGGGCAGGAAACATCAACAGTAACAGAGTAGAGTTGGGCAGGAAACATCAACAGTAACAGAGTAGAGTTGGTCAGGAAACATCAATAGTAACAGAGTACTGTTGGGCAGGAAACATCAACAGTAACAGAGTAGAGTTGGGCAGGGAACATCAACAGTAACAGAGTAGTGTTGGGCAGGAAACATCAACAGTAACAGAGTAGTGTTGGGCAGGAAACATCAACAGTAACAGAGTAGAGTTGGGCAGGAAACATCAATAGTAACAGAGTAGAGTTGGGCAGGAAACATCAACAGTAACAGAGTAGAGTTGGGCAGGAAACATCAACAGTAACAGAGTAGTGTTGGGCAGGAAACATCAACAGTAACAGAGTACTGTTGGGCAGGAAACATCAACAGTAACAGAGTAGAGTTGGTCAGGAAACATCAATAGTAACAGAATCGAGTTGGGCAGGAAGCATCAACAGTAACAGAGTAGAGTTGGGCAGGAAACATCAACAGTAACAGAGTAGTGTTGGGCAGGGAACATCAACAGTAACAGAGTAGAGTTGGGCAGGAAACATCAATAGTAACAGAATCGAGTTGGGCAGGAAGCATCAACAGTAACAGAGTAGAGTTGGGCAGGAAACATCAACAGTAACAGAGTCGAGTTGGGCAGGGAACATCAACAGTAACAGAGTCGAGTTGGGCAGGGAACATCAACAGTAACAGAGTCGAGTTGGGCAGGGAACATCAACAGTAACAGCTTGTTCCTTGTTCTAAGATGTTTCTAACAATTTATATACGTATATTCTTCTTATTCTTCTTCTTCTTCTTCTTTAGCTTTCAACTTCAAACGGATGACAGGTTTTCAATTATCTTCTTCCTCTCTCTTACTATTCCTTCCAATTCTTTCCATGTTTTGCTTATCCTTTTTATATTATTCTCCAACTCTCTTCTCCGGGTACGTCTAGGCCTTCCCGTCGTTATCCTCTTTACTTACGGGATTCTAAACAATAACTGTCCTGCAATGCTTCCATTCTGTCTTGTCAATGTGTGTCATATCCATAGCCAGCATCTCTTCCTTAGCTCGTTCTCCACTGGTATCTGCTTAGTTTTTTCTCTGAGTTCATCGTTCGCAATCTTATCATACCATCTCGGTCATTCTATTCGACGTAAACATCCATTTACGAAGGTCTGCAGTTTTCTGATGGTTTCCTTTGTTGTCTTCCATGTTTCCGAGCTACAGAACAGCACTGACTTGACATTTGATTGAAATATTCTCATTCTGTACGTAAGCTCATCATTTGTGGCCAAATCGTACCATCTCAGTCCTATTATCTTGCGCAGACACAAGCTAATGAATGTTTTCAATTTATTAGTTATTTTTAGACGTTCAACACCTTTATATATTTGATTCATATTATTTATTACTATTCTAGTCTATGCCCATAAGCTGTATAGACAAACGCAATGACAACATTCCCAAAGAAACTGAAAGACCCGAGGACATGCAGGGTTTTCATCTCATCTCCATTCGGAGGATGTGAGAAGGAAAGAGAAGAACTGGTACGGAAGTACTATCCACAGCTGAGTCACCTGTGCCAGAGTAAAGGTGTAAATTTTGCACCTGTTGACATGAGATGGGGTATAACTGAGGAGCGAGCCTCGGACTGCCAGGTGAGTTGATGAATCTTTTGGTAGCTTCTAATTAATTTTTTTCGGTTATCTAACTTGTTATTTTAACGATTGCTCCATTTATTTTCTTAGTAGATATTTTACAAACTATGATCAAAGGGCGCAACTAAATTGTGTACACCTGGTTCTGTAATGAAATGAGAAATGCATTTTATAAATTGATATTAATGACGCACGTATGGTACCAAGATGTAACACTACATCTTACCAGGCACGTTGTGAGAGGCGACTGAGGTAGGCGCCTAGGAAAGCTACCCTTGAAAATAAAAAGCATCGCAGAAATCGGATTTGTTGGCCTACATGTAGACGCATACGTTTTCTCTTCGTGTTGGCGGAAAATTTGTCGGTTGACCACATAAGATTAACATGTCCCTTATTATGATTGCTAGAGAAACCTGATACAATAGAATTCCAGTGAAAGTTGACAAATTAACAAACTGAATTTATTCAGATTATAATGTGATCGAATAGTGACCAGATGTGTTATAATAAAAAAATTAAAATATTATTTTGCCTTTTCGTGCATTGAACACGGATCTCCGCATAGCAAAAAAAGCATCTAATCCATTTGGCCATTGCCAGATGTGTTAGAATAAATAGAAAAAAAATTAGCGTATCATCGCTTAATGACTTCATCATCGCTTTACCATGTGACCAGCAAATGAAAACATGGATGCATAATTTGGTTTTTAACTTCTCATGACCACTTCGTTAAGTTGGAATTTAGATATAGGGACAAACCAATAGTTCGGTTTTATAATTTTTATATCTTCCCATCTATGACAGCTACCCTCATGCCAAATTTCAAGTCGGTAGGATGTCCAGATATCTTCAATTAATGGCAACAGAGATACAATAATTCAATTACTATTAATTCATTCTTTATATATATATATATATAGATTACATTGAGTTCTTTACTCACAGAAAATCACAATTTATGCGTTTGTTGTAACTCCCAACATTTACACTTATGTGAACATGACCTGCTTTCACATTGCCAGGCTTATGTAAAAATTAAACCAGAATTACTCACTTTCTGTTTTTATTCTAAAGTTTCGTTTTTTTTGTTTTTTGTTCCGATTCAGAAGTACTTGAGCTTTCAGCTCTTCGGCTCGGTGCCATGGACATCGTAACCCTTCGGTTCGGGGCCACGAACACCGTGAATCTGGGGAACCTCTGGCTTTTCTGCCAGCTCGCGAAATTGAACCCGCACTCACAGAGAGCTGGTCACCCGCAGTCCAACGCGATACGAACACACTGGGCAGGCGGGCAACGTTTCGTTTAAGGATCTTGACATTTCTGTTTTTGAAAATAACTTAATAGTACATAACTGAAGAATATCCTTTTTGTTGGGTATCAAAGATAACTTAAATATGAATTAACATGGAACTTTGAAGAATTATCCTTTTGGTTGTATGAAAATAACATTGTAATAGTAACTTTAAAAAACATGCAAAGAAGTTCCAATCCTTTTGTTGTATACAAAAATAACTTCTAATAAGTGGGTACTAAAAAAACTAGAAGAACTATCCTTTGGTTGGGCAATTTAAAATCAACCTTAATAAAGGTCACACAATACCTGGGGGAAAAATATCCTTTTGCTTTGGGGGTGATTAAAGAAATAACTTAATAGTACATAACTGAAGAATATCCTTTTGTTTATAAAAAAATAGACTGAACTTTTTAATGTGTTTTTTTACCACGAGCTACCAGTTTGCAGTTATCTTCAGTTATCACTTCTTCTTTGATTTGATTAAACGTATATCGCTTATTTTGGCTTATTATTTGCTTTACTTCTCTATGGGTTTAAAATGAAAACTTTCCTATCGGAGAAGGACGATAAAACGCTAGTCCCGTGTTTAAGTTTAGCACGAGAAAGAAATCTTGACAGTTAAAATTTGATAAGAGCAGACTGCTACGTAAGTGCTAGGGAAATTTTATATAGTAAAAAAATAAAGAAATCCTGCAAACATTTGCATCGTTTAAAAAATTACCCCGGATACCTTCGTCGGTGCTATGGAGTACAGGCTCCGCTACTGAAATCTTCCTCTGTAAGAAAGAAATCGTATCACACATGGTTATTTACCGAAGTGCAATTATGATATACCTATCAATAAATCAATCACTCAAACAATCAATCAATTTATGATAATTCATTGCAACCATCATTCGTGATGTAGATAAAACAAAACTAATGTAGAGAAATGATATGCTCAGAAATTCTTTGAATGATTATTAGATTGTATGTCCCACCTCAAATTATCATCAATGCTTTAAGAGTAACAGATCGTGTATATGACTTTTGAAAACATTTCTGAATCTACATCCTTACACAGAGTGAAGAAGGTGGTAGTAAAATGGGCAACTGCCAGATATGAACACTTATTTAAATACACGAGACATTTCAGTCCCCAACAATTTTTTCAAATATCCGTAACACTTAAAGTGCAATGTATACTGCAGTAGCAATTACACTGGCTTTGAGTCATTATAACATAAAATACAGCAAGTCTGTGTATCGGTTCAGAATAGCGAATGTGTTAATCAACACAAAACTGGTGTGATTACTCGTTATACGTTGGTAAATATATTTTAAGATGTTCAACAGAGATCAAGACTAGAATGGCTAAAGCGAAAGCAGCTTTGGTGAAAATGAAAAATATACTATGCGTGACTTCATTACCAATGACACTCTTGAAAACGGTAGTTCAGTGCTATATTGAACCAATACTAATGTATGACCGCCAATCATGGACAATGAACATACAATAAATAAGAATGGAAGCATCAGAGATGCGATTTTATAGAAGAATGCTCAGGTTCTCATAGACAGCAAAGAAAAGAAATGATGAGGTTTTAAAAGGTGCATGTACACATAAAAAAACCTTATCATAAAAATGAATCATACAATCAAAGCTCTTCGGGCATATAATGTGAAGATGATGCTTATACCATTTGGTGACAACAATGGGTAAAATACATGGAATGAGAGATTGTGGAAAGAAAAAGAGAAGATGTTGGATGGTCTGACATCGAGCTTCGACAAAAGATAAACATCAGAACTAATTAACTGCACCATTGAGAGAGAAAGTTGCGAAGAGGCATGATCGCCTACGCGGACAGGCATAACACTAAATTGATTGATTGGACGATATTGGAAAGGCGATCGGAACAACTAAGTGCCTGTCCGGAATGGTGTGATGATGATCATCGCTAATCACTAATATCTAGTTGCTGCAGCGTGTTAGAACGTCGTTGTTGAGTAGTTTGAAAAATGGTTAATTATTTTTGTTCAATTCTAGCGGGTTTTACAAGATGGATAAAACAACCCTAGACACCCCCAGCTCTCCAATGCTGTGTACATCATTTTTTGTTTGTTAGTTTCTTATAGGATCATCATCATTGCACTTCAGTGAGTAACCATGTGTGCTCGGATCTATTTCTTACACAGGAAGACCTCAGCTGCAGTGCACGAACTCCGTAGCACCGGCGACGGTCCACAATGTAATTTAGAAGATCGTGAAAATATTTTGTAGGAATTTATTTGTAAATTTTCTAATGAATTTTGACCGGGCAGCGGCTTTCGGCCTGCTCTTCTCGATTGTTTAAATGCCAAGGGTTATTTTACTTGCTCAATTTGAACATGGGACCTAAATTGTACCGTCCGTCTCCGATAGAACTTGAAACTCGATCTTAAATACACTGAGAAACTACAATCTCTGAAAAATATCATAACCCATAATTTTTACATATCATTGGGTCAAAGAGCAAGATCTCAAGCGTGACGGGAGCATTCAAGAATATAATAACAACAATTCCGCAGACAAAGTGGGATCAGTTGTAAATAATTCTGCACTTTTGCTATTAACACGTGAAGCTTTCCCACTTTTATAAAAAATGGCTGAGATAATTTCTTCGTTGCTCGGTTTGCCTGTTTTTATGTCAAGGTCGCTTTCGTCACCTGGGATATTTAGCTGTGCACTTTTGTATTATTATTGAGTGTTTCTCAACGCATCATGTTTCTTGTCTTATACATTTTCTAATGTTTCCTCTCTTGTTTCTCACTAGATTTTATTTTTACTTCAGTTACTACATATTGTTCTGGTTAATTTTTACACAGCTCTGCGCTAATTGCAATAAGCGTGGTGTATATATACCTGTTTTATCTTCTTTTTCTTCTTTGCGTTCGTTCTTTACAACCAATTTTAATCACTCTTTGTGATATGTTTGATCTTTGCCAAGAACGTGTATACGTTGCACATTGGTTTGGTAGGCCCCTAAACGCATAGACTTCTACATACCTGTTTTATTATATTCTATAGAAATTTCTTCATGTATCTGCTGAAATCTTTTGTTTGATTAACATTGTTACGCTGGATATAATTATTGGAAGCTGAGTAGATCTTTATACCTTGTGGTTTCCCAGTTAGCAAATCTAGAAGGGGAACTGTCGCGAAGTCATTAAACAATTAGCCATGTGTTCTGGAGATCGAGTGTTCGTTTCACGACCACCTTGTTCAGTTCACGAATGCCGACAGATCTCTTAGAAATGGTGGTGGAGCTACGGAATTCGGGCTTTGTGTAAGACTCTCGACAAGTTTCTCTGGAGAGGGACTGAGCTAAATGTGGGAACTATGTGCAACGCAGTCAATCTGTTGCCTTTAGTAAATTGAACCACTGTTTCCTCTTTATATCGAAAGAGACATCTAAGAAGTGTTAAGCGCAGAGCCAGTGACCACATGCTAAAAAAACAGCTTTACAAAAACTGAGACAGAAAAAATTCCAAATTGTTCATAATATCTGAAAGTCGTAGGGGAAGGGACAGTTTTAGCAGGGTGCAAATTATTTTGTCTTTGACTTCTGTGACCTTGGGCGACATGAGAACTGATGATAATGACGATGATGATGAAGAAAGTGATGATGGTGATATTAACGACGATATAAAGATGGTGATGAAGACAGAGTTGATAATGATACTGACGATATGAAGATGGTGGGGAAGCAGTGATGATGATGATGTTAATGTCGATATGAAGATAATGTTGACGACAGTGATGCTAATGATGTTAATGTCGATATGAAGATGGTGATGAAGAGAGAAAAGGATGGTACCGATGATGATAATGATGGCGATGATGACAAGTTCGCCATTTACTCTATACAACCTATGTTTAGAAATGTCTACACAAGAAGTACCCTTCTTTGATCGAATTTTCTGGTAATATAAAGTTTAAACCAAGTGAAAGAATTCAAATACTTAGGAAGCATATTCACAGAAGACGGAAGACTGGATAGAGAGATAGAGGCTAGAATGCAAAAAAGCAAATGCTGTAACCTACCAGCTAGCCCCATTGTTAAGGTACCCAAAATTTCACTGGCAGTTAAACAACAGATGATCAACAGCATTTTTATACCTACTTTGTGTTACCAGAGACACACATGGACAATGAGGAAAGCGCAGTCACAAAAAATGGCTACATGTGAAATGCATTGCCTGCGAAAAGTTACCAACAACACCAGAAAAGACAGTCATCAACATCAGCATAAGAAAGAAAGTTGGCACAGAACCTTGCTTGAATTACATAGATAAACAAAGAATGAAGTGGTTTGGCCACTTAATAAGAATGCATCCAAACTCCACAGTATAAGAGTCTTCTACAACAGAACATCAGGAAAGAAGGCGAGAGGAAGACCACGGAAAAGATGGTTAGATGGCGTAGCAGAATCCTGTCAAAGAGCAACAATAACAATCACCCAAGCCACCAGAACAGCGCAAAACAAAAACAGAAAACCATGACACTGGGCAACAACCCGGTAGCAGTGTGACGACAAAAGAAGAAGAAGAAGAAAGTTTATAGTAGCTCCCAATCGTCTTTATGTTTATTTGAATCTTCCGAGATCTCAGTGAAGGTGAAATATATTTCCTAGTTCTATCGGAGACGGACAATAAAACTTTGGTGTTGTGTTCAAGTTGAGCACTTAAAAGAACCATTGGTAGTTCAAAATCGAGAGAAACAGGCTGGAAAGCCGGCCCGGCAAAATTGATTAGAAAAAAGAATAAAAATTCCTACAGAATATTTTCACCATCTTCTAAAATTACATCGGAGACCCTCGCCGGTGGTACGGAGCTTGTTCACTGCCGCTGAAATCTTCATGTGCAAGAAAGAGATAGAAGCACGCATAGTTATTCACCGAAGTGCAATGATGATGTTTCAATCAATCAATCAATGAATTTCGAGAGCCAGTGTTGGTTTTGTAATTGGATAAATATGTGACTTTTCTTGCCAGAATATTTGCCGTTGTTTGTTCTGTCTATTAACACATGTACAATGTTAATGGGATTATTTCCCCTGTACCTGATTATCCAGTCTGTTATGTATCACTTGATCCAGGTAATACTAATTGTGTTAGTTTTCTTTTTGATTCTCGACTTGCCAAATGGTCTAATTAAGTTGAAATGTTTTACATTCTTGAGGAGATATTCTTTGATTTAACAATGATAGTTTTTGTGTCTAGGAGCAAGAGGATACTTGTTCTATTTTGTTTGTGCATTACTTTTAATTCTATTTTCTGCTGTTTAATGTGTGTTATCTTTTTCTTCATCTTTCAACTTCCAACGGAGTACAGGTCGTCAACAAACTTCTTCCAGCTCTTACTCTATCTTGCCATCCCGTCCAATTCTTTCTATGTTTTACCTATCCTTTTAATATCAGCCTCCAGTTCTCTTCTCCGGGTATGGCTAGGTTTTCCCCTACTCTATCCATTTCGGTTCCAAAACAGTGCCTGTCTTGCAATGTTTCCTTTCCATCGCCAGAGTCTCTTCCTTAGTTCTTTCTCTACTGTTATCTGCTTAGTTCTTTCTCTACTGTATCTGCTTAGTTCTTTCTCTACTGGTATCTGCTTAGTTCTTTCTCTACTGTTATCTGCTTAGTTCTTTCTCTACTGGTATCTGCTTAGTTCTTTCTCTACTGGTATCTGCTTAGTTCTTTCTCTCTGTTATCTGCTTAGTTCTTTCTCTACTGTTATCTGCTTTTGTTCTTTCTCTGTCTGTTATCTGCTTAGTTCTTTCTGGGATCTGTGTTCTTCTGCTGTTCAATCATTCATCTCGTCTTATCTGCTTGCTTTCTACGATCTGTGTCTCCTTTCTCTCCTGGTATCTGTTAGTTCTTTCTTCTGTTAATCTTTATCATACTCTACTGGACGATATTCATCATCACTGTATCTGCCTTATCTTTCCTCCTTCCATATTTTCTCCTCACGTATCTGTTTGACTTCTCCCTTCGCTTAGTTCTCTCGAGTATTGTATTCTTATTCTCTGGATGTAGTTCTTTCTTGCTGTTTTCAGTTCATCTCTCATCATCTTGTTCTTTCTCGATGTCCATGGGTTCTTTCTCTGTCTTTATCTGTAAAGCTTCACGATATGTAGCTTCCTGTATATCTTAGTTGTTTTTTGTATTGCTTAGTTCTATACTTTGATCTGCTTATTTCTCATACGGTATCTGCTAGTTCTTTCTCTACTGGTATCTGCTAGTTCTTTCTACTGGTATCTGCTTAGTTCTTTCCTACTGGATCTGCTAGTTCTTTCTCACTGGTATCTGCTTAGTTCTTTCTCTACTGGTATCTGCTAGTTCTTTCTCTACTGGTATCTGCTTAGTTCTTTCTCTACTGGTATCTGCTTAGTTCTTTCTCTACTGGTATCTGCTTAGTTCTTTCTCTACTGGTATCTGTTTAGTTCTTTCTCTACTTGTATCTGCTTAGTTCTTTCTCTACTGGTATCTGCTTAGTTCTTTCTCTACTGGTATCTGCTTAGTTCTTTCTCTACTGGTATCTGCTTAGTTCTTTCTCTGTCTGTTATCTGCTTAATTCTTTCTCTACTTGTATCTGCTTAGTTCTTTCTCTACTGGTATCTGCTTAGTTCTTTCTCTACTGGTATCTGTTTAGTTCTTTCTCTGTCTGTTATCTGCTTAATTCTTTCTCTACTGGTATCTGCTTAGTTCTTTCTCTGTCTGTTATCTGCTTAGTTCTTTCTCTACTGGTATCTGCTTAGTTCTTTCTCTGTCTGTTATCTGCTTAGTTCTTTCTCTGTCTGTTATCTGCTTAGTTCTTTCTGTGTCTGTTATCTAGCGTGTGTTCAATCACTCAATCACGTGCCATGTCTGTCGGCTTAGACGAGCATGTGTCTCCCTCTCTCCCTCCCTGGTGCAGTTAATCAGTTCTTATGTTAATCTTTTAACAAACCACGATGGACGATAATCAAACATCATCTTAATCTGCCTTACACGATCCCTCCTTCCCCATATTTTACCCCATACCACATAATGTTCCGAACCTCCTCTTCGCATGATATGCCCGAAGAACCTTGATTCTTATTCTCTGGATGTAGTTGCTTTCTGTGCATGTTTCATTCAAACCTCATCATTTGTTTTATTCGATGTCCATGGGTTCTTTGGCATTCTTTTGTAAAGCCACAAATATGTGGCTTCCATATATCTTATTGATTGTTTTGCTTATTGTCAATGATACATAAGTATTGGTGCAATATATGTTCAAAAAAGAGCGCAGAAGACACAGACCATCGTTTGCATCAGCTCAAGTCTCTAGTTTAACCAGCAGTAACTTTGGCACGAATTACCACATTACCACACTAATAAGACATTACAGTTACAACATGAAGACATCAGGGAAAAGTGGGGTACAACATTAATACTGAACTTCATCAAGAAACAACAGATTCAATGATTCGACCAACAAGAGATTACAACAGACAGTGCTCATCAAAGTGCAATCTGATACAGTGGATACAAAACAAAATGCCTTTCATGTAAACAAAGGTCTTTCACTCAGAAATAACAGAAGCAGTGAAAGTCAATAATTATGAACCGAACACAAAAGCCCGTTCTAGAAATCTCTTCTTATCCTGACGCGGTAAGACAAAACAGGATTGAGAAAATAAAATAAAATGAAGCAGAAAAACCTGACTTCTTCAGAAAGCAATCTCAAATTTGAAGGTGAAAAATGTTTTCTTCGGTTTTTGATTAAATCTGTTTTAATTTACAATTGAACATTGAAGAATGAACAAAAATATCTCAGTACAGACAAAACAAATAGACGAACAGACAACTGTACAAGACAACTAGATTTATAAATTGTGCTTACCCTTCGTCCCCAGGTGATCAACATTTGTCTAAGAGAAGTCGACAGGTCTGATATCTTTGTTGGATACTACGGACAGGTAAGTTAGACATTTGTGTTATCGGTCAATGGAAGGAGGGTCTGTCATTATATATTATCTTTCTATCTTAACTTATATTTCTCTCTTTCTATCTAATCTTTCTTTCTATCGTATCTTTCTTTTCTTTCTATCTATCTTTTTTTCTTTCTATCATATCTTTCTTTTCTTTCTATCATATCTTTCTTATCTTTAAATCGTATCTTTCTATCGTATCTTTCTTTCTTTCTATTGTATTGCTATTTCTTATCTTTCTATATTCTCTTTCTATCTAATTGTCAATATGTCTATTCTTTTGTCTGTCTGTCTATTTAACTGTCTGTCTGTCTATCTGTCTGTCTCTGTCTGTCTCTCTCTCTCTCTCTCTCTCTCTCTCTCTATATATATATATATATATATATATATATATATATATATATATATATATGTCCGATTGACTGTCTGCCCGCCTACCCCCTAACTTAGTCTATTGTTAAATTACATTTTACCGAAAGACAAAGCAGTTAACTGTCACTAGTTTCTGGTACCAATCTCCATAGATTCACATCTACAGCTGGCCTCTATTAGCTCACACATGACCTCTAGTGTTATGTTTTACATCAATCATCCTCTAGCCACCCCCCACACCATTCTGGATTCTTGAACAACATTTTCACATATTCTGTTAATATACAGACGTACGCATCACGTATGCCGGCATATATCTTGGCAGAATAATTCTTCCAATACACATTGTTTACGACTTATCCTGCCAGGAGGAGATTGTATGTACTTTATCAATAACGTGTAACACGCATGTGTTCTCACATACATCTAGAATATATGTCTCAAATACATAAATGACGTCATCAATTATTGTTGAGAATTGTTCTGATAGTTATGGTATTCGATCGATGTCATGGCACATTTTACATTCCCATGCATGCTCTGTCCTCCGCTGTAGCAGCCATCCAAATGTCCACTTGCTCACAGTACTAATGAGAAGTTGAATTATATTTTCTCTCTCTACCACGAAGACAACACCATCTGGCATGTCCAAACTTAACTTTTAATTCTCGCACTCGTTCCAGAGTATCTGAGACTCGCCCATATATATTCTGATAATTAATTATTTATTTCTATGAAACTTAAGTGTTCATCTTTTCGTGCGTGTGTATTTTACTATTTTTGTATACATGTTATGTTATGTTATGCGATCGACGTCATGGCACATTGGGCATTCCCATTCGTGCGCTGTCCTCCGCTGCATCAGCCATCCCAAAGTTCATTTGCTCACCGTACCCATGAGAAGTTTATTAATATATTTTCTCTCTCTACCTCAAAGACGACACTGTCTGTCATGTCCAAACTTAATGCCTAATTCTCGAACTCGTTTCATTGTCTGAGACTTGCCCATGTCACTTAATTGAGAGCGTACCACATTGATGTTATCGGCACTGTCCACACTTCTCCTTTGGTAATTGTGTACATGGGTACACCGTGGGGTATTTGTGTACATGGGTACACCGTGGGGTATTTGTGTACATGGGTACACCGTGGGGTATTTGTGTACATGGGTACACCGTGGGGTATTTGTGTATTTTTCGTGATCATCATCATCATTCAACTGCTTACCTTATCCGACCTGTGCCACCCTAGCAGTCCCTGAGAATTTTATTTCTCTCTCTTATACCAGATGTCCATACTTCGCTGCCGTCATGCTAATAAAAGCTTTCACATTATGAATCAATAGTTTGGATATTTTTCTAGAGATCCCTGATCTCAGTGTAGTTGAGATCGAGTTCCTAGTCCTATCAAAGACGTACGATAAAATCATAAAATGATTGAATAAAGTGTTCAATTTGAGCACGTAAAAGAAGAACCCTTAAGAGTTCAAAATCGAGCAGGCTGGAATGCCGCTGTCCAGATAAAATACATTAGAAATTATTTAAAATAAATTTCCTGCATAATATCTTTACAATCTTGAAAATTACATCGAGAACCCAAGCCGGTGCTACAGACTTTGTGCATTGCAGCTGAGATCTTAGTGTGTAAGAAAGAGATCGGAGCACACACGGATACTCACCGAAATGCAATGACGATGGTTCAATCAATCAATCAATCAATCAATAGTATCTGGGTTTTTTTTCGTTTGCCAGCAACGAATTCAGACGTAGTCAGGGCGCCTAATACAAACATCTGACTGATTTATGCGTGAATGCTAGCTGTCCTTATCGTCAGTGTCTCTCACTATTCAGGCGAGCCTCACTCCTACTTCTGACGTACTTGTAAGCTATAGTTCGTTCCAAAATTCGTGATTATCTTTACCGACCGATATAAAATCATCCACTTGACAGAAATTATTGATTTTGCATTTTATATAGGTAACAGTGACCACGTTCCAAAAGTATTTTTGCCCACCCAAACCTTTAGTTCTGTAAGAATTTTATTATATGTTATTACTAAATTTACCGCGATGTTGATCTGGTATACTTGTTGAAATTTTACAGTACGATTGTCAAGTTTGTCTATAACTAAGCATTTCCATGTTCCAAATGCAATTCAGTGCACGTCAAAATCGGGAATCCCGTGGAATTAATCAGTTCACAATGTTTCCTACCGACTGTCATTGACGTATGTACGCAACATTTACTTTCATTGATAGAAGTGGAAGGTATCATTTGTTCACTATGTGACCTTTCTTTTTATAATATGTAATAGGAATACGCCTTTGCAATCATTCGCCACCATTTTGTGTATTACTGTAAGTTCTAAATTTGATTATCATTTTGTTGTGCTTATGCAAAATTATATAACAAAAAACGTTTTTGCATCAACTAAGCTACCTACCAATTAGTTAAACATGGATTCGTAACGTTGTGAGGTAAATAAGACTGCATGCAAAAAATTACTTCTATCCATCAGATAGATTTCGTACAGATTAAACCTTAGTGTGATCACGAAATTTGGAACGAACTATAGAACACACCAACAAGGATGAGGAAACATGTAGTTTACCTACGTACCGTGTGCACACCAACAAGGATGAGGAAACATGTAGTTCAACCTACACCGTGTGCACACCAACAATTTTGTGTGCTTAAGTTGGCATTGAACTCCGGAATTAGAACTGCTGGTGGCTACTACCGAATTGTGTAGCTTTTACTGTACACACAATTTGCTATGTTATCTATCGCCCCCAACGAATAAAAACCACCACGTGTTCAGCTCTACTCCTGCTAATAATCAGTCCTGCTACAAGTAGGCTAGCACATCCGATTTCTGCGACGCCTTTTATTTACTATGGTAGCTTCCCTAGACTCCTACCAAGATCGCCTCTTACGACATGCCTTGTGGGTTACAGTGATATTATTATTTGTTCCCCTTGAGAACCCCGGCAGCCGACGGGCGTATTGAGCATTACAGAAAAAAAAAACAAAATTAATGTAACACACTTTTGTAACAGTCAAATATGCACGTGTTTGCACATTCTACGTTGACACAAACAAGCAATGTAGGTAATATGATATACAACAACTTACAATTGCTCTTGAGAACAACACAAACAAGCAATGTAGGTAATATGATATGCAACAAATGCTTACAATTGCTTATATAGAAGAAACAACTTACAAACAAGCAATGTAAGAATGTAAACTATGATGTGCAGAATCAACTTACAATTGCTCTTGAGAACAACACAAACAAGCAATGTAGGTAATAGATAGATATAGCAACAACTTACAATTGCTCTTGAGAACAACACAATAAGTCAAACAATGTAGGTAATATGATATGCAACAACTTACAATTACTCTTGAGAACAACACAAACAAGCAATGTAGGTAATATGATATGCAACAACTTACAATTACTCTTGAGGTCAAATACTTATAAGAAATGTTCATAGCAGATGGAAGTATCGATAGCGAAATCAGCAATCATTGCAAAAAAAACTAACCAGGTACTGGGACAGTTAACAACACTGTTGTCACATAAAGGATACCGCTAAAACTAAAGCAAATCTCATTAGAACGATTTTCTGGTCAACACTATGTTACCAGTGTCAACAAGAGACAAAAATAGAAATGAAGAAATCAGAAGAAGACTGGATGTGAAACCAGTCATGCAATTCATAAAAGAACAACAGATTAAATGGTTTTGACACCTGACAAGAATGTCCTGGTATCGCCTACCACAGAGAGCCACACAGAAAAAGTATAATGAGTACAAAGCAAGGGTAAGACCGCGCAAAAGATGGAGCGGCGGCATCAAGAACAGCATTACAAAAATGAATATCAGCTTACAAATTGCCTTCAAACAAGCACACTCAAGATCACTACGTCCCCCAAAAAAAAAAATCCCCACTTCTATAAAGAAGAAAATGGTGGGAGAGAATAAAAAGAACAGCTTAGAAAGCTATCAAAGGTCTAGCTAATTAATGCTAATTGGAGATTTCTTATGTCAGGAAGTGGATATTAACATCTTTTGTAGAAAGCAGGTAAAATGTAAAAACAGGAAGGAATATATCAAGATTAATTGGTAGGTATGCAGTTTTAATTTATGTGAGACTTCAAGGGGTTTTAAAGCAGAAGAACCGACTTCATTGCACCAGGTTTTACAATATATGACTCGGTCCTGCTCGGCGGAGATGTCACGTCACTTGTCGAGAGTATGTCACAAAGCACGAATTCGGTAGCTCCGGCAACAATCCTAGGGGTCACTGAAAAAAATGCGCTCGTGAACAGAACAGCGTGATCCGGATTTGAACCCGCGACCTTCGACTCACAAGGCAATGGTTTAGCCACCAAGCCAAATAGACCCCCCTAGTAGTGTTTGAAACTTATTTTGGATGAAACAGGATATAGTAGACTGTTTGCGTGAGAGAAAAACAGAACAATAAACAGAAAATTAGGTAGCTAGAGGTAGAAAACTATATGTTTAACAGAATTCTGTTTGTTAACTCCTTTCAGACGTCGTGCCATTTAGTGTGATTATTGATATTAACGTTAAAAGCAGCAACTACATATAGTGTGGAATACTAAAATCGATGTTGAATCGATCAAGCGATTTAGGCAGTTTGAAGTTACCCGTTGTGCAGGTTGAACTGGATGCTGAAAAGCAGAGCGAGAGGTGTGTTTAATCAGCGATCCACGGGAACCATCAGTATGCATACTCTTCGATATCTGTTGGGGAGACTGAGCACCTATGGGTCTGCCCGGAGTGCAATGACGTCAATTTAGTAACCAATAACCAATTATTTAATAGAAATATATAGCGTGTACAAATGTGGTACGAAATTTTAAAACGCAAACATGTCACCATGAACACAAAAAGAATATTGTTCAGCAGAATCTTTCTTCCAACAGTATACTATCAGTGCCAAACCTGGACGCTGACATTAAATGACAGAAGAAAATTAGTCACGACAGAGATGAAATGTATACGCAGAATGCTGGGAGTAACAAAAAGAGACCGGTTGAGAAATGAAGACATCAGTAAAAAAGTGGATAAAACATCAGTACTGAACTTCATCAAGAAACAACAAATTAAATGGTTCGGCCACATAAACAGATTAGCAACAGACAGTGCACCTCAAAGAGCAATGCTACTTCAATACAGTGGATGCCGAACAAAAGGCCGGCTATGCAAAAGGTGGACCTCAGAGATAAGAGAGGAAACGAAAGACACTGTTTATGAAACGTACACAAACGCCCGTTCTAGAAATCTCTTCTTACCCTGAAGCTGTGAGTCAAATCATGACTGGAGAAAAGAAAGAAAGACAAGATACATAGAGATGCTCGCTCCAGATGTCTCCTTTTTTGACATGACGCTGAAAGTCAAAACAGGATTAGAGAATAGATAGATAGACAAATGTAGTTTTCATCTAAGTCTACTAAGATGATAGATAGGAGGATGCATCAAGAGTCGTGGTAATATAGCTGTTAGGACACTTGCATTGTAAGTATGTGGTGCTAGGATCAAATACCGAAATAGGGGGAAGACTGCAGTAAAACTTGGTAAATAGCGAAACACGTACAAACAAAGTACTATAGTTTTACAAAATACAGAAACAGTGACGATAAACAGCAACGTTTAGACAAAAAGGCCTTTATCAAGCAAACGACACAACAGGAGTGACTTTCACGACCTGCCATTCACGATCTTCCGAAGCGATAGGAATTGAAATGATGTGAGGAGGGTGAGCGTAAATGTATACTATCTCTTAATAATTATCTATTTCAGCGTTATGGATGGCATGGAGCGAATGATACAAGCTTACAGAAGAATATTCAGAACGCCATCGATCGCTACCCCTGGCTGTCGACTGTCAGAGATAGAAGTGTTACAGAGATGGAGTTTCTGCATGGACATTTGAACAATCCAGGAGCTTTACCAGCCATCATGGCTTTCAGAGATAAGGTTTGATAATTATTTATCTCTTTTCTTTTTACCTAATCTTGGTTGACCTCACAGCGTCAGGATAAGATGAGATTTCTAGAACGGGCTTTTGTGTGCGATTCTTGCATGGAGCATTGTACTCTATCCCTTTGTTCCTTCTAGTCGTTTGTAAGATCTTTTCAGGATTCTATGCGCATAAAATGAATATTTAAACCATCTAGAAACATCAAGCGGGACTTTATAAATGGGCTTTATTGATGAGCGTCTTTCACAAACGCTTTTCGACACAGAATAATTAGGTCAGATTCATTGTTTTGAATGGCTGTTTTCCACACAGAATAATTAGGTCAGATTCATTGCTTTGAATGGAAGTTTTGGACACAGAATAATCAGGTGAGATTCATTGTTTTGAATGGCTGTTTTCCACACAGAATAATTAGGTCAGATTCATTGTTTTGAATGGCTGTTTTCCACACAGAATAATTAGGTCAGATTCATTGCTTTGAATGGAAGTTTTCGACACAGAATAATCAGGTGAGATTCATTGTTTTGAATGGAAGTTTTGGACACAGAATAATCAGGTGAGATTCATTGTTTTGAATGGCTGTTTTGGACACAGAGTAATCAGGTGAGATTCATTGTTTTGAATGGCTGTTTTGGACACAGAATAATCAGGTGAGATTCATTGTTTTGAATGGCTGTTTTAGAGACACAGAATAATCAGGTGAGATTCATTGTTTTGAATGGTTGTTTTGTGTAGCAGACCAGCTGGTACAAGGCCCCAAATTTTGTCTCTGTAACAGTCTATGAACACAGGTATAAAGAATTACAACAGATAACTGATTAGAAAATTCATAAGTATATTTAATCACTTGTAATATCAATTTCTCTCTGTCTTGGAGAGTGAATAACAACAACAACAAAAATGACGCTTGTAACAGACTATGATCACAGGTATAAGGAATTACAACAGATAACTGATTAGAAAATTCATAAGTATATTTAACCACTTGTAATATCAATCTCTCTGTCTTGGAGAGTGAATAACAACACTTGCACTATCAAATTCCTTGAATCCTTCTGAAATATTATGTCTTATCTTCTGTGCTCTCCGGTCTATATTAATAAAGTTAGTTTTTCGCCGATGTCCCTTTTAGGAATTCAGTCCACACTGTAAAATAGTTCATTAACTTATAACAGTTCATTACCTGGCGTTGATGTTCGAGATACTATGGTCGTTCACAATTCCCTTCAATCTCAGGGAAAAAAAGGATGCTTCTGGCACTTTACTGGTCTCGTCTTTGGTTGCGGAAAGCTAGTCTTCACAGTCAGCGGTTCGCTTACTCATCTGCTTCTATAGTCTTCAGGCATCAGTCCTCTGGTCGTCAGGCACTGGTCATCGGTTAGTCTGGCATCGGTTCATCTAGGCGTCAGTTATCTGGTCGGCATCTCGTCGTCTTGGTTCACAGTACATATATAAAACCTCGCTGTTCTTCTCTGGTAAATGGCTGTTTATTGATGTGTACTAGTTAACAACTTCATGTTAGTTCACCGCTCTATCTCTCTTTGACTTTAAGTGTTGCTCTTAGCAGTTCCAATCAATTTAAAATCACTGTTAAAGGCATTCTAGTTTCTCTCTCTCAAAAATCAAAGTAGTATCTACTTGCTACTTAAACATTATTATGATCCGTTCTACTCAACTTCTCCAGTCAGTCTGTCTTTCTCTGCTGCTCAAATGTAAACTTCTCAACTCCCAAATAACAGAATATTCCTCTGAAAACCTCACTAACTCGACGGTATTTCTCTTGTACTTCAATGTATCCGTCCGACCTCCTCACTTCTCAAGTTGTAACTCTCCTACTGTTCAAACCAAAAGCTCCCAATTGTCCCTTCTCTGGTTCGAGATCCTCGATTTTTACGAGAGTCCTCGCCTATCTCGGTTAGAACCCTTTTCATGAATTTAACTCCCTACTGGTCAGCAACTGGACTGGTAAACAATTTAATACTAATAGTATTCAAGGACGCCCCGTGAAAAAATAAGGGTCGTGGGTTGACCCCGACTGTACCCTAATTAGGATAACAGTGAAACTGTTACATTTTGGACACAGAATAATCTGGTGAGATTCATTGTTTTGAATGGTTGTTTTTGACACAGAATAATCAGGTGAGATTCATTGTTTTGAATGGAAGTTTTCGACACAGAATAATCAGGTGAGATTCATTGTTTTGAATGGCTGTTTTGGACACAGAATAATCAGGTGAGATTCATCGTTTTGAATGGCTGTTTTGGACACAGAATAATCAGGTGAGATTCATTGTTTTGAATGGCTGTTTTGGACACAGAATAATCAGGTGAGATTCATTGTTTTGAATGGAAGTTTTCGACACAGAATAATCAGGTGAGATTCATTGTTTTGAATGGCTGTTTTGGACACAGAATAATCAGGTGAGATTCATCGTTTTGAATGGCTGTTTTGGACACAGAATAATCAGGTGAGATTCATTGTTTTGAATGGCTGTTTTGGACACAGAATAATCAGGTGAGATTCATCGTTTTGAATGGCTGTTTTGGACACAGAATAATCAGGTGAGATTCATTGTTTTGAATGGCTGTTTTGGACACAGAATAATCTGGTGAGATTCATTGTTTTGAATGGCTGTTTTCGTAAGAACGTTCCTTATTGCGAGGATAGGGTGCCGTATGAAAAGAAGGGTAAATGGTTCGAATTCTGTGTTTGTAATATTTGTTTTCCTGAAGCTCCTAATACTTGTACACTGTCTATTTATTGATCATATTCTTGGCTTCCGTTGCTTCCTCTGGGGTTCTTACAAATAACTCTTTGTTCTCATCTTACAATGAAGACTTGAAGCTACTTTGAATGATGTATGCATGTTTGTTATATGTGTATACATATGTGTATATATTAATTTGTTTCGTCTCAAATAGTCATGCACAATAAGCTTATAACATGCGTTTATGCAAACACTGTTCGATCGAACCTTAAATGATTTTTTTCTGTGTCTAGCTAAAGCGAAACATACTGTCTGAAAATATATTTATTTTTTTTCCGATCCAGAAGCACTGAACTGAAAACTCTTCGGCTCGGTGTCATGGACATCGTAACCCTTCGGCTCGGTGCCACGAACACCGTAAATCTGGGGAACCTGTAGCTTTTCTGCCAGTCCGCGGAGTTGAACCCGCACTTACAGAGGACTAGTCACCCGTAGTCCAACGAGCTACGAACAGGCTGGGCAGGCGGGCGTCTGACAAGATTAAGGAACATTTTATTTTGTAAGTAAAAGCATTATAAATAATAAAGTATGATCTCTTCACGTCTTACAGAACTTTGACGACGTAGAACGCACAAAAGCAAAACAGCGAAATGATAACAAAACAGTCAGCAAGTATACAGCTGAGAGTAACAATTCAACGATGTTGCTTCAGAGTTTGAAGGATCGGGTAATTAGCACGAGAGACAAGGTTAGTTATTGTATCTTTAATTCATAAAATAAGCTATAGAGGTTATGTATCATTTCATTATTTTTGTCCGTGTAGGTCATCATCATCATCAAGTAGCTTGTCCCTTCTAGAACTTGTCTCCCATGACAGCTGTCCTGAAAAACTCTGTTCTATGCAACTTGACCGGCATCAGCACCAATCATTTTCAGATCGTCAATGGCATCTTTCATCCATCGTCTTCTATCTCTGCCTCTAATTTTTCTTCCAGGCATCATTCCCTCCAAAATAATTTTCTATAGGCACTCGCATCGTTTGATGTGTCCTAAATATTTAATTGTCCTTGATTTTATGTTCATTAAGGCAGCTCAGTAGTCACCAAATGAGATATATTTTCCTTATGAATATCGATTTTTCAAATTTGTTTAATTTCATTAGTTGTATATCTATAGAAAGAGAATTTATCAAGAGTTTAAATTTGTTTAATTTCATTAGTTGTATATCTATAGAGAAATTTATCAAGTTTAAATTTGTTTAATTTCATTAGTTGTATATCTATAGAAAGAGAATTTATCAAGAGTTTAAATTTGTTTAATTTCATTAGTTGTATATCTATAGAAAGAAAATTTATCAAGAGTTTAAATTTGTTTAATTTCATTAGTTGTATATCTATAGAAAGAGAATTTATCAAGAGTTTAAATTTGTTTTATTTCATTAGTTGTATATCTATAGAAAGAGAATTTATCAAGAGTTTAAATTTGTTTTATTTCATTAGTTGTATATCTATAGAATCAAAATCCATAAAGAATTTTAATTTTTTTTAAAAGAAACAGTTCAACATTCGTTTTTAAAAGCCCACCCTCGTGGAGATTTAACGTGTTTTTAGAGATAATGTCTAAAAATACCGTTTGCCTGATACTTAGTGATAGAGATCTATAAACTATAAAACATATCGAATTATATATCATTGTAAAATGGCCGTTGAGATAAATATTTTGAGAGCTCATTCATTGATATGGAAGCTGAAGCCGCTAAGCAAATTGTTGTCAGGTCAGTGAGAAAGAGATAACTTGTTTATGGCTACATGCTCTGTGATGAAGATCCAAAAGCTTAATTAGATGCAAATAAGCCTTCTAATTATGATATTCAAATTGTCAAAAACGATGTTATCAATCACATATCCCAAAAAACTTTTCTCATTAGTTTATCTCAGTATTTGCCTGTATAAAAAATGGTAGTTCTCTCTTGCTTCACGTCACATTTCACCAAAAATATTTTTAAATTGCAGTTTTCTCACAATTGTGATTGTCATTCATATAGGAAGTGTTTAGCAAGTTAGTCTCAGTAACCATTCAAGATATCAATATGAAATTTGGCATACATTAGATCTATCAATACTGTAGATATAAAGCTATAGAAATAAATGTTTCACAAACATATATTTTAAACACTATATTTTAGTAACCAGAAGTTCTAATCCATAGGCTCAGATCACATTCAAATCGCACACTAGTGGTTTATAACAAGTGGTTGATGTGAATCGTTCGAAGAAGATTTATTGTCAGGTGATGAAGGTACAACTAAATTAGAAAGTTGAGGGTCAAATCCATTGAAATGTTTCATGATCTACTGCTTCCATGTTTTCTTCTGTCTTGTGTAACATTGTCAGGTGATGAAGGTACAACAAAATTAGAAAGTTGAGGGTCAAATCCATTGAAATGTTTCATGATCTACTACTTCCATGTTTTCTTCTGTCTTGTGTAACATTGTCAGGTGATGAAGGTACAACAAAATTAGAAAGTTGAGGGTCAAATCCATTGAAATGTTTCATGATCTACTGCTTCCATGTTTTCTTCTGTCTTGTGTAACATTGTCAGGTGATGAAGGTACAACAACATTAGAAAGGTTTGAAGTGGTCAAATCCATTGAAATGTTTCATGATCTACTGCTTCCATGTTTTCTTCTGTCTTGTGTAACATTGTCAGGTGATGAAGGTACAACAAAATTAGAAAGTTGAGGGTCAAATCCGTTGAAATGTTTCATGATCTACTGCTTCCATGTTTTCTTCTGTCTTGTCTACGTTTATCGTCTTGACATTATCTAATTCTCTGTACCGTTGAGGTAACGGGATAGCCTCTCTATCCCAAGGTACTCAGTTCACTTCCAGATTCAAGTGATCGGGATATACTCCAGAGATACCTGATATCAATGCATGGGAGACGGAGTTCCTAGTCCTATCGGAATCGGACGATACAACGTAGGTGCCGTGTTCACGTTTAGCATCCGAAGGGATCTTTGACAGTTGAAAACTCAATAAGAATAGGCTGCAACATTGCTGTCTGGAAAAATTCATTAGAGATTTTAAAATACAAATTTACACATAAATGTTTTCACAACCTTTGCGCTGGGACACTTGTCGGTGTGACGTATTTCGTGCACTGCAGCTGATATCTTCCTATGTAAGAAAGAGAAGAGAGTACATATTGTTATTCACCAAAATGCAATGTTATATTTTTCTATTAATAAATCAATCGTTTACCATTCTAGTCAGCTAATATGACACCCCATTGGACGATTAAGCAAGGTCTTGGTCAATGGTTTTACCTGATGTTCACTCAAACGATCTCCCAAGTTACTACTACCTATACAATAGATATGTTTATCGTAACGAATCAGCAGATGTTGAGCGTAGTACGAGGGTAAAATACATGCATTAGAAGAGTGTTACATGTTTCTAATTGTTTTTAATTGTTACTCTGATAATGCTTTTATTCTTACTATAATTGTTCTCATTTATAATTGCAGTGTCTCTCTCAGTGATGAACTACCAAACACCTGAAGAGGCAAGTTGACTTTTTTTTGCATTATGTTCTTCATTTGCGTTCAGAATATAGTAGGTTCAAATTTGGACCACGCCGTTCTGTTCACGGGTGCATTTTCTCCCAGAGAAATCTATGATTATTGCATGAGCTACCGAGTTCGCGCTTTGTGCAATACTCTCTGCAGGTGGCGTGTAGTTTATGCGAAGAGGTACCGAGCCACATGGGATCAAACCCGGTGCAATGTAGTCAATTCTTTATGTATTATATCATTTTGTTTTATTGTATGCATTTAGGAGCATAGTTCTAGTATTTGCAGTCAAGAGACTTGTATAGGAACTTTTATTGTATGCATTAAGGAGCACAGTTCTAGAATTTGCAGTCAAGAGACTTGTATAGGAAAACAAAAAGTGGAGACGGTAAATCAGTGATAGAAATAGAGTGTTAAATCTTGATGCATTAAACACCAAATAAATGGTCTACGCCTGAAGGATCGAGTTTTACCTCATATGTTAATATATTGTTACTTTCCGTAGAAAAATCGCTCTACCTGCCGAGAGAATTGCAGAAAGCACGAACTCTGTAGATCCGGCAACAATACTAGGAATTTTCGGAAAATATAAACTCGTGAACACACAGCGAGATCTGGATTAGAATCCCAATCTTCGCAACGCAAAGGCGTAACTACTTAGCAAAAGAGATCACATGATCAATCTCTATACCGTCATTCATGCATATACTAAGACATTAGAGCTTGATATGAAACATATGCTGGGACAAGGTATTAGTTATTGCCACCATTATCATCGTCGTCATCAGCAGAACCATTACCAATTCATTGTTACCTTCCGATTGCCACCCTGCACTACACCACAACGAGCACAACTATTCAGATACAATGATTTCAAGGTAATAGATCGTTCACGCAAACGATGAACCTAGGAAATATCAAAGACTTAAACAACATCATATTCAAAGGCACAGTAGAGGGCCCGTTTTAGAATTCTTCGCATAATCTGAGCGCTAAAAGACAAAATAGGAATAGAGCATGGAAAAATATATATATATAAATATGTAGGTGGTTGAATTTATGTGTAGATTGATGAATAGATAGAAAGGTGATTAGATGGAAAAATAGATAGATGGATAGGTAAGTAGGTAGATAGACAAACAAATGAATTTATATATATATATTAACAGTTCAACCCTTTCTTTGCACGAGGAATTTATTTTTAAAATATTTGTAATATTTCAACACTTTAAAAATTACATTTATTATACTTTTCTGCCGATCTTCCTAGCAGATGTAAACGTTTTTTGCACGGGATGAATGTCCTATCCCCTGTCACCCGTATGGCATCAAAATAGGCATTCACCCAGATGAAGAAGTACATATTATAGTTGGTACATCTGCTAGCAGACGTTTTCTTTCCATGCTTCGTGGGAAAACTGTCGGTTGACCACATACTATTAAACTATCACTCATTCCGATTGCCAGTAAAACTTTATACAATAGAATTCCCGTGAAAGTGGACAAATAACAAGTGGAAAATTTAATTTATTCAGATTATTAACTTATCAATGTGTTTTAAAAACAAAAACAACAAAGACATTTCCCGAGCGTGAGATTTAATTTTTTTAAACAAGTTTGGCCCGAGCGTGAATCGAGAGCACTGTATACTGTTTTGTTGACGGGCTTGTAATCAACTACGCTAAATGGATCATATACGCAACTGTATTTAAAATACGTTATAATAGTATTAACTTCATAGCATCAAATATGTTCGACTGCTGTGATCACGTGAACGAAAAGTCACTTTACCGGATCGTGAAAACATTGGTAGACATATTCGGTGATTTCTATACATGACGATCATTTGTGATAAGTTGGAATATGGTTAAGGAAACAAAGAAATAGTCCCATTTTATAATTTTTACATCTTCCTGTTATAAAAGCTACACTCTTGCCAAATTTCAAGTCCGTATGATGTCCAGATATCTTCAAACAATTAGGACAGACATACAATGTAATTCATCTTTGTCTTATCTCTCTTTCTATATATATATATATAGATGAATGAATAGGTCGAAAGATAGGTATATAGATTGAAAGATACATATATATATATATAGATGAATGAATAGGTCGAAAGATAGGTATATAGATTGAAAGATACATATATATATATATAGATGAATGAATAGGTCGAAAGATAGGTATATAGATTGAAAGATACATATATATATATAAAATATATATAATATCTTAACTTATTAACATCATGAAACACTATCTATAACACTTAAAATTCCTATACTCTTGCATATCCCATTTTGTTAATATTTCTCTCGAGACCTGCCTTACTCAGTCACACACAATTCCTCACACTTAACCCTTAACCATTGGGATAATGGAATTTCGATCATATATGATCGATGCAACATGCCTATTTAAGTAGCCATAATTTTGTATCCATTTTGCATTTAAGTTAGTAAAAGTTATGTTAACTAATGCAGAACGTATGATAATCTAATACAAAATTATAAAAAAATTATTTATATATTTTTTAGATGTTTAATCTCGTTGACTGGAGCACACCTCATTTCCCACTTTTCCATTTTGTAGAAACGCCCAAATTGCTCCATCCAAAAATCCATTAAATATGTGATAAAATGAATTCTAATAACTCAGATTACTGTCCTGATGAAGACACCAGTGATTCTTGAAATATCTATGCTTGTGTCAGATGGACATTCTATGCCTGTGTCACTTTGACTCTGTTTGCAAGATGCCCGATAACTTTTTCCTGATTATTTTGTCTATCAAATATCATTGCGTAATCATATTTTCTATTATTTGAAATGTTTAGAAATTATATACCTATTTCATGTTTATTTATGATACTATAAGTGTTAGTTCTTTATAGGCTGATTACTAGACCAATTCGGCGTCATTTTCTCTTGAAGACCATATTTATTGACTTTTTATTTAAAATATGAAAATATTGAATATTATAAATTTCATGATTACTGCCTTTCATATTTCCCAAAGATGATTAAATTCATATATGTTTTGCAAATATGAAGACTTTAAAAGACTGTAATAAAAGATTTCATTATATTCGTCATACTTATTTTTTCCTTCTTTGTAACTGTAAAAAATTCGTCATTTGTAGAATAATCTATTTTAGACTTTTCATAAGTAGGTCACGGATATCATATATTACATCACAATTATGTTAAAACTACATATCCTGATAGCCCATTCAATTAGCTTTCCAACCATATATAACATTTCTATTTTCAATGCAAAGAATGTGTATGGTTGCTAAATATAAAGCAGGACATCAAAATATCAAAAAATCTAAAAAACCTGCCAATGGTTAAGAGTTAAAACAGTTACTTGTTTCTGGAACTACGGAGTATGTGCTATGTGCAATACTATCGGCAAGTAGTATGTCAGTTTTCTCGGGAAAGGATCGAACCAAATGGGGTAAAACATGGTGCATTGGCATCAATAGATGTCTGTGAAAAATAAGGATCATGAAATGGAGCGAATTCAGGTGAAGTGACGAAATCAGAGAAACGTCTGGCCAACTACTAGTAACAACTGTTATAAGAAGGAGAAGATGAGGATATGTTGGACATACGTTGAGAAGAAATGATCAAAGAATATCAGAGCAGGCATTGAAGTGGGAGACAGAGGGTTCAAAAAAGAGAAACGAACCCTGAAACTAACTTTGCTGAGTCACGAAAAATATCGGCTTTGGTTACATGGAGGAGATTGATCTAGTTGCCCAGGATAGAGCGGTACGAAGAAATTGCTTGCATGCCCTATGTAACATATAACGGTATGAGATGAGTTATTACTATTAAGTGTACCAATCCTTCATCTTCTTACCATTTAGACTCTTTAAAACACGTATAACCTGAATTTCTGAATATTATACTCCCCAGGGAGCCAGCTTTGTATTTGAGCAGATCAAAAAACATTTAGAAACAGTACTGCTCAAGTCACAGATCTCAGTAAACAAAAGAGATCTAGATTTGCTCAGTCACAACGCATACATGATGTCCAGGGTTTCAATCTTCGTTGGAGGTGACGACCATGAGAAAACACTGAACCAGGCACTAGACAAAGGTACTATCTTATTGATGCTATATGCCCGCCTGCCCAGCGTGTTCGTAGCGCGTTGGACTGCGGGTAACTAGTCCTCTGTGTGTGCGGGTTCAATTCCGCGGACTGGCAGAAAGCCACAGGTTCCCCAGATTCACGATGTTCGTGGCACCGAACCGAAGGGTTACGATGTCCATGGCACCGAGCCGAAGAGCTGAAAGCTCAAGTGCTTCTGGATCGGAAAAAAAAGTTGATGCTGTACATACTTGTATCACGTGCAACATGTCATTGATTTAGTTATGTATTGGATCCACTCGTGTGTTGCCTGGACTCGCAAGGGGAGCAAAGAATAGTAACACTGCGTCCTACAAGGCATATAGTAAGAGGCGACTGAGGTAGGAGCCTAAGGTAACTACCCTGGTAAATAAATAGCATCGCAGAAATCGGATGTGCTAACCTACATGTAATCGCATAACTAGCACAACGTACAGTCGTTCTTAGACTCGGATCACATAGAAATCCACAAAGAGTGGCTAACAAATGATCGAAATAAATCGTTCGAAGAAGAAGATTTAATGGACCATCATCATTGCACTTCAGTGATTAACCATTGTGTGCTCTCATCTTTTCTTAAACAGGAGAATCTCGACGCCAGTGCATGAACTTCATAGAATTAGCAAGGTTCCCAATGTCATTTAGAAGATGGTGAAAATATTCTGTTAGAATTTTATGTTTGAATCTTTTTAATGAATTTTGTCCATGAATTCCTAATGAAGTTTGCCCATGAATTCCTAATGAATTTTGTCCATGAATTCCTAATGAATTTTGTCCATGAATTCCTAATGAATTTTGTCCATGAATTCCTAATGAATTTTGCCAATGTTAGCTGCTGTCTATCCTGTTCTTCTCGATATTGAACCGCAATTGTTTCTTTTACATGCTCAAATTAAACGCAGGACATAAGTTTTATCATCATCATCATCAATATGACTAGGAACTCGATCTCACCTACACTAAGATCAGGTTTCTCTTGAACAAATATTTGATTGCTGCACAAGGGAGCAAAGAGAGACGTAAATCTAATCTCTATGGCACAGATACATGTGATTGTATATGCCACATGGTATGATGTGTGTCGTCGCCTTATATTCTTCCCCATTTCCTAGTCTAGAAAGTACGTACACTTTAGTGATAGATAAATTATATCATTAGAAAGTACATACACTTTAGTGAAAGATAAATTATATCATTAGAAAGTACATACACTTTAGTGAAATATAAATTATATCATTAGAAAGTACATACACTTTAGTGATAGATAAATTATATCATTAGAAAGTACATACACTTTAGTGATAGATAAATTATATCATTAGAAAGTACATACACTTTAGTGATAGATAAATTATATCATTAGAAAGTACATACACTTTAGTGATAGTTAAATTATATCATTAGAAAGTACATACACTTTAGTGATAGATAAATTATATCATTAGAAAGTACATACACTTTAGTGATAGATAAATTATATCATTCGAAAGTACATACACTTTAGTGATAGGTAAATTATATCATTAGAAAGTACATACACTTTAGTGATAGATAAATTATATCATTCGAAAGTACATACACTTTAGTGATAGGTAAATTATATCATTAGAAAGTACATACACTTTAGTGATAGATAAATTATATCATTAGAAAGTACATACACTTTAGTGATAGTTAAATTATATCATTAGAAAGTACATACACTTTAGTAATAGATAAATTATATCATTAGAAAGTACATACACTTTAGTGATAGGTAAATTATATCATTCGAAAGTACATACACTTTAGTGATAGGTAAATTATATCATTAGAAAGTACATACACTTTAGTGATAGGTAAATTATATCATTCGAAAGTACATACACTTTAGTGATAGGTAAATTATATCATTAGAAAGTACATACACTTTAGTAATAGATAAATTATATCATTAGAAAGTACATACACTTTAGTGATAGGTAAATTATATCATTAGAAAGTACATACACTTTAGTGATAGGTAAATTATATCATTAGAAAGTACATACACTTTAGTAATAGATAAATTATATCATTAGAAAGTACATACACTTTAGTGATAGGTAAATTATATCATTAGAAAGTACATACACTTTAGTGATAGGTAAATTATATCATTAGAAAGTACATACACTTTAGTGATAGGTAAATTATATCATTAGAAAGTACATATTCTTCTATTTAATTAACTCTTTTTATACCTCGAATATGGCGTTAGACACATATTTTTCATTGATCGTCGGCACACGATGGGTTATGTGATCAACATTACGCCGACTGTCTTTTATTTCCCAGTGCATTTCTTGGTACTAAATTGAGGCTGGGTCGACTCGAGAACCGCCAAGCTCTGACAAATATTCCAGGCAGACTGTGCAATTGAATCAGACCACTAGTCTATGCAGCGAGTTCACTATCAACTACGCTATTGTCACTCTCAGAGAGTGTAGCATTAGAAAGTTCAAGTGCTTTAATGATATGAATATATACAGTAATTCTTATTGGAAACCAGTGGCGGCTCGTGACCATTTTTGCCTGTGGGCGAGACACATATTTTTGGAAAATATCATGGATTTGTTTTTTATTAAAAATGTATTTAATAAAATAATAAATACACATTACACATTATTTTTGGCCTGGCCCAGCTCCACTGGCCCTTAATGATGAGCCGCTGTTGATGGAAGCAATAAAATACTGATATAAACACAGGCATGTGTGAGAAGCCAAATAATAAATATAACAAATACATTGTAAATGCTATTTCTATCAACAGGTAACCACAAAGTACTCATAACAGGACCAACTGGGTCAGGAAAAGGGGCGCTACTAGCTCATTGGTTGTATAATTTTCAGAAAAGAAAATCGAAAAAGTTGCTTGTTTATCACTTTGTTGGCTGCTCGTCTGATGATATAAATTGATGCGTTATTTATAACATTCTGATCACATGTGTCTATTGATTGACGTGATTTCTGAGGAACGGATTTAGTGAAAGCTATCATAAATAGTGATGATTTAGACGTATGCGTGTTACTCTCTGAGGTACCACCTTTAGATAAAAGTATCAATAGAAGTGGAAAATTAAATACACACTATGCGTGAATGTTCTACCAGACAAGAACCAGTAGTATCAATAACCAACAGGTCGCAGAATGCTACATAACTAAAATCCAATTAGATGGAGAATTTATCTAATCTATGTTCTACTAGTTAGGACAGTGTAGTAATCTGGGTGGCGTATGGCTTAGGGTAGTGACTCGTCTATTAACCGAGTTCTGAGTTCGAATCACGCTGTGACAGTTTGGTTGCGAAATTTTTCGCAAGGATTTTACAAAGGACGATGGCACCACCTGGTCAGAAAACAATGGCAAACTACTGAACGTAATGCCTAGAAAAATCACAGCGTTAAAAGCTGGGGTTGATTCGCAAAGTCCTGTAAGGATATGCAATTAACATTTTAGTAATCTGGTCAAAGTAAGATGGACACATTTTGAAGCCAGTGATTTTTCATGTTTCTCAGTGATCTTGTATGATCTTTACAAAATGATTCATCTTCTTATTTTCCCTGAGACCTAGACACAACAAATGTTGTTATCTCTAATTGGTGTATTTTATGTCAATCTATTTCTTTGAAATCTTGATAAGATAAGTTTCCTTGTTATCGGTATGTAGTTTCTATCTTCCCCAGATTTAAATATTGACATATGTGTTGATGTGCTTTTGATGTTTTTGTTTGTGTATTAGTTTATGTCAGCTTTGATCTCCTGTATGGGAATACTGATTAACATGATTGCTCTTTTTCTTCTTCTCTAATTAGTTTTCTAATAATTTATGTCCGACTTGTTTTGTCTTGCACAGTTAAGATGTAGTGTATATGTTTCTGTAGGCTGTAAGCAAATCAGATCTGATGCCATTTGATGTGGTACAATAACCCAGTAGATGTGGTATAATAACACAGTAGATGTGGTATAATAACACAGTAGATGTGGTATAATAACAAAGTAGATGTGGTATAATAACACAGTAGATGTGGTATAATAACACAGTAGATGTGATACAATAACCAGTTTGTATGATAAAAGTACAGTTTAGTTTACACAATTGTGTTATCTCCATTATACGTTTTACTGTATTAACTAAGCTGATATACGCCAGCGAGACATGTGCAGTGTATACAAGACACGCAAGACAACTAAACTTAGTTAGTTAGTTAGTTAGTTAGTTAGTTAGTTAGTTAGTTAGTTAGTTTGTTCCTTTCGTGCCAAAGGCGGCACATAGGGCAGAGGTTTTAGATCTCCATGTGATACGGTTCTTTGCTAGCAGTTGGAGATCTTGTATGGTTTTACAACCCAATAGTTTACTTTCTTGTTGGATGGTTCTTCGAAGAGTGGTCTTTGGTCTTCCACGTTTTCTTTTCCCAACTGGTGACCACATAAGGACTTGTCGATTTAGTCTCTTTTCGTCTGCTCTAAGAACATGACCTAAATATTTCCACCTTCGTTTCCTTATAATATTTGATACGGGTTGTTGGTGTGTTCTATCTCTCACTGTGTTATTAGAAACGAAATCACTCCATTTTACTTTTAATAATTTTCGTAGACATTTATTCTCAAAGCTGTCCAGTTTCTTATCAATTTTCTTTGTTGTTTTCCAACTTTCACAACCGTAGGTCAGTACAGGAATCACACATGACCTAAATAATTTAACTTTGTGCATATACTAAGGTCTTGAGATTGCCAGATATTCGTTAATTTAGTGAAGGTATTAGCTGCTATAGCAATACGAGAGTTTATTTCTTTCATCGTATCTCCGTTTTTTGACACTTTACTACCCAAATATGTAAAATGTTCAACTTTCTCCAGTGTTTGGCCATTTATTACGATATTGTCTGTCGAGTTTGTGAGGTCCATAATTTTGGTCTTGGCAGAATTAATCTGGAGACCAACCTGTTATGAAAGTGTGCAAAGATTGCTCGTTAGTTTGTGGGTTGCTTGTGTGGTTGAATTCAATATGGCCACGTCATCGACAAAGTCAAGATCAAATAGTCTGCTGTTATTAAGCCATTTGATGCCTAGTTGATCATCTTGGGTGCATTTGCGCATGATCCAGTCTATAGCTATCCCAAAAGCATAGGTGACATAACGCAGCCCTACTTCACAACCGAATTGACTGTGAACCAGTCTGAGTTTCCTGCATCTGTTCTTACACAGCAGGATGCTTCAGAATAGAAGGCTTTTATAATATTGATGTATTTTTCCTGGAAGCCGTAGGTCTTAAGAATCTCCCAGAGTGTAGAACGATGAAGACTATCAAACGCTTTCTGAAAGTCTATAAAATTTATCACTAGTGGTGACTGGAATTCAATTTATTCTTCTATAATGGATCTCAGCGTGAAGATATGATCGGTACAATAACACAGTAGATGTGGTATAATAACCCAGTAGATGTGGTATAATAACACAGTAGATGTGGTATAATAACCCAGTAGATGTGGTATAATAACACAGTAGATGTGGTATAATAACACAGTAGATGTGGTATAATAACCCAGTAGATGTGATACAATAACCCAGTAGATGTGGTATAATAACCCAGTAAATGTGGTACAATAACCCAGTAGATGTGGTATAATAAAGAATATGTAGAGTGATGTGTTCCGCTAACACATTTCAATGTTCTGTCCATCTCTACATTTGTCATTATTTGACACTTACCATGTTTGAACTGTTGTCTTTAATAAAACTATCAGATTGCTTGCATTTCCAAGTTCTTTTATTAGTTTTCTTATTCAAGTCCCTCTTACTTCTTTTAGCAGCAACTTTATCTATCTCTAGTGTTTGTTACATTTGCTCTTCTCTCTTCTCTCTCTCTCTCTCTCTCTCTCTCTCTCTCTATCTATCTCTATCTCTCCTGACAATAGCTGATACAATAGAATTCCCGTTCCTGTAAAAGTTTCCAAATAACAATTTAAAATGTCCCTCATTCCGATTGCCAGTAAAATCTGATTCAATAGAATTCCAAGCAATAGTTTTCGTAAAAGTTGAATTTAGTTTAAATCTAGTTGTAATATTTCACCACTTTTAAAGTTACATTTGTTATCCTTTTCCGCTGATCTTACAAGCCCACATAAACTGTCCTTCATTCCGATTGCCAGTAAAACCTGATATAATTGAATTCCCGCGAAAGTTGAAAAATAACAATTGGGAAATTAAATGTATTCAGATTATTAAATTATCGAAGTGTTAAAAAAACAATCGACTGAGCGTGAGCTGTGTTTAAAAGAAAACAAATTTGGCCCGATCGTGAATCAAGCGCATCGTCTATTGCAATGTAGACGGTCAAGTTATCAACTACTCCACAGAAACTTATCAATAAAAGTGTTTAAAATATGTTATAATGATAGCGACCTTATCATAGTATTATGTAACCGGACGTTGAACAGAAAGTAACCAACACGATCACGTGACCAGGTCGTTAAAAACATGATTAGACGTATTCGTCGATTTCTGTACACGATTATTTGCGTTAAATTGGAATATCTTTATAGAAACGTACAAATAGTATAGTTTTGTATTTTTCCCTCTTCCCATCTATGAAAACTACCCTCTTGCCAAATTTCAAGTCCATAGGATGTCCAGATATCTTCTAACAATTGAGGCAGATATAGATACAATTGCATTGACTTTTCGTTTATATATAGACATTATCTACATTAATTAACTAATATACTTATGAGACTCGTCATTTTACTAAATTATTACTTCAAACAAATTCCAGGTATACCAGAAGTTCTAAACAGACTGACATCAGAAATTTTACACTTGAGAGAGGGCATCCAAAAGTCCAGATCAAATAGTCTACAGAATCTAGACGAGGAACTGAAACCCAAGCCGACAGAACTGTCTGATCTTTGCCGAGAATTTGAACTTGTACTTGGCAAGGCAGCATTGAAACGTGACATAGTTCTGGCCATAGATGGTCTTGGGAAAGTGCAGAATACTTCAAGGATAGCCAAGGTGAAATATATAACATTTATTACAGTAATATACATGGTGAAATATATCACATTTATTACAGTAATATACATGGTGAAATATATCACATTTATTACAGTAATATACATGGTGAAATATATCACATTTATTACAGTAATATACATGGTGAAATATATCACATTTATTACAGTAATATACATGGTGAAATATATCACATTTATTACAGATATACATGAAATATCACATTATAATTACATGTACATATACATGGTGAAATATATCAATTATTATAATTACATGAACAATATATTATAAATATATATATATGATTTACATCCTTTTTATTTATATTAAATAGTAGTATGTCTCTTGCGGAACGTTGCATTCACCACAGCCCGCCTGTAAATCTCTCTGTCTCATGCAAATCCTCCGGCCTCTTCCAATGTCTAAGGTTTCTTTGATGTCCTGTTGGTACCTTCGTCTTGGTTATCCCCTGCTTCGTGTTTCAGGAACCATGCCTTCCATTACCTTTCTCTCCAGGCCGCTGTCGCTTTTAATGTGGCCAAAATATTTCATCTTTCGGGACATGATGTTATTTATGAGTCAATGGTCCTGGATATGCAGGTCTTGTAGGATGTCTTTGTTTCTTCTCTTCTCTGTCCAGGATGTTCTAAGAACTTTCTGTAACACCTTGTTTCAAAAGCTTCAATTTTGTTTTTAATGTTTGTGTTATGGTCCACGATTCGCATCCATATGTTGCCACAGGGAATGTACATGTTCTCAGAAGTCTTACTTTTGTTTCTTTGCTTGTGTCGTGAAATAGTTTCTTCATGCTGACCACCCTCTTGTAAGCCATGGCTAGTCTTCTTCTTCTTTATATATATATATATATATATATATATATTGTTTATAGAACTTTTCTATCGCCCGAGTGGTTACCGGGGCCCAAATTTGGGGTGTAAAGAATAGAACCACTGTTACCTGCCACGCATGTCGTAAGAGGCGCCTAAGGAGGTTATGCTGAAATCGGATGCATGTGTCCTAAACGTGTAGAAGTCTAAGCGTTTAGGGGCCTACCAAACCAATGTGCAAAGTATACACGTTCTTGGCAAAGATCAAACATATCACAAAGAGTGATTAAAATGGTCGTAAAGAATGAACGCAAAGAAGAAGAAGAAGAACGTTTCTATTGGTTCCAACAAATGGCAAAAATTAGCTGGTGGCTGAGTTATGTGGAAAACAACATTATGCAAAGGTGAAAAGAAACGTTTGGAAAGAAATTTATGTATGAACTGAAAGGCAAGAGATAACAGCACAAATTTACAAGTTGTCACATTAAACATTTGCCAATTGACCGTCTGTAAAGTCGAAAAGTGTTATATATATCTATATCAATCTGATTCCTATACGCTCCCAACAGAACATAGGACTGCAACTTGTCCCATTCATATATACATATATATTTGTAAATATGGTTTTCAATTTAACGTTTCTAATGTGACAAATGTGTCTAATGCGTTTCTATGGTGGCGTCTGTGGCTTAGATGATTGTAACTCGGTCTATTAAACCCGACGTTCTTAGTTCGAATCACGCTAAGTACAGTTTGGTTCCAAATTGTGTTGAGTGGATTTTTACAAAAAAAGGACGATGGCACCACCCGTTCAGAAAGCAATGGCAAAATACTGAACGTAATAATGCCTAGAAAAATCACAAACAGCGTTAAAAAGCTGGGGTTGATTCGAAAGGCATGTAAAGGATAAGCAATTAACTTAAAGTGACAAAGTCATAAAATTGTTCATTTTTATTTTCATCATCTTTCTTTGATAATATGCAATGAAAAACAATTTGACAAGTGTAATTCGTAGCAAGTATAGTACTGTTTGCAGATAGCTCGAAGTATTTGATGACGAGAGGACTAAAACGTTTTGTTTGAATTGAAAATGTTACAACATGGTGATTGGTTAACACTCTGTTTTTCTTATTTATGATCAAATAAATGTCGAACTCGACTATTATAGCACATTTTTCGTGTTTATGTTTCAGACTCTATTCTGGCTTCCCAACCACCTTCCACAGAATGTTACCATCGTCTGCACTTGTAGAGAGAAGGATACAGATATCATTGAAGAGCTACAGTCAAGGGGATATAACCAACTATACATTCCTCAACTTAGCAAAGAACTTAGACAAGAAATGTGCTCGGTAATAAACTAATTTTATTTATCATTAATATACAAATAAATGTGCACATCTGACGAAACGATTAGAACACGGCTCTCATGTGGAAGACCAGTGTTCAATCCATGGTAAAGCAAAGGAATTTTTCTGTCGGGGCAGAAATAAAAATAAAAAACTGCACAGATACGTGGGGACTGCACTAGCCATCGATCATATACTTCCACAGACACATGTTCCCCTGCCTTACGACTGTAACAAAGCGGTATTATGGCAGTAACTTCCACAGACACATGTTCCCCTGCCTGACGACTGTAACAAAGAAGCGGTATTACGGTCAGTAACGATAGTTTTTTTTAAATACAAAAATAAATAATACTTAAAATGACTCGACGAAAATACTACTCTCTATAAGATATAATTAATTGGTATAGATATAATTAATTGGTAACACTGGGATTAACTGTTAACTTTGATTCTTCGAAAGGAGTTAACAGGCAATGAGAGTGCCGATGTCTTAGCTAGGAGGGCAGTGCCAAAGAGCACATTTACCAACTCCTGTCTTTTCAGGAGGTCAAAACCCCCAAACAGAGAAAATCTACAGTAGACTGGAACACAAACACTGGATATGATTATGGAAAAGACTTCCCCAAAGACCTAAACAGAACAGACCAGGTCATTATATTTTGACTACCCACGGACACTGCAGACTCAACAAACACTTATATAGACTATGGAAAAGTCAAACAGCTCTCTACCAGTGTCAACAGGCGGAACAGACACATGAGCATATCCTGCAAGACTGTCCTCTCCTGGGTCAACTGAGAAGCAGCATGTGGCCACATACAGTCGACCTGACAACTAAGCTTTGGGGAAACCTGACAGACCTGAAGCTGAATGCCCAGTTTGTAGTCCACAGTAAATTAAGCGCATGACCAGAGATCGCTGAAGAAGAAGACGATGTAGGTTGTCACGTCATTGATATACATACAATTCGTTAGGTTGCCTTCACGCTCTGATATTGATATAACCAATACATAAATCTTGTCATGTTACCTGATTTGATTACATAATTGTCCGTTGTTCTCACTCTGATATTGATATAACCAATACATAAATCTTGCGTTAGGTTGCTTCACCTCTGATATTGATATAACCAATACATAAATCTTGTCGTTAGGTTGCCTTCACACTCTGATATTGATATAACCAATACATAAATCTTGCCGTTAGGTTGCCTTCACGCTCTGATATTGATATAACCAATACATAAATCTTGTCGTTAGGTTGTCTTCACGCTCTGATATTGATATAACCAATACATAAATCTTGCCAGTGTTCACGCCTGATTGATACAATACAATCTTGTCAGTTGCTCTGATATTGATATAACCAATACATAAATCTTGTCGTTAGGTTGCCTTCACGCTCTGATATTGATATAACCAATACATAAATCTTGTCATTAGGTTGCCTTCACGCTCTGATATTGATATAACCAATACATAAATCTTGCCGTTAGGTTGCCTTCACGCTCTGATATTGATATAACCAATACATAAATCTTGCCGTTAGGTTGCCTTCACGCTCTGATATTGATATAACCAATACATAAATCTCGTCGTTAGGTTGCCTTCACGCTCTGATATTGATATAACCAATACATAAATCTTGCCGTTAGGTTGTCTTCACGCTCATATTATATACCAATACATAACGAGTTGCTCACGCCAATTGATACCCAATACAAATCTCGCCGTTAGGTTGCCTTCACGCTCTGATATTGATATAACCAATACATAAATCTCGTCGTTAGGTTGCCTTCACGCTCTGATATTGATATAACCAATACATAAACATCTTGCCGGTTAATGCGTTAGGTTCCTTCACGCTCTGATATTGATATAACCAATACATAAATCTCGTCGTTAGGTTGCCTTCACGCTCTGATATTGATATAACCAATACATAAATCTTGTCGTTAGGTTGTCTTCACGCTCTGATATTGATATAACCAATACATAAATCTTGTCGTTAGGTTGCCTTCACGCTCTGATATTGATATAACCAATACATAAATCTTGTCGTTAGGTTGCCTTCACGCTCTGATATTGATATAACCAATACATAAATTCTTGTCAGCTTTAGAAACCTCTGTTTGCCTTCACGCTCTGATATTGATATAACCAATACATAAATCTTGCCGTTAGGTTGCCTTCACGCTCTGATATTGATATAACCAATACATAAATCTTGCCGTTAGGTTGTCTTCACGCTCTGATATTGATATAACCAATACATAAATCTTGCCGTTAGGTTGTCTTCACGCTCTGATATTGATATAACCAATACATAAATCTTGCCGTTAGGTTGCCTTCACGCTCTGATATTGATATAACCAATACATAAATCTGCGTTAGGTTGCTTCACGCTCTGATATTGATATAACCAATACATAAATCTTGTCGTTAGGTTGTCTTCACGCTCTGATATTGATATAACCAATACATAAATCTGCGTAGGTGCCTTCGCCTGATGATACTCATCTGCGTTAGTTGCCTTCACGCTCTGATATTGATATAACCAATACATAAATCTGTCGTTAGGTTGCTTCACGCCTGATATTGATATAACCAATACATAAATCTGTCGTTAGGTTGCCTTCACGCTCTGATATTGATATAACCAATACATAAATCTTGTCGTTAGGTTGTCTTCACGCTCTGATATTGATATAACCAATACATAAATCTTGTCGTTAGGTTGTCTTCACGCTCTGATATTGATATAACCAATACATAAATCTTGTCGTTAGGTTGCCTTCACACTCTGATATTGATATAACCAATACATAAATCTTGCAGTTAGGTTGCCTTCACACTCTGATATTGATATAACCAATACATAAATCTTGTCGTTAGGTTGTCTTCACGCTCTGATATTGATATAACCAATACATAAATCTTGCCGTTAGGTTGCCTTCACGCTCTGATATTGATATAACCAATACATAAATCTTGCCGTTAGGTTGTCTTCACGCTCTGATATTGATATAACCAATACATAAATCTTGCCGTTAGGTTGCCTTCACGCTCTGATATTGATATAACCAATACATAAATCTTGTCGTTAGGTTGCCTTCACGCTCTGATATTGATATAACCATCATAATCTTGCCAGTTGTCAGCTCTGATATTGATATAACCAATACATAAATCTTGTCGTTAGGTTGCCTTCACGCTCTGATATTGATATAACCAATACATAAATCTTGTCGAGGTTTACGCTCTGATATTGATATACATCATAATCTTCTTAGGTTGCCTTCCCCTCTGATATTGATATAACCAATACATAATCTTGCCCCCGTTGTAGGTTGTCTTCACGCTCTGATATTGATATAACCAATACATAAATCTTGCAGTTAGGTTGCCTTCACACTCTGATATTGATATAACCAATACATAAATCTTGTCGTTAGGTTGCCTTCACGCTCTGATATTGATATAACCAATACATAAATCTTGCCGTTAGATTGCCTTCACACTCTGATATTGATATAACCAATACATAAATCTTGTCGTTAGGTTGCCTTCACGCTCTGATATTGATATAACCAATACATAAATCTTTGTTCCGTATAATGTTCATATATCTTCACACTCTGATATTGATATAACCAATACATAAATCTTGTCGTTAGGTTGCCTTCACGCTCTGATATTGATATAACCAATACATAAAGTCTTGCCGTATCTAATTGTCTTCTACACTCTGATATTGATATAACCAATACATAAATCTTGTCGTTAGGTTAAAAATAGTCTTTAGTCCCCTACATAAGACACAAACAAACAAACAAACACACACACACACACACATATATAAGTCTAACATTATCAATTTTAATTTCTAAAAAGGAAAGGATAAATAATCTTGTCCTTAAATAAATCACATAAAATACTCTGTAGCTTTTCAGATCACAGTCCATACAGTTCGTTCACTTCATAACGGGCGGTGGCAGAGACACTGTCTTATAGATATTCTTCGCGTACCATTATGTTACATAGGGCCTGCAAGTAATTTCTCCATACCACTCTGTCTCGATCAGTCTCTTCCATAGAATTGAGTCCGATATATCTCTCCTCTCTAAACACAGTTCGTTTCAGGGTGTTCCCTAGAGAGTCTCCTCTTTCTTGAACCTTTGCTTTCCATTTCAATTCCTACTTTGTTATCCCTTGAATCTTCTCTTTCTTATAACATATGTTATTTGTGGTTAATCAGTCATTTCTTTGACTTCCACACTTTTCCTGAATTCGTTCCAATGTATGTTCATTATTTGATACATATACTGTATACATACATTAGTATGTGTCATCGGTACGGATCAGCGTAACGTATAAGCGTTAACATATCGACCAGAACACAAAAGGCTAATAGGTTGAGTCCATACTCGACGCTCCACACATGAGGAAATGAATTGACCCTACTACCTTCTGGATCATTCGATTTGGAAATTGAAAGTGAAGTAACTTCATATACAAAGGTCTGAAAAGGATGTAGGAACATTTTCTTGTATTTATAATGTGTCAACAATTATTTACCATTTCCATTCTCAAAATTTAAACTGTTATAAAGTAACAAAAACACATTAAAAGGGTGGGTTGGGGAGGGGAGAGGTTAACGCCAAAGAATTGACTTCATTGCACCGGGTTTTACCACCTAATGTGGCTTGGTCCCTCTCCGCAGAATTGGCAAGCCACCTTCCAAGAGTATTGCACAAAGCACGAACTCTGTAGCTTCGGAAACAATCTTAGTGGTCTCTAGAAAAAACTGCACTCGTGAACAGAACGGTGCGGTCCGGATTCAAACCCACAACCTTCGACTCGCAAGGCAAGGGCTTAACCACTTAACCACAGAGACCCCCAATAATAAAACTAAAACTGCCAGGCTGAATGTGATAACACTTATTGGATGCTTAATAATGATTTAAATCTTATTTTGTTATTTATTTTTCTATCTACACGCTCTGATATAACCAACACAGGATTCGCTCTTAGGTTGAAAGGCGCGTGCTTCAATCCTCTTTTTTTTTTTTTTTCGATCCAGAAGCACTTGAGCTTTTCAGCTCTTCGGCTCGGTGCCATGGACATCGTAACCCTTCGGTTCGGTGCCCGAACACCGTAAATCTGGGGAATCTGTGGCTTTTCTGCCTGCCCACGGAATTGAACCCGTACACACAGAGGGCTAGTCACCCACAGTCCAACGCGCTACGAACACGCTGGGCACGCGGGCTCTTCAATCCTCTAAATAAGATACAAACAAAGATGCTGAATGTAATGTCTAAAATGTTCTAAACGGGAAGAATTTACCTCGGGTTGCACCGGGTCATACCGTATATGGTTCTGTCCATGTCGGCAGAAATGGCACGCCATCTGTTGAGAGTGTTGTACAAATCACAAACTCCGTAGCTCCATCAGCAATCCTATTGATCTCATGAAATAAATGTCACATATTTCTCTTGGTTCGGATTCGAACCGGGCAAATTTTGTTTTTTGTTGGTTTTTTCCGATCCAGAAGCACTTGAGCTTTCCAGCTCTTCGGCTCGGTGCCATGGACATCGTAACCCTTCGGTTCGGTGCCACGAACACCGTAAATCTGGGGTATCTGTGGCTTTTCCTGCCATCCCGCGGAATTGAACCCGCACACACAGAGGGATAGTCACCCGTAGTCCAATGCGCTACGAACACGCTGGGCAGACGGGCAAACCATACAATACATCCACAATATGTATTAATTTGATTTGACAAGTTATATAAAAATATAATCATCAAATTAATTTGGTAGTATCCTCGAATACTGAACGATCCCACGATCAACTTATGTTCCAGCAACTACTAACACACAACAGCAAAGAATTGTCAAGCAAACAACTACAAAAAATAGTCAACTCTGCACAGTCAGGCAGTCCACTTTATCTCAAAACTGTGATATCTGTAAGTTATACTTGTTTATCTCCCTTAGTTGTGCATTCGTTATTTTTTTTCATGGAACGAGAGTTATGAAAGATGAGAGTTATAAAGAGTCTTGGAACGAGAGTTATGAGAGATGAAAGTTATAAAGAGTTTGGAGCGAGGGTTATGAAACATAAAAGTTATAAAGACTTGGACGAGGTTATGAAAGATGAAAGTTATAAGAGTCTTGAACGAGGGTTATGAAAGATAAAGTTATAAAGATGTTTGGAGCGAGGCTTTGAAAATAAAATGACAAGACTACAGGGTTATGAAAGATGAAAGTTATGAAGAGTCTTGAATCGAGGGTTATGAAATATAAAAGTTATAAAGATGTTTGGGGGCTAGCCTTGTGAAATATAAAATGACAGAGATACAACATGGAAATTAAGCCACAGATAACCTTCTGTATTTCGCTTGTGACATCAAGATCAGAATAAATATTCAACAAGATCTTAATATTTTAAAAGAGACAATACAAGAGCGGAACAATGTGATGTCTTTGAATTGTCACCAAAAAAAAAAACTAATCAACAGGTTAGATGTACTATTGAATTGTCACCTTCAATATAAAAAAACAGTGTAGTATTCTCTCCGCTCATTTTCCATCAACCTGTACAGGGAAATTCTGGAATCAACGAGACATTTTAAATTGAGAGAGTTGTTGGCATGAACATATGAATTAAGAGATAAACCAAAACGTATAGGAGATAAATATTGGGCCTAGGGATAAACGATGAGAAATTAGTAATTTCTTTTTTTTTTAAAGGAACTGTGTGCGTTTGGTCAATTCCGGGAACTTGATGCTAAAATTGATCAACTGATGGCGTGTCCAAGGTAAGCACTAATGCAATTTAAAGTAGCAATGATAAATGTTGCAATTTGAATACTCCTTCTTAATGATTCACTTGATACGTTAAGATTAGTTGTCCAGTTTGTATGATAAAAGTACAGTTTAGTTTACACAATTGTGTTGTCTCCATTATACGTGTTACTGTTTTAACTACGCTGATATACGCCAGCGAGACATGTGCAGTGTATACAAGACACGCAAGACAACTAAACTTAGTTAGTTAGTTTGTTCCTTTCGTGCCAAAGGTGGCACATAGGGCAGAGGTTTTAGATCTCCATGTGATACGGTTCTTTGCTAGCAGTTGGAGATCTTGTATGGTTTTACATCCCAATAGTTTGCTTTCTTGTTGGATGATTCTTCGAAGAGTGGTCTTTGGTCTTCCACGTTTTCTTTTCCCAACTGGTGACCACATAAGGACTTGTCGATTTAGTCTTCGTCTGATCTAAGAACATGACCTAAATATTTCCACCTTCGTTTCCTTATAATATTTGATATGGGTTGTTGGTGTGTTCTATCTCTCACTGTGTTGTTAGAAACAAATCACTCCATTTTACTTTTAATAATTTTCGTAGACATTTATTCTCAAAGCTGTCCAGTTTCTTATCAATTTTCTTTGTTGATCAACTAAACTACTGCAAAAAAAAAGTTGTCTATGCATACTACTAAAAGAATAAACTGGCTGGACAAATGTCCAGATACCGATTCTTCATACTAGCCAGGATCTCAAGCACCATTTGACATAAATTCCAGGTGAGATGGTCCAATCACGTTGCACGAATGACTGATAAACGCATCCAAAGAACAGTTGATGAATGACGAGCTTGATGGGGACAGATGTACAGTTGGGGGACAGATGTACAGTTGGGGGACAGATGTACAGTTGGGGGACAGATGTACAGTTGGGGGACAGAAAAACGCATTAAAGACACATTTAAAGTGTCTCTAAAATGCTTCTATGTAAACATCACTTGCTGGGAATTTTTCGCACAAGATCGTCAAATTGATGTAGGGGCCAAGAGAAGCGAAAATAAAAGCGTCGAAGAAATTAGATGTGCTGACCTACTTGTAGGCGCATAACTGGCACAACGTACAATCACTCTTAGGCTCAGATCACATGCAGATCACACAGAGTGGTTAACAAGTGTTCTATATGGAGGGTTTGAAGAAGAAGAAGAAGGAAGTCAAATGTGGCGCTGTAACAACACAAGTGGAACCCGCATAGCTGATAATCGTCGTGTCGTTGAGGCGAAGAGAAAACAAGCTGTGCAAAAATACAGAACACACAACACCCACATGTCTAACATTGATCATGCATACCCCACATGAGGTAGGGGATTGTGTTCTAGGATAGAACTCTACTGTCACATCTGAGAGATGCATCAACACACGTCTGAGACTGTTTTCACCATCGCTTGCAATGGACGGTTATTACTATATAACAGACAACCTAAACGACCTTGACATTAACTAACATTAACTCGTTTAACAAAATCATGTCTCAGAAAAAGAAATAGTAAACGCATCTATCAAATATCACATCAACCCATGGTTATATTATCATCTATCAAATATCACATCAACCCATGGTTATATTATCATCTATCAAATATCACATCAACCCATGGTTATATTATCATCTATCAAATATCACACCAACCCATGGTTATATTATCATCTATCAAATATCACATCAACCCATGGTTATATTATCATCTATCAAATATCACATCAACCCATGGTTATATTATCATCTATCAAATATCACATCAACCCATGGTTATATTATTATCTTCTTCAAATTCTCTGTCTAATATTCCAACTATCAGTTTAATAATGTTTTCCACAGTACCTTAATGTTAAGCTATCTAACATATTTCCCTCTGTCGATCTTTACCTTTCTTCACCTGTATCTTGTCTGTTGTCACAATCTTGTGAAGCTTTTCACTTCTCATAACATTCCCAACCATGATTTATTGTTGATGCATTTCATCAACGTTCCCGCTTTCTTTATTTCAAAACATTAAACTTTGTCATTATTTTCTCTGTCCATGATAGAGACATCATGTTACTTTGTCATTATCTTCTCTGTCCATGATAGAGACATCATGTTACTTTGTCATTATTTTCTCTGTCCATGATAGAGACATCATGTTACTTTGTCATTATCTTCTCTGTCCATGATAGAGACATCATGTTACTTTGTCATTATCTTCTCTGTCCATGATAGAGACATCATGTTACTTTGTCATTATCTTCTCTGTCCATGATAGAGACATCATGTTACTTTGTCATTATCTTCTCTGTCCATGATAGAGACATCATGTTACTTTGTCATTATCTTCTCTGTCCATGATAGAGACATCATGTTACTTTGTCATTATCTTCTCTGTCCATGATAGAGACATCATGTTACTTTGTCATTATCTTCTCTGTCCATGATAGAGACATCATGTTACTTTGTCATTATCTTCTCTGTCCATGATAGAGACATCATGTTACTTTGTCATTATCTTCTCTGTCCATGATAGAGACATCATGTTACTTTGTCATTATCTTCTCTGTCCATGATAGAGACATCATGTTACTTTGTCATTATCTTCTCTGTCCATGATAGAGACATCATGTTACTTTGTCATTATCTTCTCTGTCCATGATAGAGACATCATGTTACTTTGTCATTATCTTCTCTGTCCATGATAGAGACATCATGTTACTTTGTCATTATCTTCTCTGTCCATGATAGAGACATCATGTTACTTTGTCATTATTTTCTCTGTCCATGATAGAGACATTATGTTACTTTGTCATTATGTTCTCTGTCCATGATAGAGACATCATGTTACTTTGTCATCATCTTCTCTGTCCATGATAGAGACATCATGTTACTTTGTCATTATGTTCTCTGTCCATGATAGAGACATCATGTTACTTTGTCATTATTTTCTCTGTCCATGATAGAGACATTATGTTACTTTGTCATTATGTTCTCTGTCCATGATAGAGACATCATGTTACTTTGTCATCATCTTCTCTGTCCATGATAGAGACATCATGTTACTTTGTCATCATCTTCTCTGTCCATGATAGAGACATCATGTTACTTTGTCATTATCTTCTCTGTCCATGATAGAGACATTATGTTACTTTGTCATTATGTTCTCTGTCCATGATAGAGACATCATGTTACTTTGTCATCATCTTCTCTGTCCATGATAGAGACATCATGTTACTTTGTCATTATGTTCTCTGTCCATGATAGAGACATCATGTTACTTTGTCATTATTTTCTCTGTCCATGATAGAGACATTATGTTACTTTGTCATTATGTTCTCTGTCCATGATAGAGACATCATGTTACTTTGTCATCATCTTCTCTGTCCATGATAGAGACATCATGTTACTTTGTCATCATCTTCTCTGTCCATGATAGAGACATCATGTTACTTTGTCATTATCTTCTCTGTCCATGATAGAGACATCATGTATTTCTTGTCATTATTTTCTCTGTCCATGTTAGAGACATCATGTTACTTTGTCATTATTTTCTCTGTCCATGATAGAGACATTATGTTATTTTGTCATTATCTTCTCTGTCCATGATAGAGACATCATGTTACTTTGTCATTATCTTCTCTGTCCATGATAGAGACAGCATGTTACTTTGTCATTATCTTCTCTGTCCATGTTAGAGACATCATGTTACTTTGTCATTATTTTCTCTGTCCATGATAGAGACATTATGTTACTTTGTCATTATCTTCTCTGTCCATGATAGAGACATCATGTTACTTTGTCATTATCTTCTCTGTCCATGATAGAGACATCATGTTACTTTGTCATTATCTTCTCTGTCCATGATAGAGACATCATGTTACTTTGTCATTATTTTCTCTGTCCATGATGGAGACATCATGTTACTTTGTCATTATCTTCTCTGTCCATGATAGAGACATCATGTTACTTTGTCATTATCTTCTCTGTCCATGCTAGAGACATCATGTTACTTTGTCATTATTTTCTCTGTCCATGCTAGAGACATCATGTTACTTTGTCATTATCTTCTCTGTCCTTGCTAGAGACCTCATGTTACTTTGTCATTATATTCTCTGTCCATGATAGAGACATCATGTTACTTTGTCATTATTTTCTCTGTCCATGATAGAGACATCATGTTACTTTGTCATTATCTTCTCTGTCCATGATAGAGACATCATGTTACTTTGTCATTATCTTCTCTGTCCATGATAGAGACATCATGTTACTTTGTCATTATTTTCTCTGTCCATGATAGAGACATCATGTTACTTTGTCATTATTTTCTCTGTCCATGATAGAGACATCATTTTACTTTGTCATCATCTTCTCTGTCCATGATAGAGACATCATGTTACTGTGTCATTATTTTCTCTGTCCATGATAGAGACATCATGTTACTTTGTCATTATTTTCTCTGTCCATGCTAGAGACATCATGTTACTTTGTCATTATCTTCTCTGTCCATGCTAGAGACCTCATGTTACTTTGTCATTATATTCTCTGTCCATGATAGAGACATCATGTTACTTTGTCATTATTTTCTCTGTCCATGATAGAGACATCATGTTACTTTGTCATTATCTTCTCTGTCCATGATAGAGACATCATGTTACTTTGTCATTATTTTCTCTGTCCATGATAGAGACATCATGTTACTTTATCATTATTTTCTCTGTCCATGATAGAGACATCATGTTACTTTGTCATTATTTTCTCTGTCCATGATAGAGACATCATGTTACTTTGTCATCATCTTCTCTGTCCATGATAGAGACATCATGTTACTGTGTCATTATTTTCTCTGTCCATGATAGAGACATCATGTTACTTTGTCATTATTTTCTCTGTCCATGATAGAGACATCATGTTACTTTGTCATCATCTTCTCTGTCCATGATAGAGACATCATGTTACTTTGTCATTATCTTCTCTGTCCATGATAGAGACATCATGTTACTTTGTCATTATTTTCTCTGTCCATGATAGAGACATCATGTTACTTTGTCATTATTTTCTCTGTCCATGATAGAGACATCATGTTACTTTGTCATTATTTTCTCTGTCCATGATAGAGACATCATGTTACTTTGTCATTATTTTCTCTGTCCATGATTGAGACATCATGTTACTTTGTCATCATCTTCTCTGTCCATGATAGAGACATCATGTTACTGTGTCATTATTTTATCTGTCCATGATAGAGACATCATGTTACAGTGTCATTATTTTCTCTGTCCATGATAGAGACATCATGTTACTTTGTCATCATCTTCTCTGTCCATGATAGAGACATCATGTTACTTTGTCATTATTTTCTCTGTCCCTGATAGAGACATCATGTTACTTTGTCATTATTTTCTCTGTCCATGATAGAGACATCATGTTACTTTGTCATTATTTTCTCTGTCCATGCTAGAGACATCATGTTACTTTGTCATTATTTTCTCTGTCCATGATATTCTTATATCAAACCTAGAGACCTCATGTTACTTTGTCATTATCTTCTCTGTCCATGATAGAGACATCATGTTACTTTGTCATTATTTTCTCTGTCCATGATATTCTTATATCAAACCTAGAGACCTCATGTTACTTTGTCATTATCTTCTCTGTCCATGCTAGAGACATCATGTTACTTTGTCATTATCTTCTCTGTCCATGATAGAGACCTCATGTTACTTTGTCATTATTTTCTCTGTCCATGATATTCTTATATCAAACCTAGAGACATCATGTTACTTTGTCATTATCTTCTCTGTCCATGATAGAGACATCATGTTACTTTGTCATTATTTTCTCTGTCCATGATAGAGACATCATGTTACTTTGTCATTATCTTCTCTGTCCATGATAGAGACCTCATGTTACTTTGTCATCATCTTCTCTGTCCATGATAGAGACATTATGTTACTTTGTCATTATTTTCTCTGTCCATGATAGAGACATTATGTTACTTTGTCATTATCTTCTCTGTCCATGATATAGACATCATGTTACTTTGTCATCATCTTCTCTGTCCATGATAGAGACATCATGTTACTTTGTCATTATCTTCTCTGTCCATGATAGAGACATCATGTTACTTTGTCATTATTTTCTCTGTCCATGATAGAGACATCATGTTACTTTGTCATCATCTTCTCTGTGCATGATAGAGACATCATGTTACTTTGTCATTATCTTCTCTGTCCATGATAGAGACATCATGTTACTTTGTCATTATTTTCTCTGTCCATGATAGAGACATCATGTTACTTTGTCATTATTTTCTCTGTCCATGATAGAGACATCATGTTACTTTGTCATTATCTTCTCTGTCCATGATAGAGACATCATGTTACTTTGTCATTATTTTCTCTGTCCATGATATTCTTATATCAAACCTAGAGACATCATGTTACTTTGTCATTATTTTCTCTGTCCATGTTAGAGACATCATGTTACTTTGTCATTATCTACTCTGTCCATGATAGAGACATCGTGTTACTTTGTCATTATCTTCTCTGTCCATGATAGAGACATCATGTTACTTTGTCATTATCTTCTCTGTCCATGATAGAGACATCATGTTACTTTGTCATTATCTTCTCTGTCCATGATAGATACATCATGTTACTTTGTCATTATTTTCTCTGTCCATGATATTCTTATATCAAACCTAGAGACCTCATGTTACTTTGTCATTATTTTCTCTGTCCATGATATTCTTATATCAAACCTAGAGACCTCATGTTACTTTGTCATTATTTTCTCTGTCCATGATAGAGACATCATGTTACTTTGTCATTATTTTCTCTGTCCATGATAGAGACATCATGTTACTTTGTCATTATTTTCTCTGTCCATGATAGAGACATCATGTTACTTTGTCATTATTTTCTCTGTTCATGCTAGAGACATCATGTTACTTTGTCATTATTTTCTCTGTCCATGATAGAGACATCATGTTACTTTGTCATTATTTTCTCTGTTCATGCTAGAGACATCATGTTACTTTGTCATTATTTTCTCTGTCCATGATATTCTTATATCAAACCTAGAGACCTCATATTACTTTTTCTTGAGCTTTCATTAAAGAACTGTAATATGTATTATGGTTTAAATTTCATGAGAATCATTATGCATTTAAGTTTCACTTTCGTGAGAACACATTTGCATATTATAATTCTTCTCTTCCTCTTCTTCTTCGGCGCTCTATAGTCATTGATTGAATCCAATGTGGATCCCACATTTAGCTGTCAACTTCAGATATGTCAGGTTTTCTTAAAAGATTAGTTTGGAGATCGATTAGGTGTGACCACATGCTGTTTGTGAGTTCTTGTTCAGAAGATTACTCTGTATTTCTTCTACCCAGCACAGAAGAGTACAGTATTGCAGGAGATACTCTGGTGTCTTTTCCACCAATTTACACTGACAGAATCCTATTTGAGGACTTCCTAGGTTATGTGTCTTGTCTCTTCCACCAGTTTACACTTATCTTGTCTCTTCCACCAGCTTACACTTACAGAATCCTGTTTGCCGACTTCCTAGTCTATGTGTCTGTTGAGTCTGTAGTGTCTGGTATGTATGTGACATATAAAATGAATTGTTCGTGTCTGCTAATGTCTTTGGGGATTACTTTCCATAATAATATTCACTATTTGTCTTACTTTCTACTGCAGATTTTGTCTTTATAAAATTGTTGACCTCTTGAAAAGACAATGATTGACAGACCAACGTTGAGAGACATACGTTTTGTAAACTTTTATCAGAAACAAGATTTGTATTTTGCTCAACATTCATGAGAAAAATATGTTTTTTTGTAATATTTGCGTGAAAAATATATGTTTGTTTTAATATTCATGAGAAAAACATGTTTGATTTATTTAGTTTGTGCTATTTATTTCAGCGTAAAGGAACTTTATCAAGTGCTTCTACAACGTCTTGAAGCTGATTATAATACACACTACAGAACAGGAGACATTATCGAGAGGGTAATGTTACACTGCTACTCTTGAGTTCTTGTTGAATTAATTATATGTGCTTGTGTGACTGATTATAGAAATGCATAGAGTGTTAGCTTATCGAATCCAACACAGGTTGACTGTGGGTTGAGTCCCACATTCGACGTTACAGATTAGAAGGAATAGGTCATCCTGTCTCCTGCACATTGGGTCTAGAATATGAAGTGACACACACTTAATTCTGTAAAGTCTGAAAAGGCCAAGAGACATAACGAAAACATAGTGCTTACAATAATAGATATAATTGGAAGACAGGACAGGCGAAACAATAGAACGTTTATTAACAGTGACATTCCAATCTCTAAAACGGACTTGAGTGAAATATCTGGAATACTGATCTACACTGTAGCGCATGGTGGCGCCACATTGTTTCGAACAAAATGGTATTAGTCAGTCCAACATTAAAATATTATTTTTACATTGCATTATGATTGATTTTAAAATTATGTGTTGATCTTTAAAAATATGATGATGTTTTGATCTTTAAAAATATGATGATGTTTTGATCTTTAAAAATATGATGATGTTTAGACATCATAAAGTTTTTTCTAAGTTGATAATATGTTTAAGAAGGAAGAAGTAATAATTGTTTTCTCTGTGATATATTGAGAATCACAGTTGATACATCGTATCTTCTTGAGAGATTGATTACTCTGTGATATTTGAGAATCAGTGTATACATCGTATTTTTGAGGAGTATAAGATAATAAAGGATGTCAGCTACTTCAGGTTTCTCAGTATATGAAATAGTCATGTCAATGTTAGTATAGAATAGCTAGTCTGAACATCCATTTAAGGTATCACTGTTTAACTGTTATGTTAACTTTCAATGTAATGTTTTCTATTTTACAGTATCAATATTCAATTATTATTTAATCAGTTATCCATTTACGGTATCAATCAATCAATCAATCAATCAATCAATCACAGTATCATATTAATTATTATTCAGTGTTCCATTTTACGGTATCAATCAATCAATCAATCAATCAATCAATCACAGTATCAATATTCAATTATGATGTAACTTCTAAGGTGATGTGTTCCATTCGAGTATCCAGAAAAGGCTTGTCTGAAACTGAACTAATGGAAATACACTCGATTCCTTCGAAAGAATGGTCACCTTTGTTTTTTGCTATGCAACATATGTTAGTAGTGATGGCTGGGCTGTTGACGTAAGTATTCATTTATTATCTGACGCACTTTCCTATGACAGATCAGGTTGGACACCAAACACAAGATAAATAATATCTTTTCACAGCTTGGGGTATATTAAGGAGATAGGTCCATTTTGTTATTTGCCCAACGGTACACGATAACTGATATGATAAACATCACACCAGAGTGTATTAACCTGGGGAGATAGGTCCATTTTGTTATTTGCCCAACGGTACACGATAACTGATATGATAAACATCACACCAGAGTGTATTAACCTGGGGGTATAGGTCCATTTTGTTATTTGCCCAACGGTACGATAACTGATTATAAACATCACCAATTATTAACCTGGAATAGGTCATTGTTTTGCCCAACGGTACGATAACTGATAGATAAACTTTCACAGCTAGAGTGTATTAACCTGGAGATAGGTCCATTTTGTTATTTGCCCAACGGTACACGATAACTGATATGATAAACATCACACCAGAGTGTATTAACCTGGGGAGATAGGTCTATTTTGTTATTTGCCCAACGGCACACGATAACTGATATGATAAACATCGCACCAGAGTGTGGTAATCTGGATTACATGTGTTAACACCACGTCATAGAAGGCCCATGTGAGATGGACCGGTGACGTTGCGCGGAGGCCTGATAAACGAATACCAAAACACTTGATGTATGGCCAGCTTGATAGGGGCAGACGATCGGTTGTTTGACAGAACACTAGTAAAGCGACTCTAAGATGCTTCGATATAGGCATCACATGCTGGGAATCCCATGTACAAGATAACCAACTGTGGTACATGCTGGGAATCCCATGCACAAGATAGCCATCTGTGGCGGAGTAAAAATCGTCGTACTGTTGAGATACAGAGATAGTATCTGCGCGATAAGACAGAATATCAACCACGCCCAACCCTGATTTCGTATGCCACACCTGTGGTAAGGGCTTGGGTTCCAGGATTGGGCTATATGGTCACCTGAGCGCTCACCATGGTGACGCAGCACATGTCTGAGACACGTGTCTGTTGTCATCATTGCTTGGGATGACAGGATATTATTACAGCTATTAGCTCTATTGGATGACAGGATATTATTACAGCTATTAGCTCTATTGGATGACAGGATATTATTACAGCTATTACTCTATTGGGAATTGAACAGGATATTATTACAGCTATTACTCTATTGGATGACAGGATATTATTACAGCATCATTTACTCTATTGGATGACAGAGAACGCATAGTCTTGTCCCATCTGCGAGGAATCCATTAGGGAGAACTGAACTGTGTACAGAAAATAATCAATTTAATTCCTACCACTATAAATCACACTCTTCTCCTTACAACACGAACTCTTAACGATAAAATCTCACATACCACTACATGCAATACGTAACTAGTAAAGATAATATCTCAGATACCACTATATACAAATTGCTATTTTAAAAGTATTATCAATTTCCTTCACAACGTAATCATCATATATCTAATACGTTAACTACAATTATTATAAGATAAGATTCGTGATAATTGAATAATTTTACATTGTTTCCAGGTTTGGATTTCACGAATTAACTGAGGCAGTTGACGAGAGATACATGAAGAGCAAAGGCGCAAAGTGAGTTTTTCCTTACTTTCTATCATCTAATTTTTTTCTCATATATCTTCGTTTATCATGACTTAGATGCTATCTGTATCGCTAATGTTTGCATTCTGATTTTGTATAACATATATCAATAAACTATACCCACATCAAATTCCAGTGGCAACGTGTGGGTGTGTAGAATGTACATTTAATAAGGCAGTGGAAAAAACATATATGTGCTTTTGAATATAATTGTGACAGAAAGTCCTTCGTATTTTATGGACAGAGAAGAGAACAAATACATCTATGCAGAAAGAACTCAAAATCAAAGAAAACTGGCTAATGCTACAAATAAAAAAAAGAAAATTCAGGTATTTTGGACATATAACACGAAGATGGCTACATTAAAGAAATCATGAATGTGATCAACGACGAAGGGGTGAACTCGCTAGAGACAGAGTGAATTTCAGATGCGCTGCAAAGAGAGCAACGTTATATAATAGATACGCACCTAGGTGATGAAAAAGACACGAAGGGCTGGAGAAGACCATCATGGAAGGAGTCATACCGGCAAAGAGAAGAAGAGGAAGACCACGGAGAAGATGGATTGAGGATGTAGCTGATGGTTTGAGCATGACGACTGTAGAGGCGAGACATATGGCCTATGAGAGAGAACAATTCCAGAGGACTGTTGGGGTGGCAAACTTCTGCTCGGGTCAAACTATTTGATGATGATACCGATATCTCTACTGTTACCATAACTGCTGCCACACTTAGTTTTTGTGTCTAGGTTGTTATGCAGAAAGTATCACATTTTTATATGTCATCCATGATACTATTTATACATTTTTTTTAATAAATGAAGAATCATAACCTGAACAACTTCGCGACGACTGTACTAGCCATACGCCATTAAATTCCTCAGGTTCTCGTCCCACCTGTCCTACACCGCCCTAATGCGGTACTACAGGCATAGAATCAATAGACAACTTAATACATTTAAAGAAAGTCCGAGCAGTTCACATTCGAAAGAATGACGATGTTCTGAGTTTTTACACTTTCAACAGTAACTGGGTCCATCCGCTGCAGTCCTCTCGTGTAAGGGGCCCCAAAAATGAAGTTCAGTTAAGTTAAAAACGATTTATAAAGCTTACACAAAAACCCGTTCTATAATCATTTCTTATCCTGACGCTGTGAGGAAAAACATGAATAGAAAAAAGAAACATAGAAGAGCAATTGTAATGAAACTGAAACGTCGTAAATGTGTTCTTATATTGAGGTCAATGATGTAGCACCAAATATTTTCTTTCTTTCATTAATAATTATATGAGAATTAAATATAAACATCTTGATGTATCACATTATTTTAACTGTATTTTATTTCAGACTGAAATACCAGAAAATAGTTACAGAATACTTTGATAAACAAAGAAAGGTAAGATATTTACTTTTTGGGAAGTAATCATGAATTTAAAGTATTCTAAGACGTTAAAAACAGACTTGCTGCGATAGTAAAACAAGGATAGATATAATGATAGTCTTAGTGAAGTCTGCCGAAGACCTAGGTTTGTTTATATATATATATATACAGTGCCGGATTAGGCTAGCGCGGGGCCCTAGGTTTTGTATGATAATAAAATAAAACACAACTTTTACAAACAAACTTGTCTCGATTTAATGTGAGCAAATTTAGAGATAATACTAGACAAATCAATTTCTCTAAGTAAATTACATTCAATGTTCATTAAGGTGAGGTTATTTAGACGATCTTGTCCCATCATGTTCATGAACTCACTTTTTATACGCTTTAATGTCGAAAAAGAACGTTCTCCGCTTCAGTTAGTAATCATTAAAAACAAGTAAATTCGTAAAACTATTTCTACATTTGGGAAACACGACTCTAATGAATTTTCCATTATAAGTTTATAAAATTGCAGTTCAAGAGCCTCATGCTTTTCGTTGCTAATAGCAGCAGCTACATTAGTTTTAAGAAGTTCAGTGAACTGCATAAGTTCGTCGCCTAGGCTTTCTTTCAAATCCTCTTGGTAAGAGCTTACAATATTTGGAGTTCTTTTCAAGATCTCTTCTGCTGTAATAGATTTTAACTGCCGGAGTATTCCAAATACATCAGTCACTCTATGGTACAGCCTAAATCAATAACTTTGCAAACAAAACAGAACAGTTGTCCTTTAGTTTCTGTATAACACAACCAATCTCTCACGTGAGTTTTGTTTGTTGGTGTATGTGTATATGTGAAAACGACTTTCGACAAAATCGTGGATTGTTTTCTTTATCGTATGTTTTTTTTTAAGACATGAAATCACTGTTCATATGTTGCACTTCGCTACTTTCTTTCACAAACCAATAATCTCGATTGAAGTTGTTTGACCATTCACCAATATCGTTGGAGTACATTTTACTTTCGTTGTGTTTTTGGTTTGTAGAAGATGTTGCTTCTTTAGAAGCAAGTGCTGTGCTTTCTGCCTCTCTTTGGCTTGAAGATGATATGGCTAAATTGGAAGGACTTTCTGTACATTCGATTTCAGTTTGTCTTGTGAAAAATGTGGCTAAATCGTGAAGAGTTACTGATCTTAATGGTAGTATTGGTAATGGTGATTCTTCTATAACACTGCCTTCATCTACTACACAGTGGGGCACGTCTTCTGTATTTTCTGCTTCCATTTCTTTGGATTCAGCACCATCACATACGACATTTAAAAATTCAGACAGCTTGCGTGTTTTTGATATAACATCTGGTTATTTTTTCCATTTTCATCTGTCACATAGGCGCAGGGCCCCCAGAAGCGCGGGGCCCGTAGCATTTGCTACTTCTGCTACTAGGCTAATCCGGCACTGTATATATATATATATATATGACCTTTTTCGTCTTTACGGACAGTTAATTGACAAGTGTTTTACTGTGTCAACTTCTGAGTGCGCGCTTGTCTCTATTGTCTTTCAGCTTCTTCTTCTTTTTTCTTTGCGTTCGTTCTTTACTACCAATTTTAATCCATCTTTATGATATGTTTGATCTTTGCCAAGAATGTGTATATGTTGCACATTGGTTTGGTAGGCCCCTAAACGCAGACTTCTACACGTTTAGGACACATGCATCCGATTTCAGCCAAACCTCCTTAGTCGCCTCTTACGACATGCGTGGCAGGTAACAGTGGTTCTTTTCTTTACACCCCAATTTGGGCCTCGGTAACCACTCGGGCGAGTCTTTCAGTTCATCACTAAGTCTCTCTTCAAAAGATTCTGCAACTTTGAGCAATGTTGTTTTCCATATAATTCAATCATTTGCCAGTTTTTTCCATTTGCTGAGACCGATAGAAAAGTTATTCATTGAGGTCTTGCTGACATCCTTATATCTGAGCTTTGGTCTGTCTTGGTGCCTCTTCCCCTCCGAAAGTTCACAGAACAACATTTGTTTTGGTGTGCGGCAATTGGATTGCGGTAATTGGTATACGAATATTTGGTGATGCGGCAACTGTTATGCGAAATTGGTATGCGACAATTGGTATGCGATAATTGGTATGCGATAATTGGTATGTGGCAATATGTAAGCAACAATTGGTATGCGGCAACTGTTATGCGACAATTGGTATGGAACAATTGGTATTCGGAATCTGGTATGCGGCAATTGGTATGTGGCAATTGGTATGTGGCAATTGTTATGCGACAATTGGTATGGGACAACTATTATGTGACAATTCGTATGTGATAATTGGTACCGGGAATGATAACGATGGTATGTATAAGTGCGACAATTGGTATGGCAATTGGTATGCGATAATTGGTATGTAAACTTTATGTTACAATTGGTATGTGATAATTGGTGGCATATTGTATAAGACAATTGGTATGCGATAATTGGTAACTGTAATTGGTAACCGGCAATTGGTATGTGATAATTGGTATGCGACAATTGGTATGTGACAATTGGTATGTGACAATTGGTATGTGACATAACGACTTGTTTAATAGGAGGAAATCAACTCTTCACCTTCATTGTGCCTAATTGATAATAACTGGGAAACCTTTGTGGCTAAGTAATTAGCCGAATCTCGAGTTACCAATGTCGTGGGTTCGAATCCAGACGGAAGGTTGAGAAATTAACTAATGAATTAACAGAATAATTAAAGTTCTATTCAAGTTAACATTAGAGATAGATCGGATATTATACAGTTGAGTCCAATCTTGATTCTGTAGCACAAGTTTTCTATACGTAATGCTACCCTTTGTGTGTTGACACCATAAAGTAAAACTAGTGTGGTCTCTTCAGGTCTGGTGTACTGATCTCAAACTAGATTGTATAACATCCTATCTATCTCTAATGTTAATTTGAATAGAAGTTTAATTATCATGTTAATTCAATAGTTATCTTCTACACATCTATCAACAAAACCTCTATATTTAAAATTTCTATAGAATACATATTTTTGGATTGTAAAAACTTTATTTTGACGTTTCACGTTGAAGATTTAGAAACTAAACCTGAATTTTCAAAATTAAGATTTGACGATTTGGCCCGTTAAACATTAACTAAGTCAATCACAACAAATTTTGTGGCGTAGTTTGTTTGTGTTGACTTTTTTATTCTGTAAGTGTTTACAATACTGCAGTTTTCTTATTTTATTATGTAAGTGTTTACAACACTGCAGTTTTCTTATTTTATTATGTAAGTGTTTACAACACTGCAGTTTTCTTATTTTATTCTGTAAGTGTTTACAACACTGCAGTTTTCTTATTTTATTATGTAAGTGTTTACAACACTGCAGTTTTCTTATTTTATTATGTAAGTGTTTACAACACTGCAGTTTTCTTATTTTATTATGTAAGTGTTTACAACACTGCAGTTTTCTTATTTTATTATGTAAGTGTTTACAACACTACAGTTTTCTTATTTTATTATGTAAGTGTTTACAACACTGCAGTTTTCTTATTTTATTATGTAAGTGTTTACAACACTGCAGTTTTCTTATTTTATTTCGTAAGTGTTTACAACACTACAGTTTTCTTATTTTATTATGTAAGTGTTTACAACACTGCAGTTTTCTTATTTTATTCTGCAAGTGTTTACAACACTGCAGTTTTCTTATTTTATTTCGTAAGTGTTTACAACACTACAGTTTTCTTATTTTATTATGAAGTGTTTAAAAACTGTAGTTTTCTTATTTTATTATGTAAGTGTTTACAACACTACAGTTTTCTTATTTTATTATGCAAGTGTTTACAACACTGCAGTTTTCTTATTTGTTATGAAGTGTTTACAACACTGCAGTTTTCTTATTTTATTATCGAAATTGAACGAATGACTATTTTTGTTGAAACATGAATGTTGTTTTCTCTAAAGTCTACTGAAAGTGAAAGAATAAATTAACTCCTACTGGACCAGGGCAAATGCCATGTTTTTACAAGCTATTTGTTTTAGAATTTAAAAAAACGCCATTTTGCGTGCCTCCTGGTAAATAAGCGTTTAACTTAAAGGCACATAGTGTGACATCTGGTCCACAAAGAGTTAAGAACAGGTAACAATCAGAACGTATTAACGTTCAGTTAAAGTGTCTTTGACAATCATACACATCATGGCACAGTCCGCGGTTCATGATCAAAAAGGAAAAAACGGACACACGCTATGTCAGTTGGTAATTAATGTATTATTCTTAGATTATGCTTTATGAAAGAAGTTATATATATATATATTTAAAAAAATGTTTCCTTTGTTTGGTTAATGTCAGTTACACACTGGAAGCCTTCGTCTGGATGATCCTTCTATGGTGAGACCTGCAGATGAGCTTCCATGGTTGATCAGTGATATGGGAGACAAGAAGAAACTCAAGGAAGTTCTTGCAGACTTGTCCATCCTTGGGAGACTTTTCATGTAAGACAATTGGAATTATACCGTAACATAATATCATATCTTATTGTACATGTTATTTGTTTGTTTGTTTGTGTTCGTCCTTATCAGACAGACAAGTTAACCACTTTTTGTAATCTCTGGCGTTTGCGCCGAATTCGGGAGTGCGCTGCTTCCCCGTTAAGTCCTTACTTTTTTGCCAGATATATCCATATTATTTAACAGTGCATAAATTTATACAGACAATTATTTAATAGTGCATAAATTTATACAGGCAATTATTTAACGGTGCATAAATTTATACAGACAATAAAGGAATTCTGTTTTCACTCTAAAGTGAGCAATTGTAATATCTAAAATATTACACAAGCATTTTAAGATATATTAAATATTACATTTTTAATGAATTTTGCGTAAACACCTCCTCCCCAAATAATCTTTTTGACCTAATTTTCACGCGTGTCACATATCTGTTATTGTCACATTTGATAGAGGACAAGAGTTTGAGTTGCTTCAGTTATGGCGATGTGTTGGCCTGCCAGGAGAGGAAATAGCTGACTTGTACTTGCAATCAATCAAAGCTAGAGCTAAGATGGCATTGAAGTCAGCAGGGAAGAACACTGAGAGTGAGGGATCTCTACTGAACACGGTATGTACTGCATCATTAACAACATTAGTGTATAAGAATAAGTGGTTAGAGCACATGTCTCCTAGTGATGATGACCTGGGTTTGTTTGTTGTTAGGGATGTGGATAGTACATTCATGACTATGTAGATTAGAGAAGGTCTTGACAGCATGGGTTGAGAAGGTCTTGACAGCATGGGTTGAGAAGGTCTGACAGGTGAGAGCATGAATGACATCATGGGTTGAGAAGATCATGAGAACATTGACATCATGGGTTGAGAAGATCATGAGAACATTGACATCATGGGTTGAGAAGGTCATGAGGACATGATAGTGATAGCCGTCCATCGCAAACAATGATGACAACAGTCTAAGACGTGTTGTGCTGCTGCACCTCTCTGGTGTGTGCGGAGGTTAGTGTAGAGTCCAATCGTAGAACACAATCCCCTACCACATGTGGGGCATATATGATCAAGGTTAAACAAGTGAGTTTTGTGTGTTCTGTCTTTTCGCGCAGCTCGTTTTCTCTGTGCCTCAACGGCACGATGATTCTCAACTATGCGGGTTCCTCTTGTGATGTTACAGCGCCACATTTGGCGACATTGCTCTAGAGATTCCCAGCACGTGGTGTCTATATCGAAGCATTTCAGCGACACTTTAAGAGTGTCTTTAAAGTGTTTTTTCTGTCCACCAGCAGAACGTCTGCCCCTTCAAGCTCGCCATGCATGAACTGTTTTGGGATGCGTTTATCAGGCATCCGAGCACCGTGACCGGCCCATCTCAAGATGAGGACACGGGTCGGTAAGGTCTTATGTTAGAGAAGTTCTTGACAATATGGATTTATAAGTTCATGAGGATACGGATTACTAAAGTAAAGAAAACAGGAGCTGGTAAGGTCACTAGGATATGTATGGGTCAGTTCATGAGGACATGGATTGCTAGGGTCTGTTTTGTTTATAAGGTCATGAGAACGTTGGTTGGTAAGATCTTGAGAACATTGATTTGTAAGGTCAGGAGAACATCAAAGGATAAGGTCATGAGAACAAGAGTTGATAAGATCTTGAGAACATGTGTTGTATAAGGTTATGAGAACATTAGTTGTTAAGATCTTGAGAACATGGGTTTTGAAAGGTCAGGAGAACATCAAATGATAAGTTCATGAGAACATGAGTTGGTAAGGTTACGAGAACATTCATTGCTAAGATCATGAGAACATATGTTGACATATCAGTAAATAAAACAGAACAATGTAATCTTACATACCATCCTATTCTAAAATATTAATCATAAATTTCTAGCTAGAACAAAGAAGATTAAGATCACAAACCCTGACATATTATGTGATGAAATACAATTCCTGCAATGCTATTTTAGAAAATATAATATAACCTTATTATCACAACTCACTCTCAATAATCTATTAACAAATTTATTACCAACTGCAGTAGGGTGCGTCAAGATTATCTATTAGAATAACCCAACTGTCGCGCACCTCGTCAAGCATTGTTTGATGTAAATGAGTGCTAAAGTTATGAGAACACTTATTTTAATATTGGAGCAGATTGGGTTTGGTTTTCCTAGCCATAGATACAACCTCAGCTTTCTCATCGGGTTAGATCTCAAGCATTCTGCATTACCATATATATATCTGGATCATACCTGCAATTAACTTTCGTTGTTAGCAAATGTGCACTTTAGTATTTTCTGCACAATTTCTTGCTGTCGTTTTGACACTAACTCATTACTTGTCTCCACAGTTCAAGCTTCTAGCACTTTCTGTTTTTCTGGTGAAACGTTTTTTCCACTAGTACTAGATGGTGGTAATACAGCAGAAATATTATTAGGGCTTTAGGCCTGTTCTTTCGGCTTTGCGCTAAGTCCTGCATATGTACCTTTTTTCATCATTTAATATTGCTGTTTCAATTTTGATTGAGAAGTGTCTAGTGCGATTAAGGTTGTTCTAATATATATACACTAAATTCAATAACATATGTCTCTCAATTAAACATGTGGTTATATCCTCAGTTGATTTTCTATCTCAACGGTCTGTCCTACTTTATGGAAATGGCGTCGTATAGAACAGCACAAGAGAAGATTCTATTGGCAGAGATGGACATGTTGGTAAGATCAAAGAAATCACTTGAAGATTTCACATCTAGACATCAGACATATAGACACACGAATGGGCAAACCGAGAAGTGGCAATACAAACAAACTGTAGAATGATGATTTTGATGAAGTGTCTTGCATGGAGGTGATCTGTTGTAAGGTGATCTGTGGTAAGGTAATCTGCAGAAAGGTGACATGTAATAATGTGACCTACAGGAAGGTGACATAGTAAAATGACATGCATGAAGGTACCTATAGGAAGGTTACTGTAGTAAGGTGATCTTTATGAAGGTGACATGTAGTAAGGTGACCATTAGGAAGGTGCAAAAGATATGTGACACTTACATGTAGGAAGGTGACTTAAAGACTTGTAATAATATAACTATAACAAAGGTGTCATTTGTGAAGATGATAACATGTTAGCAGATTATAAGTAAGATAATGGCATCTAAGAAGTAGTAGCGCTCGTGGTCATTTTTTAGGTGGGGTCAGACAATAGTAGCCGCTCGTGGTCATTTTGTTGAGGTCAGACAATAGTAGCGGCCGTGGTCATTTGTTGTGGATCAGACAATAGTAGCGGCTAGTGGTCATTTTTGTTGGAGGGTTCAGACAATAGTAGCGCTCGTGGTCATTTTGTTGGTGGGTCACAATAGTAGCCGCTCGTGGTCATTTTTGTGGTGAGGTCAGACAATAGTAGCGGCCCGTGGTCATTTTTGTTGGTGAGGTCAGACAATAGTAGCGGCCCGTGGTCATTTTTGTTGGTGGGGTCAGAAAATAGTAGCGGCCCGTGGTCATTTTTGTTGTGAGGGTCAGACAATAGTAGGGCTAGGGTCATTTTTGTTGGAGGGTCAGACATTAATATTCGAAATATCATGGTTTTGGGTTAGCTAGATTTTAGTATTTACTATTAATTTGTCTATTCTGTAAAGTTATCCCCCTTTACTAGAACTTACATTATCGTACATATATGTATATTGATGAAAAGGGAGATTATGTTAAACTATTCTAAGATAGTTATCTAATTTCTATTAATTTCTATTATTGTATACATCATTTGATATTTAAGCACCCTGACTAATTCTGAGCGCAATAACACATTTTAACTGTACACTGGCTTGACCGCGTAAGATTTTCATTACTGAAGGAATAAAAGTCACATATTTTACATGCTAAATAACCAGTCGAGAGAGAGAGGTCAGAAGTCGCTACGTTAACAGACGGTCTAAATGGACCCCATTTCTACTGGCCCTAAAAAATATTGCCCTAGAAATGCGTAAAATATGCTAATTAGGGAGTAAAGATACTGATTTTAAAACTGTATATTATATTTTAGCATTATATATTCAGCTTTAAAAGATAATAAATATCACGCTAGAAGAAATAATTATGAACAAATAATTTATAAAATACGAGATACACGTTATATATTATTTTTGCTGGGTCCGACCCCACTGGCGGCCCTTAATGATGAGCCATCACTGTTAAGAATATAACATGTAAGACGATGACATGTAAACAAATTACATATCCAACCAGGATGTATGTGTATTTTGCCAGGAAAAAGCCTCCAGTTACTTGCCACAGATGTCGTTGAAGCGAAATCAAGCTGTGATTAAAACTAAACTAGCATATCTCTATACGGATCTTGGACGATATGGTGATGCAATAGCTTTACAAAGTGACATTTTGGAATATAGAAATGAGTATGTATGTCCTAGGTTGTCGCTGGTTTCTTTGAGAAATCTAGTATGCTATACGTACCCATTGACATAGCACTCATTTTATCTTACGTATATAGGTATACACACACATACACACCTCCCTTCATGCAGTCATGTACACACACACATATAGACACATGCACATTTATACATACATACATACATACACACACTCTCTCTTCTCAAACAGGGTTCTCTGTGACGTAGAGGGTAGGTGCTCGTCTCTCGTGCCAAAATACCAGGTTGCCCCCTCATGGAGCCATTTGGATATTTTCCAGAGATCCTGATCTCAGTGTAGGTGAGATCGAGTTCCTAGTCCTATCGGAGACGGACGATAAAACGTAGGTCTCTTGTTCAATTTGAGCACGTAAAAGAACCATTGACAGTTCAAAATCGAGTAGATCAGGCTAGAAAGCCGCTGCCGCCCGCGTGCCCAGCGTGTTCGTAGCGCGTTGGACTACAGGTGACTAGTCCTCTGTAAGTGCGGGTTCAACTCCGCGGACTGGCAGAAAAGCTACAGGTTCCCCAGATTTAGGGTGTTCGTAGCACCGAGCCGAAGGGTTACGATGTCCATGACACTGAGCCGAAGAGCTTTCAGCTCAAGTGCTTCTGGATCGGAAAAAGCAGCTGCCCGGGAAGATTCATTAGAAAAGATTAAAAATAAAATTCCTACAAAAGTATCTTCACCATCTTCAAAATTACACGGGACCTCGCTGGTGCTATGGAGTTCTTGAACTGCAGCTGAGTTCTTCCTGTGTAAGAAAGAGATCGGAGCACACATGGTTACTTCTCTAGGTGCAATGATGATGGTCCTATCAATCAATCAATCAATCAATCAATCTCTTTTCAAACACATAATCTTACCTACACATCCACGCTAGTCAAATCTAAACTGATTTCGTGATACATATGCATGCCGTGTTATGTTTATCTTTCTCTCTTTCTCTATATCCTCATTTCCTTCTTCCACTTTCTTTCGTCTGCTGTCTCTCTTTCTCTCTCTCTCTCTCTCTCTCTCACATATCCCCATCTTTTTTTTTATAACAGTTGTTACTAATGGTTGAAAAGATATTTCTTTAATTTTATCACATCTCCTGGATTATTCGAATTTTATGATCATTTTAAAGTATTTTCTATATCAGCACATTAAAATTTCCCTACATTTATAATTTCACCACGGTATCCGACCCTGAGATTGTGAACACGCGATAAATCCAAATAACCACGTAAAATAAATTCGTTCAGGTAGATCACACCAGAAAATTTCATTTCTTCACAGGAATCTCAAGAATGCAGTTGGAGACACAGAAGAAAAAGCAGCATTGAAAGGTTTAGCAAGTATATATCATGGAATAGCTGTACTCAACTCAAAACTGGATAAAATAAGTGAGGTAAGCGAACTGTCCATAGACTTTTAACTAACTCCGTACTAACTGCCGCAGTGTGCGCCAGGATTGTCTATTAAAATTAAACAACTGCTATACACCGCGAAAATGTTTCATGTAAAATTATTGCTAAATTTACAACAAAGGATTCTGATTTAATTTTCAGTTTTTATTTACAGCTAACGATTTCTATTTCTACATTGTGATCCGATCAGGTGTTTGATAAAAAAACAACTTTTAATTGAATGAGAATTCTATATTTTTCAATCTGGAAAACACACATTTATTCTGTTACATCGTGTTTTTCTATTTGATATTGAATGTGTTAAGATATAGTCAAATAGATAATATAAGTCAAGAACAATAAACCACAGTTTATACAGACACAAGACACTAACTATACGTTTAAGTAGTGGTCCTTGTGATAGGCTGCGTAAGATGGAGATGAGGTAAATACTGTTATGTCGTCTGTGACTGTAATGTAGCATAGGTGTAGCACGTAAAAACACATTAATATAGTTTTAGAAAGCACAAAAACAAGAAACATGGTAGTTTTGACAAAAAGACATTTATCAAGGAAAGGATGCAAAAATCGAAAAAATTCAGACTTATTTTACGGCCATACATAACATATTATCATCATCAGGTGCCTCGCCGTCTGGCGTTGGCGATTATATATCTCCACAAATCTCTGTCTTTTGTGTTTGCTATCTTCTCATAGGTTGACGCATTACCGTGCCATGAAGTCTGGCTATCCAAAATGTCCTCTCTGTCTTCTTCTGTCTCGTCTACACTTGACCTTAGTGGTTGTCGCAATGTTTTCTAAGCCTCACTTCCTCATTACATGCCCCATTAATGATGACTGCCTCTTTCTTATATTGATGATAAGATTTTCCCTTTTCTTGATCTCATTCATCATCTCAACATTAGTTATTTTAGCAGTCCATGAAATTCTCATAATTCTTCTGTAAAACCACATTTCTGTGGCCCTTATTTAGATTTTTCGATCTGTTTGTTCATTGTCCATGACTCGCATCCGTATATCAGTATTGGTTCTATGTAGCACTGAATAACTTGCATTCTGATATCAACTGACAGTGACTTGTTGCATAGAATGCTTCTTGTTTTCTGGAAAGAAGTTTTTGCTTGCTCTATTCTGGTCCGTATTTCTGATCGGCATCTGCCATCTGATGTTACTAGGACTCCAATATATTTAAATTGCTGCACTACATAACATATAGAGTCAGTCAATAAACCTCTAACCTCCCTAACATGATATTTAAATTGCTGCACTAACATAACATATAGAGTCAGTCAATAAACCTCTAACCACCCTAACATGATATTTAAATTGCTGCACTAACATAACATATAGAGTCAGTCAATAAACCTCTAACCTCCCTAACATGATATTTAAATTATATAAAACATATAAATGTAGGTGGGCTCAAGATTCTAGTCCTGACGTATGATGAAATGTAGGTACACTCAATGTTTGTTTTTATGAGGAGGGAAGGGGGGTGGGGTGGGGTGCATATACATATATCAAGGTTACAAGACATTACTTCAATAGAAAAATCAACAGGTAAGTAAGGCAGAGAACGACACAGTTTAAGTAGCTACTAGACAACAAACATCATAGCTTTTGTAAATACCGACGTTAATTGACAGTGATTATATCAGAGCGATATGACTGAAGAAGTATGATAAGAATGTGCCCTTCGGCCAGACCAGGACTGATGGTGATGTTATATGTTTAAATATGTACACTTGTACATGTTGAATATATGTCTGTATATATGTACTGGGAAAAGCTGGGTGTGGAATAGCTGGGTGTTTCAAAATTGGGGTAAGCAACATTACATACCAGCTTACCCCAATTTTGAAACACCCAGCTATTCCAGTAGTGACTAAAGGACAGATTATAAATTCAATCTTTATACCAACACTGTGCTACCAGAGCCAAACATGGGCACTGACAAAAGAACAAGAAAGGAAAATTACCACATGCGAAATGAGATGCCTGAGGAAAACAGTAAATAAAACAAGAAGAGACCATATAAGAAATGAGGAAATTAGAAGAACAGTCGGAACAACACCTGCTATTAGATTTATTGAAAAACAGAGACTCAAATGGTTTGGCCACTTGGTCAGAATGAACCCGAATACACCAGTAGCAAGAGCGTACAACCTGAAAATGGAATCATCAAGAGGAAGGGCAGACCAAGAAAAGATGGGTTGATGGAGTTACAGACATCTTAAAACTCCACAATACCACACCATATCAAGCGACCGAGCGTGCATTATCTCGAAAACCGATCATCAGTTAAACCTGCTACGCCTAGCGGCAAAAAGCAGTGAAGGACAAAAGAAAGAAAGAAAGATATATGTACACTTGTACATATTGAATATATGTGTATATATGTATACTTGTACATGTTGAATATATGTCTGTATATATGTACACTTGTACATGTTGAATATATGTCTGTATATATGTACACTTGTACATGTTGAATAAATGTGTGTATATGTACACTTGTACATGTTGAATATATGTGTATATTCTATGTATTCAGATAGAAACGTATAGATTCCTATTTGTACATTTTCTGAAGGCTATAGAATACTATACCAAAGCTATGGAGGTACAGACACAACTGGACGATGAGGTTGAACTAGCAGAATCCTTACATAATCTTGGCGTGATGTACATGAAGATTGGTAAACATCAACAAGCATTGGATTTGTGTACTAATTCTTTAAAGGTATTTATTTTTCCTTCATTTTCTGTACATTTATGCCTAGCCTACTATGTCACCCCATGCCTATTTTTTCGTGATAGCTTGCTTTTCTTATTACTAATGTTCCTGGCCATTCAGTTGAGCCTTACTCGAACTTCAGAGTTTATGAAGGTACTCACTGTAAAGAAATATGAATATGTTCAACATATTCCCTTCTTCTCTTTCTTACAACAGTTGTTACTAGTGGTTGACCAGACATTTCTCTGATTGAATCACTTCTCTGAAATACGTCCCATTTTGTGTTCATTATTTGCAAAAGTCATACTCTGGGCCGTACCGTGCTTTGATGCAGAGAGACGGCCGCATCAGGCGAGACCGTAAGAGGGACGGCATATGCAGAAAAATCAAAATTACAATTGAAGGGTATTTCAAAGAAAAGAAATTTAAGGGGCGACATTTCGAAAACTTGCATCATACTGAGAAAACATACCGCATGGTCCTGGTCATAATGTATGAATAATATGATGACACAAAAACAAAATTACCAACATTATACAACAGTAGGGAGATACAACAACATTAGCAAAATTATACAACAGTAGGAGGTACAAAGCATTATACAACATTAGGGAGATACAATCACATTAGCAAAATTATACAACAGTAGGGAGGTACAACAGCATTATACAACATTATACAACAGTAGGGAGATACATTAACATTATACAACAGTAGGGAGATACATTAACATTATACAACAGTAGGGAGATACATTAACATTATACAACAGTAGGGAGATATAATAGCATTATACAACAGTAGGGAGATACAATAGCATTATACAACAGTAGGGAGATATAATAGCATTATACAACAGTAGGGAGATATAATAGCATTATACAACAGTAGGGAGATATAATAGCATTATACAACAGTAGGGAGATATAGCAACATTATACAACAATAGGGAGATATAACAACATTATACAACAATAGGGAGATATAACAACATTATACAACATTAGGGAGATATAGCAACATTATACAACATTAGGGAGATATAACAACATTATACAACATTAGGGAGATATAACAACATTATACAACATTAGGGAGATATAACAACATTATACAACATTAGGGAGATATAACAACATTATACAACATTAGGGAGATATAGCAACATTATACAACATTAGGGAGATATAACAACATTTTACAACAATATTAACATTTTTTTAAACAAGATGATGCAATAAAATTAGAAACATTTGAGAAACATTCACAAGGCATGCGAAAGTTTTACACTTGATCACATATTGTACATCGATAATTTCTCTACACATTCAGATATACCAGAGTGTGTACTTCACCAACCAACCTCCAGTCATCGGGGTCATGATTGGCAACATCGCTGCGTGCTATAGAAACCTGGGACAGGTGGAAGAAGCCGAAGCCATGTACAAAAAGTAAGAATATTTTATCAGTTCTCAGAACTAAGAAATTGTTTCATTTGTGTCTTGTTTACAGGTGTCCATCCAACACTAATATTAACACACTATCGATACTACAACGAGATTATTGATTGATTGATATATAGAACTATCGTCATAGCACTACGGTGAATAGCTATGTGTGCACCGATCTCTTGGTTACAAAGACAGGAAGATCTCAGCGGCAGTGCTCTAACTCCGTAGCAGCATATAAAAAGACATGAAGGGTTGGAGAAGACCATCATGAAAGAAGGTATACCAGCAAAGAGAAGAAGAGGAAGACCATGGAGAAGATGGATTCAGGATGTAACTGATGGTTTGAACATGACGGCTGCAGAGGCAGGACATCTGGCCTATGAGAGAGAGAGAGACATTTCGGAGGACTGTTGGGGGTGGGGGTGGGGGTGGGAGTTCTGCTCAGGACAAGCTATTTGATGATGATGATGAATCTACACATTTGCCTATCTAATCTTTCTATCTAATATATATGTCTGTCCGGTTGTCTAATCTTTCTATCTAATATATATGTCTGTCCGGTTGTCTAATCTTTCTATCTAATATATATGTCTGTCCGGTTGTCTAATCTTTCTATCTAATATATATGTCTGTCCGGTTGTCTAATCTTTCTATCTAATATATATGTCTATCCGGCTGTCTAATCTTTCTATCTAATATATATGTCTGTCCGGCTGTCTAATCTCTATATCTAATATATATGTCTGTCCGGCTGTCTAATCTCTATATCTAATATATATGTCTGTCCGGCTGTCTAATCTCTTTATCTAATCTATATGTCTGTGGTTGTCTATCTATGTGCCTTTCTATCTCTCTTTATATCTATATATCTAACTTTCTTTCTATCTACATGTCTGTCTGTCTGTACAACAAGACACTATCTTCATATAAAGATGTAGTATGTCTCATATTTCCAATACATGTTCTAATCCCAGAGCCCTAGAGATAGCAGAACGAGCAGTAGGCAGACAACATCCACAGTTCGCTCTTGGACTCATGAATCTTGGAACTTTAGAGATTAACAGAGAACGCTTTGACCAAGCAAAATTTATATCAGAGAATGTATTGAGATATTTGAGGTAAGTATTGAGACAAAATATGACAGAGCTACCGAACTTGAATAGTGATTGTTTTGGAGATTCAGTTGAGAAATAAAGACATAATAAAAAAGTGGGTACAACATCAGTACTGAACTTCATCAAGAAAAACAAAAGAAATGGTTCCGCCACATAAGCAGATAACCATCAGACAGTGCTCCTCAAAAAGCAATGCTACTCCGATGCAATAGATACGAAGAAAAAGGCTGCCGTGCAAAGGTGAGCCTCAAAATAATAGAGACGGTAAAAAACACTACACTATTATTTAGAGCAAACAAAATAGTGTTGTATAAATCTCTTTTTATCCTGAAGCTGTGAGGTAAAAGAGGATTACAAAAAAGAAGAAGAAGAGGAAGATATTGAATGACTCAATTTTTTGTAAAGATGACATTGATGATGGTATCATGTTGATCTTCAGAAATGTGATGGATCCTGCATGTAGATTTTGTAAATATTGATACATCAATGCCTAGCCTTAATTTGTTCTCATCATTTCTCAGACAAAATTTTCATTGCTTGCTCCAGCTGAACCAGTCTATGACAAGTTCTTCCAAGATCATTACTCTCGTTGATCTTGTCCAATGTATATACTGTTGGGGTCAAAGGCTAAGAAATAGTCATGTCCAGCTAGACAATGTCTTATATAGATGTTAGTCTTGTTTGTCGGATGAGCAGCGGTAGATATGAAATCACATCTCATGAAATATTAAGTTAGAAAATATGAAATTATTTGGTCACCTGACAAGAATGTCCTGTTATGTTTACCGCAGAGTCATATTTAAAATAACATATAATGAATACAGACAAATAGAAACATCACGCAAAAAAAGCAATGAAGGCAGCATAAACAACTTTAGAGAAGTGAATATCAACTTATAAGTGCATTAAACATGGTTCAAAGAGTGAATATCAACTATAAGTAATTAAACATGGTTCAAAGAGGATATTTACAGAATATCAACTTATAAGTGAATTAAACATGGTTCAAAGAGTGAATATCAACTTATAAGTGAATTAAACATGGTTCAAAGAGGATACTTAAGTGAATTAAACATGGTTCAAAGAGGATATTTACAGAATTTCAACTTATAAGTGAATTAAACATGGTTCAAAGAGGATATTTAAGTGAATTAAACATGGTTCAAAGAGGATATTTAAGTGCATTAAACATGGTTCAAAGAGGATACATTAAACATGGTTCAAAGAGGATATTTAAGTGAATTAAACATGGTTCAAAGAGGATATTTAAGTGCATTAAACATGGTTCAAAGAGGATATTTAAGTGCATTAAACATGGTTCAAAGAGGATATTTAAGTGCATTAAACATGGTTCAAAGAGGATATTTGAGTGCATTAAACATGGTTCAAAGAGGATATTTAAGTGCATTAAACATGGTTCAAAGAGGATATTTAAGTGCATTAAACATGGTTGAAAGAGGATATTTAAGTGCATTAAACATGGTTCAAAGAGGATATTTAAGTGCATTAAACATGGTTCAAAGAGGATATTTAAGTGCATTAAACATGGTTCAAAGAGGATATTTAAGTGCATTAAACATGGTTCAAAGAGGATATTTAAGTGCATTAAACATGGTTCAAAGAGGATATTTACAATACTCCCACCCCCATCTCCAACACATCACGGAAGGCCATAGAAGGAAGAAGAACAACAATCTTTCATGTTTAATTGGCGTGTAATGGATGAATTTAAACTGTTGTCGTATTCATGTTATGTGAAGGATTCTTCTACAACACGTGTGTTCAAATATACAGATGCATTTCTCATCTAATTTCCTATATGTGCCATATCTCCATAGAAATGTGAAACTCCAGAATGTGACTGTGACTACTACAAGAGTCTGGAGAAGTTTGTTTATGTTCTAATCAAAGTCAACAAGATACAAGAAGCAAGAGACCGTTTCAATAAAATGTGTAAGTTCTTATATCAAATTATATACAACTATGTAGTTTGACAATTAAGGACGATCATCATCATCACATCACTACTTATAAGTTCATAGACGATCCGATTTACTCCTCAATATCTTTTAGATTCAGTTTCAGTTTGGAATATCTTCATTGCACTCCGGACATTTCCTGAGGTGCTCCGATCTTCGTCACAATATCTCCAACAGCGTCCAGCGATTATCCGTACCAGTTCGATGTTGATTGATGAGTCTACTCATATACCTGTTGTGCTGTACCTTTTATTTCTTTTACCACTCCATTCTACATTCTAAACTCTTGCAATCTAGCAGTTGAGGTGGATTGGTTTTAAACAATTCATATTTGCTGCCACACTATATGAGGGCACTCAGAATTTCAGCTCTATGGATTGGCTGACTCCCACTCATACGGTGACAACGTCAGCCAGTCTGTCTGCTCTCTCATTGCCTTGGTCGCCCAACATGTGCCAGAACGAAGATTAATGTTATTCAGTGAATTGTTGAAACATTTGAGACCATTAAAAGATTTATTGATTGGTAGGATCATCATCATTGCACTTCGGTGAGTAACCATATGTCCTCCGATCTCTTTCGTACACAGGAAGATCTCGCGCGAGGGTCCTGGTGTAAGTTAGAAGATGGTAAAGATATTTTGTAGAAATTTTATTTTTAATCTTTTCTAATGAATTTAACCCGGGCAGCGACATTTCATAAATGATATTCATAAATGTATTACCCATATAAAGAGAGCAGGTAAACTGATTTATACAACAAATTGTTAAGTTGGATTTTTGTTCTCACAATTTCAATTAGCTTTTTTAATTCATGCTAATATTTTTCATTCATAGTAAACACAACCTTTATATTTTCGCATACAATACATATTTTGTGAAAGTACATTCATTTATCTTTAAGGTGATATATAATAAGTAAAACTTTAATCATATTCAGAAACAATATTTTAGTTTAGCTAAAGTATGTGCAATATTTTTTAAGCTAAATAATAATTGCGCCCAGAGGCGAAAAAAACCCGGTAGTGAATCAGTTAATCATTTTCAAAACTACATCTGGGACATTCGCCTGTAATACGGAATTCATGCACTGCCGCAAAGATCTTCCTGCGTAAGAAACATATCGCAGCATACATTGTTATTCAGTAAAGTGCAGTGTTGTAGATCTTATCAATCAATCAATCCATCAATAATTTATATGAATCCCTACTTCTAAGCACTCACAGTTATATTTATTATTAGTTTCATCTATTCAAACTTACAGGAATATTTTGTATTTATATTTATTTAACTTTATCTTTAACTTGAGATTCATTTTTTTTAAAATTGAATATTTCGGACACATCAAACGAGTACCTAGAAAAATAATTTTGGAGGAAATGGTGCCTGGAGAAAGAATGAGAGGACGACCTAATAGACTATGTGTGCAAGATGTCATTGACGATCTGAGAATGACTTCTGACGTCGGCTATCTTTCACAGAATAGAGAGTTGTTCGGGATTGCGCTGTCATGGAGCCACGTTCCGGAAGGGACAAGCTACTTGATAATGATGAACTTTATATTTGATAATATTGATATCTTTTTATACGTGTAACTATCTTAAATTTTATTTAATTCTATTTCAGTTAAAATAGCAGTCAAAGAGAAGTTTCTAGATATAAGCTGGCCAAATACCTATGTTCTAATGGTGGACTGTTTGATTGAACTAAAGCAGTTCAAACTGGCACACGATGTAGCAATGGCTTTATTAACTTCCAAACAAGCACAAGATAAAAGTTATATTCAGTATGATACCATTTGTAAAGCCCTGAAACTTAAACCTAAACAAGAATATACATTAGAGAATGCCCTGAGAAAGTGAGTTTAAGCTTGTTTGTATTCTCTTTGTTATCTTTAATGTTATCCTTATCAATCTATGTCTAATTGTATTGCTAGAATCATAACTTAAGCAACGGAGAACGTGCTTATTCCTCTATTTCTCTTGTGGAGAATAGAGAAACTACTTTAAGATTAGGGAGCAAGGAAAACTTACCTGATCGAGCATGGTGTATAACTTACTCGTCTCTTACTCATCACTTGAAGAATTAACTTACTATTTTTAGAGCAAGAGACGATCATCATACATTTACACCATATCTTCTCAAAGTGGGAGGTACCGTCCCCCAATGGGCGCTAAAGCCTTCTAGGGTGGGAGGGGGTGGGAGGGTAAGTGGGTTCAAAAACAGTTGTGGGTCGTTCAGGCGATCTAGGGGTCGTTTACTCCGTATAGAAAAAATGTATAATATACATTTAAAAATAAATTATTTTCGTGATTTTGCGATTGAATAACTGTGTTCAAAATGAGGCACACTTTTTCAATACTTTAACAACATAAGCAGTAATGTATTATTATAGTGCGTTTCAAAACGTTCGATCAACGATTGACCTCAAATATCTCCATATTCATTGCATGGATGAACGTGATTTTTGCATGTAGTGTTGTATTTCCGATGTCCCAACGATTTTCTAAAATTCAATGTTGCAGGTAGTGTACTTTTCTTGCAACGGCGAATTCCTTTGATCTTTTCAAACTAAGTAATTATTTGGAGCTGGAAGAAAATAATTTACCGTAAATTTAAAAATCACATATTTTCGGCATAGGCGTATATACAATTCGAATTTTGGAGGGTGAGATAACTCATATTATATAAATCATATAAAGTGTTTACTCACTTATTCTGAGTCCGATGAGTCTAACATATTGATGACTATTCTTGGCTGCACGAACGACAGTCCATCTTTGTCCCAGTAGTCATTTTCCTCCTTTAAGACATGGTCTTCGCATTTACACCAATAATCTCTGTCTATCTTCGACAGGGCGGCATATGTTAGATCTTTCATATTGCTTAGCTTAAAAGTTTTATTTTCAGCTGCTACCAGTCCTTTAACTTTGGCCCAAATGAGTTCAATTGGGTTTAAGTGTGAATGATAAGGTGGTAGTCTCAAACACACATGACCATGCTGTTGAATCAACTTGTCTGTTTGGAATACCCTGGTCTTCTGTGATGTTTTAACGATAGTAATTCAGGCTTCAAAAACCCTCGTTAAATGGAATGTTCTCCTTTCTGAGCCAAAGTTTTATAGCATCTTTTGTACTCGAAGATGTCGGATTTTGTCTTCTTCTGACACAGTGTTGTGGTATGATGCATTGTCCATTATCACACAGGATGGTCTGTCTAGGGACGGAAGAAGAGTATGTTCAATCCAATCTCTAAATATGTTACCGTTCATCTCGGTATGATAGTCCCTGTTGTCCGTATAATTAGAAGTGAAAATAAGTTCAGCATCTTTAACCAGCCCATTTTGTCTGCTGCCTGCATGTGCCATTATCAGACGTTGTGCTTTTCCACTACGTACATATCTTTAAATTGTTCCATCGGATAACTGCCACTCCTTTTCATTAGCGTGGTGAGCATTGATCCAGGTTTCATCCACATACACAATATCGTAACCTTGATTACGTATTTCCCGTACTTCACGTAAATATTTACTTCTCAGACGTACTAAATGCGGCTTCTGGCAGATGACATTTCTCCTATTAGCGTACTTCCTAAAAGTAAAGCCGATGCTTCTAACAGTTCTCCATAACGTTGATTTCGATACATCAATGTCATTGTGTATTCTTAACCTAATCTTCAGCTTTCTTAGTGTCACAGTTTCCTTGGAATCGAACATTCTGCAAATTTTTCTTCTAATCACATCCCTGTCAAAATTGTCTACTACTTTCTTTCTGCCTTGAGTCAATGTATTGACTGTACTGACAGCTCCATTAACATTTAGTAATTTATGTAGATATCTTTTACTTAAGACCAAAGCATGCATAGTTCTCTGTTCAGGATTTGATATACTCCGATACAGTTTTCCACGATTAGATTCTCTGATAAAATATTTATACATTTTCACAGCCACTGTATGCAGTGTAAGAAACTTGATTTTCATACCCATTGTATAACAAATCTAGAATACTAAACGTTTTGTAATACATCTATGCTCTGAAAACACAAACGGTAAATTGTAACTAAACACACCTGAAGGATCATTATACATTTTTTTAAAAGTGCGAAAAAGCGATTAAAATCGGGAAAACGACGTGAAAAACGTGCAAGTCGTGGAACTTGCAACATCTCACAAATATGAAGTGGCAATACTTCTCATTATATGGTTGGCTAAGGAGATGGTCACTTTTATATACTTTACATAAAGAAAATTTTAAACCGTACGTTTGTTATTGAGTAAAAAAATATCAACCTCGGGACATTACGATCAGTAGATCATATGCAAAGTTACAACAATTACGGTCAAGCGGTTGCAGAGATATTAAATTTTCCCTGCGGAAAATCATTTTGAAACGCACTATTGTTGCTATTTAAGTCGTAAATATCAAACTCCTTGAACGAGGGAAACTGTTATAATGGGTGGCGGGAGAGGAGGGGACGTTACAAAATGTATGTCTCGTAAAGTGGGAGGAACGAACAAGTTTGGGAACCTATGATCTAACGTCAATGAGACCCACAAAATAATTGTGCACAGCCTCCTTATAAAAGCAAATGCTGGTTCAATATATTTATAATTATAATTGTGACGTGTACAGTAAATATGTTTCATTCCTTCATTTGACAGGAGACCTGGCTCTCTGGCGCTACTACGTCACACAATTGAAAAGAAATTCATACCTGAAGGATTGTTACAGAAGATAATAGAATCTCTAGATGAAGCTGAGACGTCAATGAATATTGGTAGTGATCTGTACGGAACTGCGGTGACCTGGTGTGAAGAAGCCAATAGTCCTACTTTAGCTCTTGGAGTTTTGGAACATGCCATTAATTTATACCCACAAGAGGCTGTAAGTATTTATTGGGTTATTTCCCTTGGTGGTAAATTTTTTCTTCTTCTCTTCCACCATTTACTTCTTTATGGAAGTGTTGGGGTGAAACGTAGTGATCTTGTGTGTGCTTTTTTAAGGCACTTTGCAAGCTGATATTCATGTTCGTAAGGCTGTTCTTGATGCCATCGCTCCATCTTTGCGTGGTCTTCCTCTTGCCTTGTACTCATTATACTTTTTCTGTGTGGCACTCTGTGATAGGCGACACCAGGGCATTCTGGTCAGGTGTCTAAACCATTTAATCTGTTGTTCTTTTATGAATTGCATAACTGGTTTCACATCCAGTCTTCTTCTGATTTCTTCATTTCTAATTTTGTCTCTTATTGTCACACCTGCAGCTCTTCTAAGACACCTCATCTCTGTCGTTATGATTTTCCGCTCATTAGCTGCTGTTATTGGCCATGTTTGACACTGGTAACATAGTATTGGCCAGAAAATCGTTCTTATGAGATTTGCTTTAGTTGTTAGCGGTATCTCTTTATGTGACAACAGTGGTGCTAACTGTCCCAGTACTTGGTTAGCTTTTTTGCAACGATTGCTGATTTCGCTATCGATACTTCCATCTGCTATGATTTCTTCATTCAGCGATAAGAAAATTGCTTTGATAATGTTTTTGAAGAGACACATTACACACAGAGGTCTTTACTACTATTAATACTACTACTACTGCTACTTCTGCTACTGCTGCTACTGCTACTACTACTGCTACTACTGTTACTACTACTACTACTACTACTATGGCTACAGCTAGTGTTACTGCTCCGACCTCTTTCTTACACAGGACGATCTCAGCTGCAGTGGACAAACTCTGTAGCATCGGCGAGGATTCATACAGTAGATACAACACAAAAGGATTTCCACGCAAATGGTGAACTTCAGATATAACAATGGCAGTGAAAAATGATATTTATGAAACGTGTACAAAAGCCCGTTTTATAAATACTTTCTTATCCTCACGTTTAAGACAAAACATGATTAGAATAAATGAAAAATGAAGTTTATAATAAAGTGTTCAGTAATATAGCTTTGATTTCTTTTATGTTATCATAATGCCCGCTTTACGTACATAATTAAATAGTTAAAGTATGATTAAACTGACAAAGTTATTCACATATTTATTACATGGTTGTTTTTGTGTATATAGAATTTTGTCTGCGGTCTGGCTCAGTACTATTATGAAGATAAAAACTGGGAGAAAGCTAAAGAGTACTCAAGACAAATGTGCCAGCTTGAACCAGATAACCCCAATCACTTTCTTTTATACGGTGACATGGCACTACAGACCGACGACCTGGATCAAGCTAGAAAGACACTCAGTGAGATTTTGATCTTATTTAAAACAGATGTAGCGGTTGTATCTCAGGTAAATCTAAGTTGCAACATATCATTATATCATTCAATCATAATATCAGTATATCGTTTAATCATTAGAGCAATACAGGGTGTTAAAGATAAAAGCAGCCTGTGAATGGAGCTAATCTGGCATATATGTATGAAAATGAGAAGGTTCAGTTATGACGTAGTATAGGTCAAGGTTGTGTGACGGTGTCTAATTGTAGTGCGGGAAGGGAGCGATGAACAAATGTGACGTATGACGAGCTAGTCAGAACCGGTTTAAATAGTAAATAGACACAACGCAATAGGTTAACTGGCAACTTTCGATTTGTCAATGGGGCTGCATTTATCTTGAACACTCTGTATTACTACATCAATATATCAATATATCATTATATCATTATATCAATGTATCATTTTATCATTCAGTCATACAATCATACTATCATTATATCAGTGTATCATTTTACCATTCAATCATACTATCATTATATCAATGTATCATTGTATCAATCAATCATTATATCATTATATCAATATATTATGTATGCTAGTTGATTGGTTAATAAGAATCAATCAACCCTTTCAACTTTAACAAGTCTGGACGTTTCAAGAAAATTAATGCAGCGTTTCTTCTGGAGCACAAAAAAGATCAAATTTTGTCATTGCAGTCATTGTACCAGAAAGGTACTTTCCTAGAACTCACAAGAACAGCGAAAGAAAAGGATGCATAGAAATACATGGAGACGAGATATGAAGGCAGAGATCAACAATATAAAGAAGTGCTAAAGGAATTTGGCAGGAAATAGCTAGAGATAGGAAGACTTGGCATTAGTTGGTTGAGGGCATATGCCCCAATACGGGTTAAATAAAAAGGCAGAGAGAGAGAGAGAGTCATTGTACATGTGAGTCAATCAATCAACACCTCATACATTTGAAATAGATCACTAGAACCTAGTCCTTCAAAATAATCTATAGAATATCCATCAACTAGAAGTCGAAAGTAGAAACTACATTGCCTGACACGTCCAGAGAGCAAACTCATTCTAACTTGGTTATTAGATACATAATATATATATAAAACGCAGCTCTGATAATAAGTTTCAACTTATTCCATAGAAATATCTTATCAAGACCTCAGTTAAACAAAATTATGACATATAAAAAGCATGTTCACAAATTCTATTATTGTTTTTGCTTAAAACTTCCTAATTTATTTATTTACTACTGAACTTTTTAACTGTCATAACATAGTAAATGTCGGGTTTTATTTTAAATTTCGTGAGTATAAGTACATCCTGTAGACATTTATGTGTTTCCTTATATTTTTAAATTAAAAACAATTAAAACTAATTAATACTGATTTATATATTAGGTTTAGTTTTCAGAATTCTTTCCTATGTTTAGCATGTGTTTGTATACAACGATACGGATTGAATTGATTTTTCTCGGAACAAATATTTCACATTTTTGTTAATGATTTAAATGTTAAAGATGTGTTTTAATTGTCCGTGATCTACTATATGCACATATTTCTCCATAACGCTCTATCCAGGACAACTCGTTCAATCTCATCTATGATTTAAGTTCGATAGTTATCGTCTCTCTAAATAAATTTCATTTCTATGGTGTCTTTTTTTATCTTGAAATCTGTCTTCCACATCAATGAGTGATTAGTGATACTTTGGTGATTTCTTCTCACAGTATGCCCAACATATCTTATTTCTCTTTCTTATAACAGTTGTAAATAGTAGTTATCGGACATTTATCTGATTTCTTCACTTATCATGGATTCGTCCCATTTTATTTTCATTATTTGTTGCAGATATATATTGTCAGAAACATTCAATTTACTTTCTATATCTTAATAAAGTCATTGTCCAACTGTCGCTGACATATGTGAATATTGATATAACTTTAGAATTAAAATTCGTAATTTTTTTTTACAAATTATTTAACTTGTGGTTGCATAATTCATTGAACTACATATGTGTAGTGTGTCACGTATTAGCGTAATGGTTGCATAATTAATTGAACTACATATGTGTAGTGTGTCACGTATTAGCGTAGTGGTTGCATAATTATTGAACTACATAGTGTAGTGTGTCACGTATTAGCGTAGTGGTTGATAATTCATTGAATACATATGTGTAGTGTGTCACGTATTAGCGTAGTGGTTGCATAATTCATTGAACTACATATGTGTAGTGTGTCACGTATTAGCGTAGTGGTTGCATAATTCATTGAACTACATATGTGTAGTGTGTCACGTATTAGCGTAGTGGTTGCATAATTCATTGAACTACATATGTGTAGTGTGTCACGTATTAGCGTAGTGGTTGCATAATTCATTGAACTACATATGTGTAGTGTGTCACGTATTAGCGTAGTGGTTGCATAATTCATTGAACTACATATGTGTAGTGTGTCACGTATTAGCGTAGTGGTTGCATAATTCATTGAATACAGTACATATGGTAGTGGTTCATATTATGAACTGTAGTGGTTGCGTAGTTTGCATCATTGAACTACATATGTGTAGTGTGTCACGTATTAGCGTAGTGGTTAAACTTTCGATTATCAACTAGGACTCAAGAGGGTTATGGGTTCAATTCCACGCTAGACGTCTCCACACTTGAGAAAAGGAATTGTCTCTCCTACCTCCTGTACACTAGGATCTAGAAATATGAAGTTACATGCACTTCATTTCCTAATGTCTGAAAAGGCTATGGAAAATGTTATTTTATATTTACAATTATTAATGTTTGTTATTGTAGTCATATGATCCCAGGGCCGTGCGGTATATTTTCTCAATATGATGCAATCTTCAAATGTCGCTCAGCTTGCGGTATATTTTTCAATATATGCAAATCTTCGAATGTCGCCAGGTCCTCGTATATTCAATATGATGCAAATCTGAAATGTCGCCAGCCTGCTGTATATTTCTCAATATGATGCAATCTTCAAATCCCAGGGCCGTGCGGTATATTTTCTCAATATGATGCAAATCTTCGAAATGTCGCCAGGGTCCTGCGGTATATTTTCTCAATATGATGCAAATCTTCGAAATGTCGCCAGGGCCGTGCTGTATATTTTCTCAATATGATGCAAATCTTCGAAATGTCGCCAGGGCCGTGCGGTATATTTTCTCAGTATGATGCAAATCTTCGAAATGTCGCCCCTTAAATGTTTTTTTTCTTAAAATAACCTTCAATTGTAATTTTGATTTTGCTGCTTATGCCGCCCCCTTACGGTTCCCCCTGATGCGACCGCCTCTGTGCATCATAACACGGCACGCCCCTGTCTGATCCACATAAATATGAATATCATTTTAACAATCTCTTCCCAGGCACAAGATGCTCTAGACATGCTGAACAAGATGGAGATCAGACGTTCAGGACCAAGTGTATGATTGATTAATTAATGATCAGAATCAAACGTTTTAATCAACAATCTACGATCATTACTATATAGATGATGTGTAAATTAATTTTCAGACGTCATAGCCATTCCTTCAGACCAATATACTGTCCTTCACAAGATGTCAACCAGTCAGGAAACAGTCCACTTCCATGCCAGGATAACCACCAGCGATAACTTACATCTTAAAACCTCAATCGCCCAACCAGATCAAGAAACTCCTCTTAAAAAAGTCACCGAGCATGCAAATAGTCCACCCCTATGACATGATTAATATCAGCGACAACTTACATCTTAGAACCTCAATCACAACACTAGATCAAAACATTTCTCTTCAAGAAGTCACCAAGCAAGCAAATAGTCCACTCCCATGACAGGATAATCATCAGCGACAACTTACATCTGAACACCTCAATCACAGCACAAGCCAAAATATACGACACAACGGATCGTTCTAGTGCAAGTTACCCTAGTAAATAAACAGCTGGATGAAATCGGGTGGGTGGGCCTAGTCACCACGGGCGCATGATCGCACAACGTAAAAAGCCGTTCTTATCAAAGATCAATTATATAGCACAAAAAGAATGATAAAATTGACCGTGAAGAACGGACGAGAGAAAAAGAAGAATCACCTCACTCTTGATCAAAAAATTCCTCTTCAAGACGCCACTGAGCAAGCAAATAGTCCCTTCCTATACCAGGATAACGTTCAGCTACAGCTTACGTATTAATAACGCATTGATCTTACTAAACTAACATACAGTCCCCAAACCACATCTAGTCTGCAAAAAAGGCTGAAGACCTTGCTAAATTCATCATCAGCGGAAACTTACATACTAGATTCACAGCACACACTCAGACAAACGCAAACACTTTCTAAAGACTACAATAAGATATTACACACATACACAGACCCACACACACATACACCAGATAAAAACAAAGCAGTTATCAGAGTTGCACCGAGACAGCACACACATACACACACACACGCACGAACATACACACGCACGCACGCACATCATATCAACACAGAGTCCATATCACAGCTGCACCTAGACACCCCCACACACACACGCACACAACACACATCAGATCAACACACAGCCCTTCTCGGGACTAAACAACCGAGCAGAATGCACAATACCGCAATAACCAACAAACATCCCTTTTCGCGATTATTCCTAGCCAGACCACAAAGAGGTGGCGTGGCGCCTGTGGCCTAGGGGATAGTGACTCGGTGTATTAACCCCGACGTTCTGAGTTCGAATTACGCTGCAGACAGTTTGGTTGCAAGTTGTTTCGCGTGGAATTTTACAAAGGACGATGGCACCACCCGTTCAGAAAGCAATGGCAAACTACTGAACGTAATAATGTCTAGAAAAATCACAAACAAAGGTTAAAAAGCTGGGCTTGATTCCCAAAATCATGTAAAGGATATGCAATAAACTAAGACCACAAAGACGGCTACAACGCCCTGCTATAACCAACTTAAGAGACATCTCTTAGGTTGAGAAGTGTAGCTCGATCTAAGTCTTAATTAATTTCTCCAGCTAACACACGAACAAACACACGAGCAAACAAGCAATACTGATATGTCAATATTATGTCATTATTGATCAACTATCACCATGTGCGAGTTTATATTGTCGTCTGAACTATTGTTTGCGCCTTATATATATCACTATATGGATAAACTATTCCTCGAGGTACTTGAAACTGACTTTCTTTCGAAGAGTCTCCAAACTTCTTAGAAACACAACATAGTTCTTAGAAGCGAGATATAATAAGCAAGTTAGACGAACACAATTTCAGATGTGATTGTACAGAAGAGTTGGATTGGATTAGTTCATGTGGAGACATGAACAATTAAATACATTTTTAAAATCTTTTTTAACTAAATAAAAAGAGACACAAATAAAATATAATTGGTACACATGAGACAATTTGGTACACATGAGACAATACTGAAAATCATACTACATTGGTCAGTTATGATTACAGAGCTATGAAAATCATACTATTGTGTTATATATTGTACAATGAGACAATACTGAAAATCATACTACATTGGTCGGTTAGTATGATTGGAACATGAGACAATACTGAAAATCATACTACATTGGTCGGTTAGTATGATTGGTACACATGAGACAATACTGAAAATCATACTACATTGGTCGGTTAGTATGATTGGTACACATGAGACAATACTGAAAATCATACTACATTGGTCAGTTAGTATGATTGGTAAAATGAGACAATACTGAAAATCATACTACATTGGTCGGTTAGTATGATTGGTACACATGAGACAATACTGAAAATCATACTACATTGGTCGGTTAGTATGATTGGTACACATGAGACAATACTGAAAATCATACTACATTGGTCGGTTAGTATGATTGGTACACATGAGACAATACTGAAAATCATACTACATTGGTCGGTTAGTATGATTGGTACAATGAGACAATACTGAAAATCATACTACATTGGTCGGTTAGTATGATTGGTACACATGAGACAATACTGAAAATCATACTACATTGGTCGGTTAGTATGATTGGTACACATGAGACAATACTGAAAATCATACTTACATTGGTCGTTAGTATGATTGGACAATGAGACAATACTGAAAATCATACTACATTGGTCGGTTAGTATGATTGGTACACATGAGACAATACTGAAAATCATACTACATTGGTCGGTTAGTATGATTGGTACACATGAGACAATACTGAAAATCATACTACATTGGTCGGTTAGTATGATTGGTACACATGAGACAATACTGAAAATCATACTACATTGGTCGGTTAGTATGATTGGTACACATGAGACAATACTGAAAATCATACTACATTGTTCGGTTAGTATGATTGGTACACATGAGACAATACTGAAAATCATACTACATTGGTCGGTTAGTATGATTGGTACACATGAGACAATACTGAAAATCATACTACATTGGTCGGTTAGTATGATTGGTACACATGAGACAATACTGAAAATCATACTACATTGGTCGGTTAGTATGATTGGTACACATGAGACAATACTGAAAATCATACTACATTGGTCGGTTAGTATGATTGGTACACATGAGACAATACTGAAAATCATACTACATTGGTCGGTTAGTATGATTGGTACCATAACAATACAGAAAATCATACTACATTGGCGTTATACATTGCACACATCGAGACAACACCTGGAAAAATCAGATCACAATATGAATACAGTTAGTATGCTTGTCCATGAGACAATACTGAAAATCATAGTACATTGGTCGTTGTAGAGTGTGATCGATGACGCAATACTGAAAATTCAATTAGCTCAGGTTTGGTGAGTTGGTCACATGAGACAATACTGAAAATCATACTACATTGTCAGTTAGTATGGATTGTACACTAAAATCTGAAAATCAATACATTGTCGGTTAGTATGATGCAAAACATGAAGCAATACGAAAATCTACACATTGTACGTTAGATGACTGGCATACCAGAACAATACGAAAATCTACTACATTGGTGGTGATCAAGTGGTACATATCAATACTGAAAATCATACTACATTGGTCAAGTATATATCATTATGTCATTATATGAACAATACTAAAATCAGTTTATGATTGGCTAACTTGTTGGATTATACATGAGACAATACTGAAAATACTACATTGGTCGTTAGAAATGATTGGTAACATGAGACATCTGAAAATCATACTACTTGAGCGTTAGTATGATTGGTACAATGAGAAATACGAAAACATTTACTACATTGGTTAAAGGTTGAGGTTGGTACATCATGGAGCAAAATAAATCATTTAAATTTGTCTAAATAAGAAAAAAACAAATATGATTGAGAAGAAATACTATATAAAATTTAAAGAACATTTAAAACATAAATAATTTGAAATTTCATTTATCCACAGGTCTGTGTGTCTGTGGTAGGCTAGGATGTCTGAAACTCCGACGTTCGGTTGAATCACGCTGGGACAGTTTGCTGGCAAATTGTTCGTGATTTAGCAAGGACGATGGCGCCACCTGTTCAGAAAAGAATGGCAATACTAACGTATAGTGGTGCCTAAAAATCAACGACTTTACTGAGTTGAATGGCTGTCCTTTAGATACCCGATTTTCATTTTCATTTATCCACAAGTCTCTGATCAGGGACGCTGCTGATCGTGTGAACAGACGACCAATCACCGCCTATACTTATCGGCATACATCACGATAATAATGATCTTCACTCGGATGTCATTGCTGGCACTGATGAAGATGATATCACTGTCGGTTTATGCAAGGTATTTCTGTTTTTGACTTTATTCTGAAATGAACATAAAGGTGTGTTTTTTTTTTTTTTTTTTAAACCGATCCAGAAGCACTTGAACTTTCAGCTCTTCGGCTCGATGACATGGACATCGTAACCCTTCGGTTCGGTGCCACGAACACCGTGAATCTGGTGAACCTGTGGCTTTTTTGCCAGTCCGCGTAATTGAACCCGCACTCACAGGGAGCTTGTCACCCGTAGTTCAACGCACTACGAACACTCTAGGCAGACGGGCATGTGTGTTATGTTATAAACCCTTTATTCTAACTGTCTCTTTAACGTTCCCCATTCCATGTTCTATGAAAATAACTTTATCAAGCTCTGAAAAATATCTCCATATGATCATCCTGTCAATATTTGTTTCGTTTCTTTCCCTTTCCTGCATACATTTTTGAGATGAATATCGTCTTGACCACCATCTTGACTACACAGTATAAGTAGAAGTTCATTTACAACTCTGTCAATAGACACACCGTCCACAGCAATTCCTAGCAATACACTGAAGGCGTCAGAGGTCACGAAATACGACGCATATGTAGCTATGAAAGGAACAAATAGTAGCTGCCTACTACAGTGGTCACTATACGTGAAAGGGTTAACAGCTAAGAATGTTTAGAATTAATTAATTTGTTTGGGACAGAAAGTAGCAGCATAGACGTTAGCTTTATTTTGCAAGACATAGAAAATTATAGTCGTCTTAAAAAAACACATTCAAAATACACAATTAACGTAGATGTGGTACCGCTAAATCAAATACTTCAATTGAAATAAAATCTTATACCGTATGATTAAAGATGTGGATTAGAAATAAGAAACATATAAAGATCAGTTCCTTATATTTCTTATAAGACACTACAGACTCAACAGAAACATAAACTAGGAATGTGTCCAACAGTTCTCTGCCAGTGTCAACAGACACTTACATAAACTAGGAATGTGTCCAACAGTTCTCTGCCAGTGTCAACAGACGGAACAGACACCAGAGAATGTCCTGTAAGACTGTCCTTTCTGAGTGAGCTGAGAAGCAGCACGTGGCCACACTGAGTTGATCGTAAAACCAATATTTGGAGAAACCTGACAGACCTGAAACTGCCTGCCCAGATTATGGCCCACATTGGATTAAGGAAACCACCATATATATTCAAATAGGAAAAAGAAAAACAAAATGAAGTTCTTTGCAAGTTGTTCTCTTTTATTAAATTGTACTTAGACTGACAGATTATTATATTCTTTCATTATCAAACAATGTTGTTTATATATAACTTGTCAATATTTTATATATTAAATGTGATGATGATATGTCAGATTTATTTATTGTAAACTTTGTTACGTTTTATGTGTTCTAACTGACGCTTGGTGATGTTGTGTTTTCATTGCTAGAAGTTTTGTTACGTTTTATGATAGTTCTAACTGACGTATGTGATTGATGATATGTGTTTTCATTGATATAAGCTTGTGTGTACTTTTATGTGTTCTAACTATGTCGTTAGTGATGATATGTGCTTATTCATTGATTCTAATGATAGTGATGATGATGATTATAATCGTGATACTTATGATAGTGCGTGATGATATGATATGATGATGATCGTGATACTTATGATAGTGGTGATGATGATAATCGATATGATATCTTATGATAGTGGTGATGATGATAATCGTGATACTTATGATAGTGGTCATGATGATCGTGATATTATATTACGAAACCAAACGCAAAGAAGAAGAAGAAGAGGATATTACGATGTAAGAAACTTAATGTAAGTATTGTCAGTACACGAATCTAAAAATCATTCTCACTTGTGCTATTGTAACCATATTTGGGTATATGCCCTCTAGTTACTTTTGAGTTTCTTTTGGATAGATATCTTTGTTATCATCTATGCCCGTGGTATACGGAGGGCATTTCTGTAACACGTATATTAACAATCATATTTATGCTTTTACCCGGTCTTCTTAAATGCCCATGTTCCATAATAATACGGTTACCATTGGGAAAATACAGTGTGTTCAAGATAATTGCAGCCACATTGACAAATCGAAAGTTGCCAGTTAACCTATTGCTTTGTGTCTATTTACAATGTAAACCGACTCTGACTAGCTCGTCTTAAGTCACATTTGTTCATCGCCCCTTCCTGCACTACAATTACACACCATCACACAACCGTGACCTATACTACGTCATAACTGAACCTTCTCATTTTCATTCATATATGCTAGATTAGCTCCATTCACAGGCTGCTTTTATCTTGAACACCCTGTATATATTCTTAGTATTCTGGTTTTCAGTTCTCATACACCAGGTCGTAATATGTTTACTTATGGCAGACTTCGAAAGTGCTTATCAAATATAGTGTGGTGATTATACACTCGCGAAAATACAAGTACACTAAAAGTTACCGACTCACCGAAATATTAATTCTGATTTAGTTCATGTAAATTACAAATCTAATTGCTAACAATCAATTCTAATTGATTGATTGATTGATTGATATAACCATCATCATTGCACTTCAGTGAGTAAACATGTATGCTCCGATCTATTTCTTACCAATGAAGATCTCAACGTCAGTGCACGAATTGCGTAGCACCGCCGTCGAGTGTCCCGGATGTAATTTTAGATGTAAATTTACTTACTGACGAATCTCTAAATTTTCAAAATTGTTTACGAATTTCCTATGCGGCAGCCACGTCTCGATTGACAAATTCTATTAGACACATGCTCAATGTAATCATAATTAGTTTTGTCACAATATGAAAATCTCACTTCAAATAACTCAAAGTTATATATAGTGAATACCAGAACTCAGCAATGCCGACATATCCAACAATGCTAATGAGCGTCTCACATCTTCCCCTACCAACCTACTCTGGCAGTCCCAGATGGGACATTTTAAAATGAAAATTATACTGTAATAGAAATGATTAATTAAAGTGTTTACTGAAACGTACTGGATCACTTTCAGCTCAACTCTACATGTATTTTGACTAACATATTTCTAAGTAAGAAATAACTAATGAATATTTAAGTGATGGAGCTCGACAGAGATAGAAGAAATCCAAACAAATAACTTACCATCAAATGAAATATATAAATGAATAACACGAACAGCAATGCTACTTACAAAATGCTAATTTTGTACGTCATCATTCTTCCCCTACAAGACCTACTCTGATTACAGACTCTAGCAGATGGAGTACGAACTAAAACTCCCAAATTGATCAGGGTTATATGATTAAGATTAAGTCATTCTAGCATGGAGATCTCGAAATTACGACATCAAAGTGCTACAATAGTATTTGATTAAACTTTGTCAAAGTAATGAGACTACTTAGAAGATATTTACATAGTGAAGACTGTAGAGAATTGAAGGAAGGTTCAGCATGTTCACTTACCACTCCACCTTCGATGCACAGATATACAAACATTTCAATTTTAGACTAAAGACAAATTATGATATTTTCCTCCGGCTATGAATTTAGACGTAATCATGCCACCTCTGCCTGGTTTTTGCGTAATGGTTGTTTTTTAATCACTAGTATCTCTCGATATTCAGGCGAGCTTTACTCCGTCTTCAGGGGTAGTTGTAAATTAGATCTCCAAGGAAACGATCAGGGTTTGTTTCTGTAGTCCAACCATGTACCGTGTATTTACTGAAAATATTTGGCTCATGATGTCCTCTCGAATCACTGAATATCCACAGCCCTGTCACTAGCACAGCATGTTATCAGTTTCGATATCGGTGACCCAATCAACAAAGGATCAAAGCTTGCTCATTCCTACTTATACTGCGAGTGGCAAACATGGACAACGAATAAAAAACGTACAGTAAATAACCACATTTTAAATACGATGTCTCAGAAAGGACACGAACGACACAAGAAAAACAATCACAAAAACCAGCATCATTAAGAAGTCTAGAATACGACAGAGCTTGGATTACATTTGTTAAAAATAGAGGATAAAATGGGTTGGCCATTAGTGCGAATACATCCGTACCACATTGTCTCTAAAGACATCTATAGCAGAACTAAGGAAAGAAAAAAGTCAGAAGAAAACCAATTGAAAGATGGAATGATGAAGTGTCTTTATCATGTCACAAGATGAACATATCCATCGCATAAGCTTTCTGAGAAGTGTAAGACAAACACAGAAAACCATGACACTGAACTACAAATGTAGGGTACAACACAGAAAACCATGACACTGAACTCAAATCAGTAGCATGGATAACCATGACACAGAAACCACAAATGAACTACAACGTAGCAGTGTGATAACCAAACACAGAAAACCATGACACTGAACTACAAATCAGAGCGTAAAATCCGATACAAATCGGTAGCAGTGTGATAACCAAACACAGAAAACCATGACACTGAACTACAAATCAGTAGCAGTGTGATAACCAAACACAGAAAACCATGACACTGAACTACAAATCGGTAGCAGTGTGATAACCAAACACAGAAAACCATGACACTGAACTACAAAACGGTAGCAGTGTGATAACCAAACAAGAAGACAAGAAAAACACAACATAACTAAATTAGACTAATGATTAATGAGGAAGAGCGCCCGAGTGGTTACCTGCGCCCAAATTTGGTGTGTAAAGAATGGAACCACTGTTACCTGCCACGCATGTCGTAAGACGCTAGTAAGGAGGTTTGGTTGACATCGGATGCATGTGTCTAAACGTGTAGAAGTCTATGCGTTTAGGGGCCTACCAAACCAATGTGCAAAGTATACACGTTCTTGGCAAAGATCAAAAATATCACAAAGAGTGATCAAAATTTGTCGTAAAGAACGAGCGCAAAGAAGAAGGAGGAGGAGAATGAGGAAGAGAAACTATCATCATCATTAAGTAGCTTGTCCATTCCGGAACTTGGCTCCCATGATAGCAGTCCTGAAAAACTCTCTGTTCTGTGCAAGTTGATCGGTGTCAACAGCAGTCATTCTTAGATCGTTAATGACTTCTTACACCCATCGTCTTCTAGGTCTTCCTCTCGTTCTTCTTCCAGGCATCATTTCCGCCAAAATTAACGTTAATTACAGAACGACAAGTAAACGTTTTAAGGACTTCGCTATATCAATATTTAGACAAGTATCGGGTTGGTGTAGTTAAATGTAGAGTTGATGTAGTTAAATGTAGAGTTGATATAGTTAAATGTAGAGTTGATGTAGTTAAATGTAGAGTTGATAGAGCTAAATGTAGAGTTGCTATAGTTAAATGTAGAGTTGATGTAGTTAAATGTAGAGTTGATATAGTTAAATGTAGAGTTGATGTAGTTAAATGTAGAGTTGATATAGTTAAATGTAGAGTTGATGTAGTTAAATGTAGAGTTGATGTAGTTAAATGTAGAGTTGATGTAGTTAAATGTAGAGTTGATGAGTAAATGTAGAGTTGGTAAGTAAATGTAGAGTTGGTATAGTTAAATGTAGAGTTGATATAGTTAAATGTAGAGTTGATGTAGTTAAATGTAGAGTTGATGTAGTTAAATGTAGAGTTGATATAGTTAAATGTAGAGTTGGTATAGTTAAATGTAGAGTTGATATAGTTAAATGTAGAGTTGATATAGTTAAATGTAGAGTTGATAGAGCTAAATGTAGAGTTGCTATAGTTAAATGTAGAGTTGCTATAGTTAAATGTAGAGTTGATATAGTTAAATGTAGAGTTGTAAATTATATAGTTAAATGTAAGTTGATAGTGTAAATGTAGAGTAAATGTAGAGTTGATATAGTTAAATGTAGAGTTGATTAGTTAAATGTAGAGTTGATATAGTTAAAGTAGGGTGATGAGTTAAATGTAGAGTTGATATAGTTAAATGTAGAGTTGGTATAGTTAAATGTAGAGTTAAATGTAGAGTTGATATAGTTAAATGTAGAGTTGATATAGTTAAATGTAGAGTTGCTATAGTTAAATGTAGAGTTGATGTAGTTAAATGTAGAGTTGATATAGTTAAATGTAGAGTTGATATAGTTAAATGTAGAGTTGGTATAGTTAAATGTGAGTTGTATAGTTAAATGTAGAGTTGATATAGTTAAATGTAGAGTTGGTATAGTTAAATGTAGAGTTGGTATAGTTAAATGTAGAGTTAAATGTAGAGTTGATATAGTTAAATGTAGAGTTGATATAGTTAAATGTAGAGTTGATATAGTTAAATGTAGAGTTGATATAGTTAAATGTAGAGTTGGTATAGTTGAATAGTTAAATGTAGAGTTGTATATTAAAGTGAAGTTAAATGTAGAGTTGTATAGTTAAATGTAGAGTTGCTATAGTTAAATGTAGAGTTGGTATAGTTAAATGTAGAGTTGATATAGTTAAATGTAGAGTTAAATGTAGGTTGTATAGTTAAATGTAGAGTTGGTATAGTTAAATGTAGCAGTTAAATGTAGAGTTGGTATAGTTAAATGTAGAGTTGTATAGTTAAATGTAGAGTTGGTATAGTTAAATGTAGAGTTAAATGTAGAGTTGATATAGTTAAATGTAGCGTTGGTGTACTTAAGTGTAGCAGTGGTGCGGGCAAGTGTAAAGATGGTGCATTCGAGTGTTAAACCAATGACTTGGTTAAGTAATACAAGAATCGGTGTTGATAAGTGGTTAGATGGTGTGGTCTAGTTTTTAATACTTTATTATTCTCATGATGATATGTGTTTCTGTTATCAAATAGTAACAAGTTAAACCACCCTCCCCTTCCCTCATGATAATCAAGATTGTAACCGCAATATCGTTTCTCACGGCCGGTTTCAAATGTTACAGACGCTAGTTATAGTTTGTCCATATTGTTAAAGTAGTTACTTCTAGACAAGTGACTTCCTGGACCACTAGATTATCGATCGATCTTAGAGAGGAGCAAGTTGTGAACGAGGAGTGGTTCGCGCGCGTGCTTCATATGTACTCATCTACACGCACATGCACTGAGTCCGCTACAAAAATGAGTGCTTCGTTTATCAATGTCCACAGAGAGCATTTTCTGTTGAGCTCAGTAATTTAGGAAATAATACAATCTCTGGAGATACAGTAAGTACAGGAATATTATATATTCATGCTAAGAACATTCAAATTTGAAAGTTACTTAATGAACTAAATTTGCATATGACATGGATTATTTTATAGAGTTTTGAGAAAAAAGTTTGAGTTTATTGTTGTAACACTTTCTTTTATGTTGCTTTTTGTGTATGTGACTACAAACAATTGTTTAGTAACAAACATTTTGTTATCATTATATTTACAATTGTTTTGTATACGTATCATAGTGCGTAGATTGGTTTAGTTTATTTATAAAAAACAGTATTTCTGTTTAATTTAAGACAACAATTATGATTTAATGTTCGCTCCCAAAGTTGACTATAAAAGTTGTTAGGATAAGTTGTGGGAAAATCAACTAATTGTATGTTAAAATCAAACTCTATATGTTATATGATGGTAAAATATGTTGTTATATGATAGTAAAATATGTTATATAATAGTAAAATATGTTGTATATAATAGTATAATATATTATATAACAGTAAAATATGTTATATAATAGTAAAATATGTTATATAACAGTAAAATATGTTATATATAATAGTAAAATATGTTATATATAATAGTAAAATGTGTTATATAATAGTAAAATATGTTATATAACAGTAAAATATGTTATATATAATAGTAAAATATGTTGTTATATAATAGTAAAATATGTTAGTTAATAAGTATGTAAAATAAGTTGTTATAATAATTATTTAAAAATATAGTTGAGTATATAAAGTAAGAGTTGGTTAGTTAAATGGGGTAAATAGAGTTGATATAGTTAAATAGTTGGTTATAGTAGCAGTGGTGAAAATGTAAAAGAGTATTCAGAAAATGATTGGTTAATAATAGTAAAATCGGTGTTGATAAGGTTAGATAGTGTGTTAGTTAATATTTATTATTCAGATGATATGCTTTGTTATCAAATAGTAAAATTATCTTTATATAATCAGTTAAAATATCGTTTTACTTCAATGTAAATATATAGTTTGTCATTTTTAATAGTTAAAATAGTTGACTTCTATACTAGATTATATATTTAGATAGAAAATTGTAAAGATATGTTTGTTATTACAGCATAGATCGAAAAATATGCTTATTATAATGTCAAAACATTTTTGTTAGCTCATAATAGAATAATAATCTTGAATAATAGTAAAATATATATATTCTTTAAGAAATTCAAATTGATAGTTATTATAACTAAATTATATGCTGGATTATTATAATAGAAAAATTTTTGTTATATAATAGTAAACTATGTTGTTATATAATAGTAAAATTGTTTATAACTAAACATTTTGTTATATATATTAAATTGTTTGTATATATCATAGTGAGATTGTTGTTATATAAAATAGTAATATTGTTATTTTAATATAAAATTATTGATTATATGTAAATATGTTGACTATAAAGTAGATAAGTTGTAAAAATCATATTAATAGTAAAATATATTGTTATATAATGTAAAATATGTTGTATATATAGTAAAATATGTTGTATTATAGTAAAATATGTTGTATATAATAGTAAAATATGTTGTTATATAATAGTAAAATATGTTGTATAATAGTAAAATATGTTGTATAATAGTAAAATATGTTATATAATAGTAAAATATGTTGTATATAATAGTAAAATATGTTATATAATAGTAAAATATGTTGTATATAATAGTAAAATATGTTATATATAATAGTAAAATATTGTATATATAATAGTAAAATATGTTTATAATAGTAAAATATGTTTATATAATAGTAAAATATGTTTATATAACAGTAAAATATGTTGTATAATAGTAAAATATGTTATATAATAGTAAAATATTTTTATATAAAGTAAAATATGTTATATATAATAGTAAAATATGTTATATATAATAGTAAAATATGTATGATAATAGTAAAATAATGGATGTATAATATAAAATCTGATGTATATGTAAAATATGTTGTTATATAATAGTAAAATATGTTATATAATAGTAAAATATGTTGTATATAATAGTAAAATATGTTGTATAATAGTAAAATATGTTGTATTATAGTAAAATATGTTATATATAATAGTAAAATATGTTATATATAATAGTAAAATATGTTATATAATGGTAAAATAATTGGTGATGTACGGAAATATACAAATCTGAGGGTGTCAGAGCGGAACAGATCAGATCTGAAGAAAACCGAGGAAGGCTGCGTGATACTCAACTTAATAAACTGGCGTATTAGCACAAGGACATGTATGTATTTTATCCCATATGAAAGCAAAATGAACAAATCAATGATAAAATTAACAAAAATCTAACTTTTCGACAAGTAAAATATTTGTAAAGTTATTAACCAATAACCAAAACATTTGCAAAGTTAAGTAATTTATTTTCAACATTTTGAAATTGTTCATTATATTATATTTTTATTTACGATGAAAGTGATTTCCTTGTTATTGAACATTTTTACTATTCAATAGAATGAACAATATTACAAATTAATGAAAATACATTTTATTGTTTAAATTGTTGTTATTCAAACACCCTACCTTGCAAAACTCTTGACAGGTGACAATATTGTGTTTGAAGCTTGCAAATTAATGCCACATAATTATCATCTCATATTGTTACACAAAGATAATAAGAAGGACTTATGTAAAACTATAAACCACTCTACGAAGAAGAAAACTAGAACCAAAATAACCTAGTTTGTAAATTAACGAAACAAAACTAAATTGTTTGGATATAAATATATGTCTAAAGCTAAAACAACAAATAATTGAGACGAAATACAATAGATAAAAAAAAAAGGTTGACTTACCTTGGATGCAGGTACGGTAAACTTTTTGTGTATTGAAACAAAAGTGTTTTTACTTCATGTGTTATCATCTTGTAGTGCTTTGACAGAGGAGACATGCGCCTGATGAATTTCATATCCTGATTATATATATAGTATGCCGTGTTAGAAGTGAATTTTTTCACTTATGTTGTATCATTTGCTTGATAAAGACCTTTTGGTCGAAACGTTGCTGTGTATTGTTATTGTTTGTGTACATTGCTGCATAGTTTTACTGCAGTCTTTTCTTATATCGATAATTGAATGGTCGCGTAGCTAGTGCAGTCACTGTGAAACTTTTCATGTTATGATTTTTCTTTTGCCGGAAAAAATCACATTATTATCGGGGATTGAACCAGGTCCTCGTAGTTGGAGCCGGCACTCTAATCCATCGACCAGACGTACCTAACTCTTTATGTGCATACAATAAAGTCATGTTTGTGCTTGTGTCATTTTAGAATGCAATTTTGAATGGATGGTGTACTTACTACAAGATCTGTAATACCATTTTTTTAAAGTAAGCGCCAGAGCAATATTGTATATATTAAAATATTCAGAGTTGAAAACTTTGTACACAGAATTGTACACATAAAATATTTACAGAATCTTAGCTAAAAATACTTTTACTGGTAGTGTGAGTTGTTGGAGAACTGGTACAGTACGAAAGATTTTTCTGGGATTTACCAACTGTTTTGAGTGTAGGTGTAGTGATGACGCCAAATAGGGCACCTCTGACTTTATTTGCGTGAAGGCTTGCTTTTGTTATCATCAGTATCTTTCTCCATTCAGACGAGGTCTACTCCCCATTCAGATGTACTTGTAATTTAGATTCCCAAGTAAATGAGTCTGAAAGATTTTCAGGTGGCGTGTGGTATTGTACAATGGCATTAATTCCACATTTATTTACTTTTTAGTATTCATAATCTATTTCTAGCAAAACATAGTAGATACATAACTATTATATATCCATTACATATATAGAGGAATAGCGCAATGGAGGCACACTGGAAACATATTCTGTAAAATACTCGTAAAAAGGCTGCGCCGTACCATCGAGCCACAGCTTGACGACTAACAAATGTGATTCAGGAAAAACTAAATTTGTACAGACACAATATTTGTCCTTATGCAGTTAGGGGACAACACTGTCGAATTTAACAAACACTTGGACGTTTCTTTCGTGGGTCAGGAAAAGCATTCAACCGTGTATACAGATACTAGTTGTGGTAAGTATTGTCAATCTATAAAGTTAACGACCACTTAATTAATCTATGCAAGAGTCTCTATATAAACAGCCAGTGTAGCCAGTTAGAGCAGACACAGGTCTACCAGAATAGTTCCATGTTGGGTCAGGAGTAAGACAATGATGCGTACTGTCTCCTCTGTTGTTCATCCAGTATATTGATACAATCTGTTAAATAGATAACATCAGTGAAGGAAACAATCTGAGAAAACTCTTAACATAATTTCTTATTGCCAACGATCAGGTAATCAAATAAACAACAGAGGAACAGCGACAGCAAACTATTAACTGACTCCAGTTAACAAGCAATGAATACAAAAAAGAGAATAAACATCGACAAAAGCGAATTAATGTTTTCGCTAGAGAGAAAACACTACCAATATCTCCATCGACAAATATTAATTATGGCAAGTCAAAAACGGTACATACCTAGGTGTCATTTTTCAGCGAATGGAAGAATAATTAATGAAATCCAACATAGATGTAATAAAGCAAATCAAATCATAGGACAAATGACACCATCAGGCAAACATGTCACCATGAACACTAAAAGAGAGCATTGTTGAACATAAAATTTCTCCCAACATTATGCTATTATTACCAAACCTGGTCACTGATATCAAATGATAGAAGAAAACCAGTCACGACAGAGATAAATGTTTGCGCAGAATGCTGGGGGTAACAAGAGGAGGCCGGTAGAGAAATGAAGACATCAGGAAATAAGTGGGTACAAGATCAGAACTGAACTTCGACAAGAAACAACAAATTAAATGGTTCGGCCACATATAAAAATTCCAATAGAGCGCCTCAAAGAGCAATGTTACTCCGATACAGTGGATACATTCCAATAGAGCGCCTCAAAGAGCAATGTTACTCCGATACAGTGGATACATTCCAATAGAGCGCCTCAAAGAGCAATGTTACTCCGATACAGTGGATACATTCCAATAGAGCGCCTCAAAGAGCAATGTTACTCCGATACAGTGGATACATTCCAATAGAGCGCCTCAAAGAGCAATGTTACTCCGATACAGTGGATACATTCCAATAGAGCGCCTCAAAGAGCAATGTTACTCCTAGGATACATCAATACTCATTCGCAATATATATGAGCGCCTCAAAAGTACATAATGGTACTCCATCAGCAATGAGATACACATTCCAATAGAGCGCCTCAAAGAGCAATGTTACTCCGATACAGTGGATACATTCCAATAGAGCGCCTCAAAGACAATGTTCTCCGATACAGTGGATACATTCCAATAGAGCGCCTCAAAGAGCAATGTTACTCCGATACAGTGGATACATTCCAATAGAGCGCCTCAAAGAGCAATGTTACTCCGATACAGTGGATACATTCAATAGACGCTTCAAAACAATGGTTGACCGATAGTAAATTAATAGAGCGCCTCAAAGCAATGTTACTCGATACATGATAAAAACAAAGACTTTCAACACAAGGGAGACCGCAGAAATAACAGAGACAGCGAATAACACTATCAAAGAAACGCATATAAAGACGTTCTGAAATCTCTTCTATACTGACGATGTGAGCCAGTAGGATTACAGAAAGCGAAACATATCCATTGCCTTCAATGATCGCTACTTAGCACTAGTGATGGATCGCCAGATGTATCATACAAATGATTGATCGCTAACTGTAGCACACTAGTGATGGATCGCCAGATGTATCATATAAATGATTATCTAAATAATCAACATTAATGAATCATATCAAAAAAACCCCTAGCAATTATTTATTCCTTCATGATAAATATATATTTAATATGAACAAGGTTAAATCTACTCCCATTTATTTCTTTCTCTCTGTAGATCTCTATATCTCTCTCTCTCGATGTCTCTCTCTCTCTATCTCTCTCGCTCTCTCTCTTGATTCTCTCTATCTATCTCTGTCTTTTGGTCTATCGCTCTATCTCTCTCTCTCGATGTCTCTATCTCTCTCTCTATCTCTCTCTCTTGATTCTCTCTCTCTATCTCTCTCTGTCTCTTGGTCTCTCGCTCTATCTCGCTCTCTCTCTCGCTCTCTTTCTCTCATCTTCTCTATCTCTTTTCACATTTCGTTCCGAATGATACATAGGACTGCAATTTATAACTTACATCGATATTAATTTTTTGCACAACGTTCTTTAAGCAGCCTATAATTTGTTTGTTTGTTTACGTTCGTTCTTATCAACCAAGTTAACCACGCTTTGTGATTTGTGATTTTTGCACTGATAATGGGAGTAAGCTAAGCCCTCATTACGTCCTTCGGGCAAGTAACGCAGGCACATTCGAATTTCGGTCAAAATAATTTGTTTCTTGTTCTTCTTCTTGTTCTTGTTCTTGTTCTTCTTCTTGTTCTTCTTCTTGTTCTTCTTCTTTTTCTTCTTCTTGTTCTTCTTCTTTTTCTTCTTATTTTTCTTCTTGTTTTTCTTCTTCTTGTTCTTCTTCTTGTTCTTCTTCTTGTTCTTCTTCTTGTTCTTCTTCTTGTTCTTCTTCTTTTCTTCTTCCTTTCCTTCTTCTTGTTCTTCTTCTTGTTCTTCTTCTTGTTCCTTCTTCTTTTTCGTCTTCTTTTTCTTCTTTTTGTTCTTCTTCTTGTTCTTCTTCTTTTTCTTCTTCTTTTTCTTCTTCTTGTTCTTGTTCTTTTTCTTCTTCTTGTTCTTGTTCTTTTTCTTCTTCTTTTTCTTCTTTTTGTTCTTCTTCTTTTTCTTCTTCTTGTTCTTCTTCTTGTTCTTCTTCTTGTTCTTCTTCTTGTTCTTCTTCTTGTTCTTCTTCTTTTCTTCTTCCTTTCCTTCTTCTTGTTCTTCTTCTTGTTCTTCTTCTTGTTCCTTCTTCTTTTTCGTCTTCTTGTTCTTCTTCTTGTTCTTCTTCTTGTTCTTCTTCTTTTTCTTCTTCTTTTTCTTCTTCTTGTTCTTTTTCTTCTTCTTTTTCTTCTTTTTGTTCTTCTTCTTTTTCTTCTTTTTGTTCTTCTTCTTGTTCTTCTTCTTTTTATTCTTCTTGTTCTTGTTCTTTTTCTTCTTCTTTTTCTTCTTCTTTTTCTTCTTCTTGTTCTTCTTCTTGTTCTTCTTCTTGTTCTTCTTCTTTTTCGTCTTCTTTTTCTTCTTCTTGTTCTTCTTCTTGTTCTTCTTCTTGTTCTTCTTCTTGATCCTTCTTCTTTTTCTTCTTCCTTTTCTTCTTTTTGTTCTTCTTCTTTTTCTTCTTTTTGTTCTTCTTCTTTTTCTTCTTCTTGTTCTTGTTCTTTTTCTTCTTCTTTTTCTTCTTTTTGTTCTTCTTTTTCTTCTTTTTGTTCTTCTTCTTGTTCTTCTTCTTTTTATTCTTCTTGTTCTTGTTCTTTTTCTTCTTCTTTTTCTTCTTCTTTTTCTTCTTCTTGTTCTTCTTCTTGTTCTTCTTCTTGTTCTTCTTCTTTTTCTTCTTCTTTTTCTTCTTCTTGTTCTTCTTCTTGTTCTTCTTCTTTTTCTTCTTCTTTTTCTTCTTTCTGCTACTTCTTTTTCTTCTTCTTTTCTTCTTCTTTTCTTCTTCTTCTTCTTCTTCTTTTTCTTCTTCTTCTTCTTCTTCTTTTCTTCTTCTTGTTCTTCTTCTTTCTTCTTCTTGTTCTTCTTCTTGTTCTTCTTCTTGTTCTTCTTCTTTTCTTCTTCTTGTTCTTCTTCTTGTTCTTGTTCTTGTTCTTCTTCTTGTTCTTCTTCTTGTTCTTCTTCTTGTTCTTCTTCTTGTTCTTCTTCTTGTTCTTCTTCTTGTTCTTCTTCTTGTTCTTCTTCTTTTCTTGTTCTTTGTTCTTGTTCTTGTTCTTCTTCTTGTTCTTCTTCTTGTTCTTCTTCTTGTTCTTCTTCTTTTTCTTCTTCTTGTTCTTCTTCTTGTTCTTCTTCTTGTTCTTCTTCTTTTCTTCTTCTTTTTCTTCTTCTTGTTCTTCTTCTTGTTCTTCTTCTTTTTCTTCTTCTTGTTCTTCTTCTTTTTCTTCTTCTTTTTCTTCTTCTTGTTCTTCTTCTTGTTTTTCATCTTGTTCTTCTTCTTGTTCTTCTTCTTGTTCTTCTTCTTTTCTTCTTCTTTTTCTTCTTCTTGTTCTTCTTCTTGTTCTTCTTCTTTTTCTTCTTCTTTTTCTTCTTCTTGTTCTTCTTCTTGTTCTTCTTCTTGTTCTTCTTCTTGTTCTTCTTCTTTTCTTCTTCTTGTTCTTCTTCTTGTTCTTCTTCTTGTTCTTCTTCTTGTTCTTCTTCTTTTCTTCTTCTTGTTCTTCTTCTTTTCTTCTTCTTTTTCTTCTTCTTGTTCTTCTTCTTTT